>CM055816.1:23023791-23200098 GCA_029582265.1 Zoroaster sp. YZ-2022 | reverse complement strand
CCGAAAATTTTTTTTAAAAAAAAAATACATTGTTCTGTTTTATTACAGACAACCCGTTAGCCTATTTAATTATATTTTGTTTCTAAAAGACTTATCATGCCCATATCCGGTATCCCTATAGGCATACAATCCCAGTAGCTTAGCATGAAATCAAGATTGAATCAAAAACTTTGAAATTCACAAATATTTGGAGAGTGTTAAAAAATAATAATAAAATAACACTTTCAAAGAACTTTGGGGATTTCTGGGCTGGTGGTGGTAGGGCATGGTTCATGATCCGGGGACAGGGATATGTCCCACCCACCACCCCAATATTTATGACGGGACGGTAATGGCTGGCATACCCCTGCGAAGTATCTTCCCCGTTAAAGACACAAATTATTACATTATTCCATTGGTTTTTACTATTACAGACATCACTATCAGCGTCTTTACTTCGGGACATTTTGTTTCTACAAATCTGTATGTTCACCATTCATCATTTTTTGGTTTGCATATTTGAAAAAGGAACCAAAAACATAGAAATTTTCAAAAATAATACTAACACATTTTCCGAACACACATATTATTACATTATTCCATCGTATTTGTAATTACAGACATTAGCGTATAAACCTATTATTCCCAAAACTCACGTGACAAAGTAAAACATAACAAAATGAAACATCAAATTTTTCGGCGAGGGTGGATTGGTGGATGGGGTATGTCATGGGTCCTGCTTCCTACTGTTCCCCATTGTAATAAGAAAGTATCGGGGAGTTCATAAGTTGGGTATGTGGTGTGTCATGGGTCCTGCTTTCTACTGTTCCCCATAGTAACAAAAAATTGCCACAACTGACAGTCAGACCAATATGACAAGAAGACAACAAAGTGTAAAGGGAGAATCTCTAAAACTTGTTTCATAACTTAGTGTTTACATACTAACTTAAGATTCAAGTTCTTGTACAGTAACGTGAGAGATACATGGGCAGATAGAAGGCCATATAGACAATAGAAAGAGAGGAAGTAGTTCTCTGACAGTAGTCATGTGTTTACACTGCACAAGCATCGTACCACCCTCTCACAAACACAATAGAATATGCAAGATGCAATATCAATTGTCGTTATTGCGTATATGGCGTAAGAACGATAAGCAGAACCTTATGAAAAGATTTATCTCCACTTGAATGACTTGCTACGAGGGTCTTATTGATTATTAAATACGCCTATATTAAATTGTGTCTCGCTGCAGTAGCCTTGATGTTAGGTAGACAGACTGAAATGAAATAAGATGAGTTTTAAAGGCAATGTATGTAGGTGTTCTTGAAAATTAAAACAATTTCAAATTTTAAATAATGAATAATTTACCACCGTTTCACATAAACTTACTCAGTGCAAGGTTGATGGCTATCGAATTTACTTCTAAATTGTTCTGAGTTCATATATATATATATATATATATATATTAGTTAACTGTTATTCCCCAATGTAAGTCAGAATTTAAATTTGTAATTAAATGTCCCCTTTAAGTTTGAATTTAGTGATGTCAAATAAGTTTTAACATGATAAATTACTGTGAATAACTTTAGTGCACACAATAGCCCGCACTGTGCTAGATAAAATCGCAATGCCGCGAAGGTAAAAACCAAAAGTATTACAAAAACAATGCAGGTCTAAAATAAAGATTTCGATAAGTTGCGTCATAATTTAGTCTCCCATTTGGCTTAAATACATTGTTAAAAATATAGAATCAGGTGAGAAACATTAAAACATGATGACAATACTTTTGAAAATGTTTGGGAGTTAAAGGATAATTTTTGAAAATTGTTTTTTCATTTCGAGGGGAAGTTTCTCACAACCTCCCCCCCCCCCTCTTTAGGCGATTTTGGGGGGAATTTTTGTTCACGACTACCTCCCAACATTCTCACGCCTTCTTCACCATCATCCAGGTGTTAAATTTGTACCACCGCTGAAGTCAGTCGGCAAATTAACCACACCCCTCGCCCACCCCACCCCATCATTTTCTCACGCCTTAAATACATGGTTAAAATGTCCCACCCCACACATCCCATCCCCACACCATCCCATCCCCACACCATCCCACGTCCACACCATCCCACCCCACACCATCCCACCTCCACCATCCCACCCCACACCATCCTACCTCTACACCATCCCATTCCAAACCATCCCACCTCCACACCATCCCACCTCTCCACACCATCCCACCCCTCCCACACCATCCCCACCTCAACACCATCCACCTCCACCATCCACACCATCCCACCCCACACCATCCCACCTCCACACCTTCCCACCCCACACCATCCCACCTCCACACCATCCCACCCCACACCATCCCACCTCAACACCATCCCACCTCTAATGAGACACGGTAGAATAACACCTTTAAATGATATACTGTCTCTTAAGACTTACAATACCATCATACATACAGACTGAAAGATGGATAACTAATACTAATTGAACAGTCCTAAAATACACCTACAGACAAACAAGTGGACCAAGCAACGAGCAAACAAACCAATCACAATCGAATCCAAACCAACAAAGTCAACCAATCAACAAAACAGTGTTTAAAGCACATGCACAAACAGATATACAGACAAACTGTCAGATATGATACATAAACAAGGACAAGTCGGCGAAATCAACCTTTGATCTTTAAACGGGATTTTTAGTATTGGTTCGGCGTTCAAACACAAAAGAAAGCTTACCCATATTTGTAATGCTATACAAATCGTTAAAATTGCGTGGGCAAGCACGATCACAGGGATAGAAAGACAAATATAGCCAAGGCTTGGAGGATGAGATGAAACGGAAGTTATTGTGTTTATGCGCGTGGATGATGTAGGCCTTATTGAGAAGACAAAGGCAGGTTTAGGTACTGATAATCGTACATGTTTATTATTTATATCTACAGAGAAGCTTCTGGAAAATTAGCAAATATTGAGAAAATTAATTTTTACTGGAATGATATGTATCATGCAGAATAATAATTATGGGGTTTTGCGAGTTTGTTGCTGACAGTAAATTCCTTAGCTGAAAAACAGACAGATAAAACCGTCTGTGGATCTAGGAATGTATATTGACCATGATACCCTTTGCGGACCTTTTTTGCCTTGTCCCCATCTTTTGTTAACACTCCGCCCCTATTCGCCGTCAGTGTATACTGAACCATCAATCAAACAAAAAAGTGATTAAACACAAATGCACCGACAGACAGAAAGATGACACAAATATGGACAGTCGATCAATTTTACATCATTATTTTATGGACGTTCAAATCACATTATTTTAGTGCTCACCATAAAACACAGTCTACGTGTGATATAATTATATGCTGAATAAAAGGTTTTAGCAGTTATCATAGTCAAGTATAATTTAACTCTAACAAATGAATATTATGTGTGAAACCTTGTTTTTAAACTTAATTCTCGTACAATATGATATGTTTCTTGATGACTTATTAAAAGTACTGAAGTAGAATCAATATTTATTAAAGTAAATAGACCTTACAAAAAACCCATTATTGTTGGAACCATGTAGGCCCTATCGCCCTCCATCCAAAGGTGTAGATTATTTTAATTCTATGTTGGATGTTTTGGAAAAGGTTCTTGTTGAACATGACGTTATATTGTTGGGTGACCTAAATTATGATTATAAATTTGATGAATCTCTAAGTAATAACAACGTATTTTATATGGAACAATTGTTCGGATTTACGCAATTAATCAGAGAACCAACAAGAGTCACAGATACTTCTTCAACTTTAATTGATGTTATTTTGTCCACCAATGTTACTGAACATAAGACTTCTGGTGCTATTAAGGTTTCACTTAGTGATCACTTCCTTACATACACTATTTTAGATGGTAAACCGGTTACTAAACAACAAAGGGTTGTTACTACTAGAAATTATAACAAGTTTGATGCAAGTATATTTTGTGATTCATTGAATAATGCAATATGTGATTTAGATACTCATCTGTCTCGTAACGATACACCACTGGATACTACATGGGATATGTTTAAACACACCTTTAATAACATTTCTGAAAAACATGTACCATTAAACAATGTGAGTAAAGGATCGTTTGTAATCCTAGGATAACAAGGATATTATAATACCCATGAATGAAAGAGATTTCCTTCATAGGAAAGCTATTAAAAATGCGTATTGTGATACATGGAAACAGTATAAATTAAAAGAAATCAAGTTGTTCATGAAATTGAAAAACTCACGTGAATTTTATAAAACACAAGTTACCAAAAATAATGGTCAAAAACCATTATGTGGAAAATACTTAAACCTTAACTGTCAAATGTAGTCTCTTCACCAATAATATTGATGTTGAAAAATGTAATAATTATTTGCCACAACTGGGTCTAAGCTAGCTACTAAATTCAATGAGAAGGTTGATTACAAGTGGAGTTACCAGAGAGTATTTACACCTTTAAACTTGAATCAATTAGCATCGATGTAGTGCTCGAACAACTTAATAAACTAAAGAGTAAATCAAATCTAGATGTGTTGAATATGGACTGTAAACTGCTTAACATTGGAGCACCTATTATAACACCTTTGTTAACTAAAATTTTAAATATGTCAATAAATGAAGCTAGTGTCCCGGAAGATTGGAAATTTGCTAAAGTCACTCCCATTTATAAAGGTAAAGGTTCTGTTGAGGATTATGGAAATTATAGACCAATCTCTGTAATAAGTCATGTATCTAAAATTATGGAAAGTATTATTTTATCGCAACTAAAAGAATATTTATACGACCATCAAATTATAACTACTGCACAGTCTGCTTATTTAATTAAATAACCATTCTACAAACACTGCCATACACAAGGTTGTTTAAGATATGTTTGAAGTTATTAACGCTAATGAAACTAATGCTTTGTGTTTTATTGATCTCCAAAAATGTTTCGACACTATTGATCATGAAATTTTATTGAAAAAAAATGGATAATTACGGTATTAAAGATTTGAGTTTGCAATGGTTTAAAATTTATTTACAACAACGTAAACGAGCAGTGAAAGTAAATGGTAACATGTCTTCATTCAAGGAAATACAATGTGGTGTGCCTCAAGGTGCTATATTAGGGCCTATATTGTTTTTATTATTTAGTACATGTAATCTTTTTGCTGATGATACTGTAATTTATTCTCAAGCAGATAACGCTTATAATGCTAAAACTGCACTTCAAAATGATTTGCATAATATAGAAAAATGGTTATGTAAAAATAAATAACATGTTAATGTTAACAAATCATGTTGTATGGAAATCACTACAAGGTCAGTGAATGACAATAATTTAAATTTAATAATAAATAATGAGCAATTAAATCAGGTTCAATATACTAAATATCTTGGCGTAACAATTTGTAATGATATGTCATGGGAACGTCATATATCTACTATTTGTAAAAAGTTGGCTCATGGTATTTATGTATTACGTAATTTAAAGAACAACATTCCCCCTGGACATTTATTGATTGTATACAAGACAATAATTCAACCCCACATTGATTATTGTATAACTATATGGGGCTATGCACCTGATGTACAATTAAATAGTGTTCAAAGCTTACAAAACAGAATGGCACGCCTACTGACAAATAACTACGATTGGAATATTAGTCCATATGACCTTCTTAAAATGTTAAATATTCCTACAGTTACGCAGAGACGAGATTATTTTAATGGTATTTTAATGTATAGGTGTTTAAATGGTACAGCCTCTAATTATATGTCTGATTTTATATCGACGGCTTCTGATTTTAATTTTTATAATACCCGTAATGTTCAAGCTAATATGTTATGTTCCAAAACCTAGACTGGAACTTTTTAGACAGTCTTTTCAATATGTAGGACCTTCGTATTATAACGAATTACCAAATGTAATAAAAGGGGCTGGTGATATATTAAGCTTTAAACGTTCATTAAAAGATTATGTTTTACATGTATAAAGACATCTGTACCTACATTAAGTATTTAGTTATCTGTAGTGTCTACATTAAGTTTTTTTTAATTTTCTTGTTTACAGTATTGTATTACTTTGTATCTCCTGGGCGCCTAGGAAGAATACCGGAAGGTAAATGGCCTACCCATAAATATATATTTTGAAATAAATAAATAAATAAATAAATATATGTCATTAATATAAATAATATACAAAAAGGGACCTAACACACTGCATTGGGGAACCAATCCAAGGCTAAATCCACGCACACCGTAATGCTCTAATTTAGAAATAAGAATGTTATGATTTACAGTGTCAAAAGCCTTGGAAAGGTTCAGGAAAATACCAACGGAACACTGCCTATTTTCTATTGCTTCAATAATTTTATTTAAAACATTAAAAATTGCAAGTTCAGATGAACGTCAGGGTGTAAAAACCTATTTCCAATGAGATAAATGTTTATTTCAACAAGAAATTAATGTATTAATGGAATAACAATTTTATTGCCCTTATGCATTTGTAAGCACAATAATTAATTTTACTAAATTCTTTGGAAATACATTGTGAAGTAAATGCATTAAAGTAAATATGCGAAAATCCTAACTGAAATGAATGTTAATCATATAGAAAGACTCCAGCGAGAGGATGGATCATGATATTAAAATAAATGTATACCTTACATGAAGACCCATGAGCATCACAGTTATTTGTTTAGAGGGTTCACTTTATCCATTTTATTATAGCTTTTTTCAGATGAATTTAAAAAAAGTGCATTCAGTTTAATACGCGACTCATTAAATTTGATTTGAAAATTAATGCTCCTTTACGTCATCATTCAATCTCCACAGTATAATATAGGTTTTCCCCCCAATTTCAACCTGTTTTCATTCAATTACCTGACTTATTCAATTTGATTTGAAAATTAATTATCCTTTACGTCATCTTTCAATCAGCAAAAGGTACATTCAAATTACAAGTTGAGCATTCTATCGTCATTTAACCCAACTCATCGCCAATATAAGTACATTCTAATTTTAAGTTCAATTAAATTCTTCAAAACCAGTCGCAAGCGGTTGACCAAAATTAATGTCATCAATTGGCATTCATTTGTCACATTTTACTTTCAATTCTCAGGCTGGTATGAGATTTTAGGACAGATTTGTGTCTTTGCCAAGCGCCTTCAGGGAGATTGGAAAAAAAAAGTAAGCAAAAGAAAGGGGAAATATAAAGGAAAGAAAGTTAAAACCGGGAAACGGAAGGTGGAAATATTGCAATGGGAACATATCTCAGTGTTATACAAGATGACACCGTATAGGATACTCAGATTCTTGTTTTGTAAATTTTGACATTGGAATAAAAATCAAGAAATTGGATAGCGGCACAAAAGAAGAAGTTTAGAATATTAGGCGTTATGACTTTCATTACTCACAAATGCCTTTGAGCAAATTCGTATATGATTTGTTAATGGTGAGTAGAAAAATTACTCTGTAGAAAAAGTCTTTAAAATTGTTTTGGGCCCTGTCATGAAAAGATTATATATGATAATCAGTTATCTACACATAGATATTATGGAACATATGTCTGTGCTGAGCGCATGCTATTATCCGTATGTTGTAGCCTATATGCAACTTCCATGCATGCATGATGCACTTGTCAGTAAATGCTTCATAATTTACACACTTACACACTTTCATTACTCACATGATATTGATTACACATAAACGAAAGCGAAAATAAACTTGCAAAAAATCCTGCGCATCGATAATTCTTAATTTGATTGAATCAATCACGAAAACATGCGACACATTCAATTTCAGGATGAAAAAATTGAAGTGATGGATGCCGAAACGAAATAGAAATAACTATACGAAGTTGAATATCACCTGAACAAAATAATGATTGCTTAGAAATTACACCCTGGATCCACATCTTTATTACATTATCGTTTTACCTAATTGAATAATAATTACCCATTGTGTATTGTTTGTTCCTCATACACGTGTAAATAGTAACGTTCCCTATCTACAGGCGGTAGAGATATCGTTATGATTGGAACCATCACATTGTAAGGAACCTGTCTACTGGTTCAGTTGTACATGTACTCATTCTCATTCTCATAGACTTGTGTACAGGAAAGCAAAAGATGGCTGCGGTTTATTAATTGAAGGTCGATTGCACCTATAAGATGGAAGGATTTGGTTGACAAGAGATTTTGTTGAATTTGAGAATGGTTAGTGATAAGGCCGATTATATAAGTTATTCTGACATAGTCCTTAACCCCAATGTTAATAACCTTAGGTTCAGGAAGTTGTAAGTTATTGAGAAGGGTCAGGATTTTGACGTGCCTCATGTGGGAATAATACATTTATATGGGATGATCTTTGGGTTAGACATCAGGGGCCAATATCATATGAAATTGACCGTAGATTGCATATGTGTGGGGACAAGATTGCATATGTGTGGGGACAAGAAATGCTAAGGTGTGTAAAGAATTAAGCTGATTGTATAAATTCACTCATATTTTATAAGGCACTCCAATACAAGTCTTGGTTTGCAGGACTCTGCCTCCATACACAATTTTTGTATTTAATATTGTATTACACATGTTTGAATTTAGTCTTGAGATTAGTTCATACTGATACAAACAAGAAAGTGATTTGAATTTATGGTGACATATCAAACCTCCCATATCTACCCCTACCGCCTACATATCATCATATCAGTTATTTTGACACAGTAATATAATATTCAAATATTGTTCATTTGTTGCCTTTCATTTGAAAGAATGGTGTGTTGGTTGTTTTTATAATTTGTGTTTCATTGTGTGTTTTACTCCCATGGTATCCTCCCTTTCCCTAACCATTTTACCTATCCTTCCTTATCTTTACCTACCCCTAACTCCTACAAGTAAAGTGTCATTGTTACCTGTCTTTTGAAAGCATGGTGTGTTGTTTTTCTTTTAATAATTTGTGCTTCAAGCCTAGATATATATATATTTTTGACTCATGCTATCTTCCCTTTCCCTAGCCATTTTAACTACACTCCCTTATCGCTACCTACCCCTCATCCTCAACCCCAACCCTTCTCAACACCCCACCTTGACATCCCGCCCTTCCCTATCTCTACCTACCTCCTCCTGCTCCTCAATCCCAACCCTTCTCTGTTTTGTTTTGTTTGTTTGTTTGTTTTAGTGGGGGGATCACCAAAACCTAACTTGTTATTAATAATGTACAATATTCTGGGAGCGATTTAGTTCAAAAGTTTGGCATAGCAACATTTAAGGCATAATTTTTTGTTATGCTGTAAGTTTGATTAGTAAATCTTGAATTTTGAGCAGCAATTGTGAGTTTCTTGTAGCATTTTGCTATGTGATATAAGCGAAATCAATTGATTTAATTTTGCCCTACACCGACGTGTGTATAGCACTGTATGCTCAGTGCTTTCCGAGTGTCTGTGAACAAAACTACACAGGCGACTCGGGCGGGACTCGAACCCACGACCTCCTGCCTACTAGTGCAGACGTCTTACCTCTCGACCACCGAGCTTGATCACCGAGCTTGCCCGAAATCGTTCACTGTTTTTATGTTAGAAGTTTGACATACACGTATGTGTACATGTGCAATATTCAATATTAATGGATTCATTTTCATGCATTTTAAATACTTTGTTTCCTCCACACGTAAGGAGATAACAAAATCATACTTCTAAATATATGAAACATTTAATAATATTATTATGAATATGCATGAAGCTAGTTTGAGCAGGGACCCTGTATTCATAATGTATTATGGGGACAGTAAGGACATGAAGACAAGATAAGTAAGACAATGTTACTCATATTAAAGGGACAATATCGTCAGGATCAAACAGGGCATGGAATCGGAGTGCATGCTAGTTTAGATTAACTCATCAGTGACTGAAAATAATACACCACATAATAAAGTCATATTATCATTGCTGCTGCATAAATGAGCCAGTAAATTTCATCTTAAACTAGATCACAGATTCAATGCCCTCTTGAAAGTCTGCTCTGATCGTGACGATACTGTCCCTTTAACAAAGAATGTTATTCATATTATAAATACTTCCTCAATAATTGAGTCTTTAGTTTATGTTTCAATTAAAAGATGTTAAGACGTCTGCAATAGTCAGCATGGGGTCGTGGGTTCGATTCCCACCCGAGTCGCCTATGAATTTGTTTATAGAGTATGCAGTGCTATACACACGTCGGTGTAGGGCAAAATTAAATCAATGTTTAATATGCTGTCTAGTAAAATTTCAAACAAATGTTTGTATTATGACACGATTGAAACTCTTTTTGCCGAAAACAGTTCTTCTAACATCTGATTTGAATTATGCAATTTTTACTTGGGGTAAACCTACTGCATTTTGTTAGGGTTTCTACAGAAACGAGCAGTTCGCATTGTAAACAAGGTTGGGTTCCGTGATCTTTTATTTTGAAAATCCTTTATTTGAAAATCTCAAACTTTTAAAACTGAGAAACATCTATTATCTTAATTTAGGGAAATTTAGGTTGAAATATATTCATAACTTACTGCTTGCTAGTTTTCAATCTTGGTTTACATTAATTGCTTCTGTTCACTCCTATAAGACTCGTAGTTCATCAAATGGTAATATTTATGTTATTTTAGTAGGACAACTCACTCAAAAAATAGCCTATTACAGAGTCGTGTTTTGTACAAAAACTTAAAAGTAGTATTTTAGAATCTTATATGTAGATAACCTGATTTTACATCCAGTCTAAAGCTACATCCAGTCTTACTCCTATTTTTGCTTGATTTATCTTTGTCTTGTATATATCTCCTGTTAATTGTGTTTTATTTGTCCAGAGGGAACGGTACAAAAGATTTGCTTCCTCATTTTCCTTACATGTTAACATTATTTAATTTGTTTTGTTTAGTTGTTTATTTTGTTTATTTCGTGTTAATTAATTTACAGCTTATAGTTTTGTTGCATCTGTCTTAATATGAATTGGAACAAATAATGTAAATTTATTTCTAAATGATGTTGGCATGAAATAAATGTTTCTAAATAATAATTTTTCTGCTGATGATCTGGTACTGATTGTTACATATCGTTTCAAATTGAACACTGGTGTTTTTCTCAGCCTGCCAGCGCGGCAAGCGTCAGTCTGGGCACCGAGGAACCCCGGAGACCTTGCTCGGCTTCGCCGAAGCCGTTTACGTACACTGGCTACAGTCTGTGAAACTACCCGCTGTGGAAAATGTATTAAATTTGTTGATTTTGATATCCCTCTTAATAATTTTGTTTTTGCATTAATAAATTAAATGTTAATTAATTTCTTATTGAAATAAAATTTGATCTCATGTCATTAGAAAGACGCTTTTCTGCAAATTTATTTTTTGATCTGGTGCTGATGGCTGGCATACATATAGTTAACAAAAATGTTCTTTATTTCAAATTGAACACCAGCGTTTCCTCACCCTGCCAGCGCGGCAAGAGCCAGTCCGGACACCGGGACGGGAACACTGGAGGCCTCGCTCGAATATACTCACATGTATATGCACGTGTATTTGTATAATTATAAAGGTGTTTATTTTTCTTTTATTGTAGACTAGGTAACACATAAAACTAGACAAGTTTTTCTTTTTGAACAGACCTCAGAGCTGTTCTCAGTTTTCTTGACAACATTTTTAGAGGTATGAGTGTAAATGACATGTTCATTAACACATCAAAAACGTGAAACGTAAGGATTTTTAAGTAACATTTTATAAATATGTAATTTAACACCTTATGACGTAATAATTATATAACTTCAGAATTAGCCTTACAAATATTCGTATTTCATACTTCTTAAGTCTCGTCGCGATCGGACGTTGTTAGTATTGATATGATGACGCGTGCAAACGAAATATGTCAGTTTCAGAAGTGAGTCTATTCTGAACAATACAGACGAAGTTTACAAGTCAGGTTTAATTAATTCTAATCTGAATGTTATATATGAACAAAACAAACCCGTCTTGAACCAAGACTAGTCTTTAATAGAATAATTATGTTGATAGCATTAATCCCTTGCACCTCCACCAATGGCATTGCAGAGAGTAGGATATTGACGATTGAGCCAAGACTACAATACAGACACCAACATAATATATACAGATATTTATACATATTTATACCTGTGCATATTCTGTTTTTCTATTGAAAATTGTGTGAAATTGTATCATAACAAATATTGCGTCCTCTTCTAGTGATCCCCAGGTTGCCGCTTCACAGGATTTATTTATATATTTCTGATCTTTTATCACGCTAACCTGTACACTAAACATTGCCCTCAGAATTACAATATAATTCAAAAGACAAACATTGAATGAAAATAATTAAGTGCATTGGCAGATCGGGGAACTATACAAAGGGGAAAGTTATAGCGGATAAAGGAGGCAGGCAAAGAGGCCAAGTTTCCATTGATCACCTTGCAATAAATTTACCCTATACTTTATATACGTGGACCTCTTTTAGGCAGTTTCACCAACTTTTTGCTGTACGATGTCTCATTTTCATTTCAGCTACCCTGGATCCATCCCTGCTTATAAAAGGTGTATGTACTGTTTAGACTGTTTTAGATAATATTGGTCTGCCATCAAAAAGAACTCAAACCTCTCTATATATTATTTACAAGCCGACTGCCGAAACACTAAATTGGTCTGTCATAAAAAAAAAACTTCAAATTTATTGATTTCATATCTCTACGGTTGACAAATGATTATATTCGGTAGTTTTATTGTCATTTTGTGTGAGATAATAACCTCAATAGTCTGTTCTCAGTAAGAGCTGAAACCTCTCATATATTATTTTAGAAGCCGACTCAAGGTGGAAAACACTTAATGAGCCTTTTTAATTCCAAAGGACTTTGACTTTTAATTCAGTAATTGAATGTTATTGAAATTCAAATTCAACACGCGATTGCAACTGTGGCTCAAACATTGACGGATCGAGAAGGGGGCGGGGTCAAGGGGGCAGTTTATAATCATCATAATATGTAATTTAACGACTTATTAAAACAGCGTGCCCTTTTTTTGCCGTGTGACGAGTGTCTTTGAACAAATCCACATGCGACTGGGCTGGACTCGAACCCACAACCTCCTACACTGAAAGCACTGAGCAAAGTGCTTCATACATTACGTCGGTATAAGGGCAAAATCAAATCAATATTGTTATTAAATCACCCAATGCAAGAATGTCATCAATCTAAACATCTCGCAGTGCCCATTGCTATAGGATGGACAATCGTTATCAGACAAGCTTAGTGGTCAAGAGGTTAATACGTCTGCAGAGAAAGGACACAGTCTGTCACCTTTCTCTATGGTTCTTCATACATTATAATTTCATCAATATATACATTACACAGTGAGGTTAAGACGTCTGCAGAGAAAGGACACAGTCTGTGACCTTTCTCTATGGTTCTTCATACATTATAATTTCATCAATATATACATTACGCAGTGAGGTTAAGACGTCTGCAGAGAAAGGACACAGTCTGTGACCTTTCTCTATGGTTCTTCATACATTATAATTTCATCAATATATACATTACGCAGTGAGGTTAAGACGTCTGTAGAGAAAGGACACAGTCTGTGACCTTTCTCTATGGTTCTTCATACATTATAATTTCATCAATATATACATTACGCAGTGAGGTTAAGACGTCTGCAGAGAAAGGACACAGTCTGTGACCTTTCTCTATGGTTCTTCATACATTATAATTTCATCAATATATACATTACGCAGTGAGGTTAAGGCGTCTGCAGAGAAAGGACACAGTCTGTGACCTTTCTCTATGGTTCTTCATACATTATAATTTCATCAATATATACATTACGCAGTGAGGTTAAGACGTCTCTAGAGAAAGGACACAGTCTGTGACCTTTCTCTATGGTTCTTCATACATTATAATTTCATCAATATATACATTACGCAGTGAGGTTAAGACGTCTGCAGAGAAAGGACACAGTCTGTGACCTTTCTCTATGGTTCTTCATATGGTTCTTCATACATTATGATTTCAACAATCTATAGATACACTCTTAAGGACTTTGACTTTTAATTCAGTAATTGAATGTTATTGAAATTCAAATTCAACACGCGATTGCAACTGTGGTTCAAACATTGACGGATCGAGAAGGGGGCGGGGTCAAGGGGGCAGTTTATAATCATCATAATATGTAATTTAACGACTTATTAAAACAGCGTGCCCCTTTTTTTGCCGTGTGACGAGTGTCTTTGAACAAATCCACATGCGACTGGGCTGGACTCGAACCCACAACCTCCTACACTGAAAGCACTGAGCAAAGTGCTTCATACATTACGTCGGTATAAGGGCAAAATCAAATCAATATTGTTATTAAATCACCCAATGCAAGAATGTCATCAATCTAAACATCTCGCAGTGCCCATTGCTATAGGATGGACAATCGTTATCAGACAAGCTTAGTGGTCAAGAGGTTAATACGTCTGCAGAGAAAGGACACAGTCTGTCACCTTTCTCTATGGTTCTTCATACATTATAATTTCATCAATATATACATTACACAGTGAGGTTAAGACGTCTGCAGAGAAAGGACACAGTCTGTGACCTTTCTCTATGGTTCTTCATACATTATAATTTCATCAATATATACATTACGCAGTGAGGTTAAGACGTCTGCAGAGAAAGGACACAGTCTGTGACCTTTCTCATGGTTCTTCATACATTATAATTTCATCAATATATACATTACGCAGTGAGGTTAAGATGTTCGTAGAGAAAGGACACAGTCTGTGACCTTTCTCTATGGTTCTTCATACATTATAATTTCATCAATATATACATTACGCAGTGAGGTTAAGACGTCTGCAGAGAAAGGACACAGTCTGTGACCTTTCTCTATGGTTCTTCATACATTATAATTTCATCAATATATACATTACGCAGTGAGGTTAAGACGTCTGTAGAGAAAGGACACAGTCTGTGACCTTTCTCTATGGTTCTTCATACATTATAATTTCATCAATATATACATTACGCAGTGAGGTTAAGACGTCTCTAGAGAAAGGACACAGTCTGTGACCTTTCTCTATGGTTCTTCATACATTATAATTTCATCAATATATACATTACGCAGTGAGGTTAAGGCGTCTGCAGAGAAAGGACACAGTCTGTGACCTTTCTCTATGGTTCTTCATACATTATAATTTCATCAATATATACATTACGCAGTGAGGTTAAGACGTCTCTAGAGAAAGGACACAGTCTGTGACCTTTCTCTATGGTTCTTCATACATTATAATTTCATCAATATATACATTACGCAGTGAGGTTAAGACGTCTGCAGAGAAAGGACACAGTCTGTGACCTTTCTCTATGGTTCTTCATACATTATGATTTCAACAATCTATAGATACACTCTTATTCTCAATACTAATACTGTAGTATAGGGACTATTATGGTGGCTCTGAAATGACCATGATGTCATGCACAAATTGACCTTCAAAACAATGACTTGTGTTAAAACAGAAATTCAATAAACTTTTATTCACAAACCAATCCTGTATGATGTTATATCTAATTAACTGCAGTAATTAGCGATGAGGTCTTGCTTGTGACGTTACAGCGTATAGGACAAACCCATTCCCCTACCCCACAAAAAATAACTAATAATAATAAAATAAAATACAAAATACACAAGACAAGCACATACTAGTACAAAAGGAAAATAAATAAATAAATAAAAAATAATTTTATACTGTACAGAAATTGACTGGAAAACAGTTTGGAAAAATAATCATAGCAATACATTACTTGATAATGAGGACAAAGATAAAACACAGGATTCTCCCCACTAAAAGCCTTCTTCATAAAATGAAAATCACTGCCAATGACATTTGACCCTTATGTGACAGCGAACCAGAAACAATTGAACATCTATTCATTTACTGCACAAAAAACAAGAAGCCTGGATTTATGTTGAATCATTATTAAAAAGGTACTGCGTGTAATAACATGTGATCTTATCAGGCTACGTCTGGTAGCAATCGTAAAAAAACGCTCAAAAACGAGCACTAAGCTACTGTTTCAGCAAGTCCATCACATTTTGTTTGAAATTTTCATATTTTATAATGAATTAGTCCCTCCATATGGTACCAAAGTATTACCTGGCTAATGGACTAATATCCACACATCTTGGATATTTAACTTACGTGTTTGTATCCAATGGAGTTTGGGGTTATAGTCTGCTACGGGGTTAATAACATGATCAGAGCAGACTTTCAACGGGGCATGGAATCTCATTTATGCAGTAGCAAAATGTAATATGACATTATCACGTGGGGTATTATTTTCAGTCACTGAGTTAATCTAAAACTAGCACTCTGATTCCATGCCCTGTTGATCATGACGACATTGTCCCTTTAACTTAGGTGCTCGTATCCAAGGGAGTTTGGCGTTATAGTCTACAGGGCAAATAACAAGAGCGTGTGCTGCATTTCTATTCATACACATGAAAAGTAGAAATCAATTTCGTCATAATTATTCGGTATTCTTTTTTATAAAATTAATTATTCCAACATTTTAAGTGTTAAGAAAAATGTACTAATAAAGGCATAATACAAGTCGACTGTTGGTGGATCACTTAATGAAACACTACAATTGGCCTGTCATCAAAAAGACTTCAGATTTATTGATTTAATATCTTTCGTTGACAGTGTTATTAATATTATCATTATAGCACAACAATACCGAACAAAAACCGCTTAAAATTCAATAGTCTTTATATCATCATACATATTATTTTACCATTCATTATTTAGGCGTCCCCCCAACCGTTTCTTGAATTTCAAACCATTGGTGGATGTGGGGGGGGGGGGGGAGGGGGACGTGTTCCTTTATATCATCATACATGTTATTTTATCATTCATTATTTAGGCATCCCTCCCGTTTCTTGAGTCTCAAACCATTGGTGGATGGCGGGGGAGGGGGACGTGTTCCTTTATATCATCATACATGTTATTTTACCATTCATTATTTAGGCGTGCCCCCGTTTCTTGAGTCTCAAACCATTGGAGGATGGCGGGGGAGGGGACGTGTTCCTTTATATCATCATACACGTTATTTTACCATTCATTATTTAGGCGTCCCACCCCCCGATTCTTGAGTCTCAAACCATTGCTGGATGGCGGGGGGGGGGGGAGGAGAGGGGGACGTGTTCCTTTAAATCAACATACATGTTATTTTACCATTCATTATTTAGGCGTCCCTCCCGTTTCTTGAGTCTCAGACCATTGGTGGATGGCGGGGGGGGGGGGGGAGAGGGTGACGTGTCCCTTTATATCATCATGCATGTTATTTTACCATTCATTATTTAGGCGTCCCACCCCCCGTTTCTTGAGTCTCAAACCATTGGTGGATGGCGGGGGGGGGGTGGGGGAGTCTCAAACCATTGGTGGATGGCGGTGGGGGGGGGAGGGACGTGTTCCTTTATATCATCATACATGTTATTTTACCATTCATTATTTAGGCGTCCCTCCCGTTTCTTGAGTCTCAAACCATTGGTGGATGCCGGGGGGGGGGGGGAGGGGGACGTGACCCTTTATATCATTATACACGTTATTTTACCATTCATTATTTAGGCGTCCCTCCCGTTTCTTGAGTCTCAAACCATTGGTGGATGGCGGGGGAGGGGGACGTGTTCCTTTATATCATCATACATGTTATTTTACCATTCATTATTTAGGTGTCCCTCCCGTTTCTTGAGTCTCAAAACATTGGTGGATGGCGGTGGGTGGGGGGACGTGTCCCTTTATATCACCATACATGTTATTTTACCATTCATTATTTAGGCGTCCCTCCCGTTTCTTGAGTCTCAAACCATTGGTGGATGGCGGGGGGGGGGGGGACGTGACCCTTTATATCATTATACACGTTATTTTACCATTCATTATTTAGGCGTCCCTCCCGTTTCTTGAGTCTCAAACCATTGGTGGATGGCGGGGGGCGGGGGCGGGGGGAGAGGGGGACGTGTCCCTTTATATCATCATACATGCTATTTTACCATTCATTATTTAGGCGTCCCCACGTTTCTTGCAGTGTACCATTCCTTTGCCGTATTCACCCCTTTCATTTACCCATCAAAGTTATTGTACACTATTGGTAATCTTAAATGAAAAGACAATTTTGATAAGAGTTTTATATAAAGCTTGATGTAAAATATTAATAGTCAAAAAGATTATGATTGTCAAAGAAGCTCGAACTATACATTTCTGAAGAGCTGTCCTGTTAGTTACATCAGTCTCAGAAATTATTGTGTCGAACTGTTTGAGGTAAAAGCTTAACAGGTTAAAAAAATAAATTTAAAAAAATACTTGATCGTCATTAGGGAAAATAAGTCTCTGGTTTCTGGTCTCCGCAGGCGTCATCTCAGACCTACGCGTCGGTATTTTTAATTGCTGGATCAAATGGATTTCTGCCGTGCTTTTTCACATAGGGGTATAAACGTTTGCCCGATTTGTGAGGTCTCTCTTAGCCACCATACTTTGTATATGGGAAATGTGGTCTGGTTCCAATAACCGCATACATGTATTTCACTGGTTGAAAAAAAAAAAAAAAAAAAATATCATCAGATCCTCTTTAAAGGCATAATTAGTTTATTGCGTTTATTCGTGGATTCATGTCGTGCATTAGTTGGCAGATTGGTGTAGCCAGGGGGCAAGTTATCAGATCAAGGAGGCCCACTAATCACATGGCTTTAAATTGACCCTACTTTTAGGCATATGTTTTAGGCAGTATGTCACCACTGTGCCACCACTGTGCCACCACTGTGCCACCACTGTGTCACCACTGTGTTACCATTGGTGGATACATGTTTGTATTCAATCCCTCCAGCTCATTTTGTACCGTGTTTCCCCCTTTCATTTATCCTACAGCTTGGATTCACACTGACTTCAGCTAATACACCATTACAATCAGTGAACACTCCTGGCATTCTAAAGAGAAATACATTGCTATTTTGGGGGTCACCAAGTAATAAACTTAAATGAACACAAAACGAATAATTCCATAGTAATTATCAAGTTTTGAATTGGTCATGTACGTGAAAGCTGGGCTGAATAGTGTGTCTAGGTATGATGAATGACAACATCGTCCCCATGATGTTCCTGTAGTTTATGTATACTTCGTACCCACTGCTCTCTCGCCCTGTGAGGGGACGGTTTCAATATACAAAATATATTGGATATGTAAATTAGGCGATAGACTGATACTGTTGTTGAATTGCGTTAGCTGCAGTGGGGAGGCTGGGACTAGGCCATTTAATTTATTTCATAAATATTTCGGTAAAATCATCCATCCAAACATTTTATGCGCTAAATAAATTCATATAGGCATTAATTCATAAAGGCAACATTTATATTTTGTTTCCTCGAAACATTAAAACAATTCAGGTCGGAACTGTCTATATATTGAATAATTGTATCTATTATATTCAATTTGTGAGGAAACAAAAACAGATAAAGCTGAGCCTCATCAAGTTTCTGTCAACCAATCAGGTGATACATGTAAATCACCATTCAGCAGTGACTTCACTTTGACCAATCAGTGCTTTACGCATGCAATCCTTTGGTTCACAAACATTCAATATAAACACTCATCGGTCGACGCTGTGTTTCATTTCTACATTGCGCCGTGTGCAGTATAGTCGTGTTTCAATCAAACAGTTGGTCGACCGATGATACCGAAATACTTATTGAATAATAACCGATAGTTCTACTTATTTAATTGGATTTATCTTGAAACGTTTTCACCCATATACAAACAATACATTGAAGATGACGCAGCAAGTACTCTTGATGTGCGTACTCCATTTCAAAATGATGTTCGTGTTTATAGTACCACTGATATCACAAGTGGTAAGCTTGGGAAGTCAATGTGGTGGGCTTGCAAATGAATATCTCCCTGCAGATAACCGAGCACTCAAAAACTTCACGTATGCCAAGAAAACTGTACCCTATTACGTCATGTGCGGACGAGACTGTAACATGGATAAGAACTGTAAGTCATTTAACTTCTATAAATGCAATAAACTGTGTGAGTTAAACAACTCCACAAGGGCTGAGTATCCTGAATCATTTGTTGAAGATCAAACGAGTGTGTACTTCGATGAAAATGAAGACACACCTCTCTTTTCATTGCCTGATATCTCCTTTGCTCGCAACAGAAGTTGTAAAGGGCTAATGGAGGCAGGTTACCGCACAAGTGGTGTCTACAAGATCTACCCAGACGGATTCAGCGACGGTCTCCAAGTCTATTGTGAAATGGACATTGACGGTGGCGGATGGATTGTGTTTCAGCGCAGAGAGGACGGCAGTGTTGACTTTTATCGTGACTGGAGTGAGTATAAGTCTGGCTTCGGTGATCTAAGCAGGGAGCATTGGCTAGGCAATGATAACTTGGTGAGTCTGACTTCTGATAAATCACACGGGACATGGGACCTCCGCATAGATCTCACAGATTGGAGTGACGATACGGCATTCGCTAAATACACGGATTTCCAAATCACTGGTGAGAAGTACACACTGAATTATGGCGAATACGATGTGAACAGCACTTCTGGTGACTCTCTTGGGTGGCACAAGGGAAGACACTTCACAACAAAGGATAATGACAATGATCCGCATATCGATAGATTAAATTGTGCACAATACAAGGAAGGAGCCTGGTGGTTTAATGACTGTCACCATTCTCACTTAAATGGTCGTTATTACCCAGATGGACAGTATAAGGGTGGCAAAGGCATTGTGTGGTATCACTGGCATAACAACTGGAATCATCTCAAAGCATCCAGCATGAAAATGCGTGAAACAGGCATGGGGGCACCAATTAACATTACTGGAAACATCCTGGGAAAAACAGAATAAAAAATAGTAGCTTTATTTTGGCGGTCAAAAACATACCAGCAATCACCAAAAATATGAAGTTATCTTGACTGAATTGAAAGCATTTTATGTATGTCATGGTACAATACAAAACACTGAATGAACTTGCGGTATTTGTCTTGTTAGTTCACTTAATGAAGATTTCAAAGCTGGGAATCATGAAAAAGAATTCCTTTTGTTTTTCGTAAAATTCCGCACTGGCTTTACTTGGCCGCTGGACACGTTGTGCGCATTTTTGTTTGGTCATATAGAAAAATATATTTGGTGTTTTAAAGTTTGTCTGAATGTAATTGTAATTATAAATGTATGCACTGCACTGAAAATGACACAATATTTGTAAATGTACCCCCCCCCCCCCCTCACGGACATGTTGCACTTGCGACAAATGTGTAATGTGTTCCATTGGAAAAACTGTGTAATGTTAGTGTACACCTTTGGTAATCACCCTATTACACGATTACTAAATTATAATCTAAATAATTACTTTATGTAAAGTTATTTGCTCGTACTAAACATCTAGAGAAATTATTCCGTCTGAGATTCTGTAAACGTGAGAATTGTATTACAAATTCGGAATGGATCCATTTTCCACATTTGAATACATGCAAACAAATCTGATTACATGTTCGCTATTTTCTCGTTAACGACGAGAATAAACTGAAACTTTCACATTTATTTTATTGTATAAATATCTCTTTATTCTTATAAAGTATGAATGCATTCATGGACTATTACTAATAGTATTGTATACAATCTCTTTAAGCCATCCCATCCCTTATTTTCAAACTAGTCTACGGGTCTAAATCATATATGAATGGTGTGTTTAGCTTTGTTTAGTGGATTTTACTTACTACCGAAAAAGCTTAATACTAATATGTGAACAAATAACAGACCATGTCAACAAAATATTAATTAAGGTGATCGTCCTCACCAAATGGATTAGGCCTGACTTGATTTATGTTATATATTTTATATCCAATAATTGGTAAAATAATTGTCCAATAATAATAAAAACAAATTTAAAAAATGGGTATGGTAGTTCCAATCACATCTCCCTCCCAGCATATTCACAATGGATATGAACGGTAAAATAATCCCAGTTCAGCCGGACGGTAATTTTTCCCCAAACGAGATTACAGTGAAAGCAGCAGCGTTGTATCTGTATGTGGTGAAAATAAATAAATACAATTAATCAACCCAACCTGATTTTTCGATTTGAAAGGACTATCACTAGTTTATTATTTATTACATGGTCTTATTAACAATTAATAATAATAATTTCTAAAAAGAAAAAGTACAAAAATATAAAAGTACAAAAAAATACACAAAAAATATATATATATACAAAAACAAAATAATAATACAAAAATTCTTTTACATTCCATTAGCCAGTTACTCGGGCAAATTGTTGTGTAACTATTTATAAGCATATCTCTTTCTTAGAAATCTTTATTGAAATTTTTAAAATGAATATTTTAATGTATTTGTAGAATTTACATATACCCTAGTCTCTTGTTACAATTACAATCTGCTGAATTCTGCGGACTTCGAAATGTCCTTGGCAAAGCACCCGTCAATTGATTTGTTCTCTGATTCACGTGAGTGTACATACGAGGAAAGTTACTGATGAAAAACAAAACATAAGTAGTCTGCAGAATTTAAGCTGTCATTGTTGACAATGGATTTGAATTGTTTACAATTAACTTAATTTTATAATTAAAGTCATTAAAGATATTAATATATTCCATGCTCAAGCGGTGTGAAATATCTTGATTTACCAAACTAAAATAGCAATTCAAAACTGACATATATTTCCCAGGTAAACTCACTTTGAGCAAGGAATATCAATCTTTGAGAACAATCGTTGTAATTAAAAGAAAATTGCCTGTACATAACGCATTGATGTTATTAATTAGCTGTCAGAGGCCATCCACAATTTAAGACATTTTCAAAGGAGAATAATGGACGTGTTTGGCAATTTTTATCTTAAAAATGCCGAGTATGTCGAAAATGTCGAAAATGTTGGATCGCCTCAATTAAATTAATACTGTTGAAAAACCTGGTTCGAATCATGTGCAATAAACTGAGTGATAGGAACCAAATACAAAATGTTTTCTTTCATTTCTGAGTTTGTGTTTAACGAAGTCTTCTAAACTTGACCACGTGACTTGACAAATGAGGACAGGTTTATAGAGACTATAGATAACTAAACCTCTCTCTGACATCATTGAAGGGGCATCTGACATAACATTACAAAGGGTCGAAACTGTTTAAAAAATTAGTGCACCAGAAAACATTTTCATTAAATTTCGACTTGATGCTGTGTAGGGAGAGGCGTTGGGTGGGGTGGGAGGAGGAGGAGGTGGGGTGGGAGGAGGAGGAGGAGGAGGAGGTGGGTAGGGAGAATGGGGAGGGGTGGGAAGGACGTGGAAGGGGAGGGGAAGTGGAGAGAAAGTGGAGAGAAAGGAGTTATATTGGTAGAGTCCGGAAGGAAGGGAGGGGAGACTTCCGGGGTGGGGAGAGGAAGTGGATCAAATACCAAGTTACCAAATAATTGTCACGGGGCATCCTACGTCCCAGTTACTCATTTTGGGGTATTTATTTCCCCTTGATATTTATCAGATTACACGGCATTTGCTCCCCTGCCTATCTCCCCGGCCACCCCTTTCCTCCTCTGCGTCTCCTCACTAAAAGAGGGCGCTGTTTAGATTGGGTTGAACTCTTGCAGTTACACAAGAGTTACCCATTCTGAAAAGCGCCCTCCTGTGTCTGCCACACCTTAAAAAATACAATGGGGTTTCAACGTGTTTCCACATGGTCTGATCATGATATCCTTCGTGCCCCAATTTGGAACCAGCAGTGCTGAACCATCGTTGCATTCCAGCCACGATCTGTTGGGGTGTGGGGGGGGGGGGGGGTTGGCGAGCATAATAGGAAGGCGTTTTTCCCCTTCCTCTAGCTACATGGTATACAAAATGACTTCCTAACCCTTCCCCGTCCTAGGTAGAGACAAGAGACGACTGTGATCCGGGTGAAAAGCCCGCCCTCTATCGATGTATAATTGTATTGGTCATCCCCCGTCAAATCTTTACGGGATATATACCCCCATCCCTCATGAAGATTTGAGCTCGTGCCCATTGTTGTAGATTTTGTTTATCTTAATCGTCAACATTCCAATGACTACACCTAAACGGATCTTCCTGTCCTTACCCACCCCATGGCCCGACCCACCTCCACCTGAATAAAATAAATGATTTGAGTTTGAAACATTAATTTGGATTAAAAATATTATTATAAAGAAATTCTGAGAAATTAGAAATCATTTTGGACAATTTTAATGAAATTTCTGAAAATGTTCATTAATTTATTTTTAAAATATCTGTTTTGAAAGATTTTTAAATATTTTGGAGATTTTTGGATTTAATAATTTAGGAAAATCATTCACTCTAGGCTACATGACCAATTTGGTTGAAAAGTAGGGAGACCCAGGTACTTTTTAAAAGTGATGGTGAGGAATTACTGCCCCTCCCCCACTTTGAATGCCTGCTATAAACCTTAAAAATGCTACCAATGATTTGCATTAACGGTACCCTTTGATGACAGTCGGATAGATCCAGTACATTAGGCTGAGCCACGTCGGTGAGGGCGCCAATTATTACGTTATTACTTAACCCTTATGGAACCATTATTGGCCATTGTATATTGTTTGTTCCTCACACGTTTCCCATAGTCACGTTCCCTATCTACAGACTGTTTTCTTATTATTGAAACCATCACATTGTGAGGAACTACTGGTTCAGTTATACATGTGCCTCATTCTGATTCTCATAGACTTGTGTACAGGAAAGCAAAGATGGCCGCGGTATAACACTTAAAAACCTACTGCACCTATATGATGGAAAGATTAGGTTTACAACGGATATGGATGCGTAAGAAATAGTAATATTTTTTGCATTTTTCAAGATGTTTTGGCTAATTGATGTTTGAAGGGGTTCAAATAAGCCTTGCTGTAGATGCAACAAAAATCCCACGTCAGAAAAGTGTTAAGCCTGCTGCTGCTGGTCTCAACTAAATCTATCAGCTAGAACAATTATGTTTGTTTTGTTTAATACTGTGGACAATATGATCCATTATAATGTTGTTGTTTTTTAATTTAAGCATGGTTAGGATAAGCCCCATCTTATCAGTCATTCTGACATCTAGTCCTTAAATAACCGTCTGAAAATATTACAACTCAACAACTTTGGTTTTAACTTTTAAAATGCGTCTGCTGACAGTTGTATAGAGAAAGTTTGGTTATAAAAATATACACTGGTATTTTATATCATTTCCAATTATTACACAGCACTAATACAACTAGAAACATATGATGGATTTTGCTTTTATTTTCAATTGTTTGTGTTTCATTTGTATAACTGCTTATGTTTGAACGCTATATACAGAGCAGACACAGCCCAGACTGTGTTTGGCGTCAGTGAAACCCGTTTTGATAGGATCGACTCTACTTTTATGTAAGACCGGCCTCTTGAGTTCAGATGTCACGAAGTGGATGAAGTATAACATGTACAAAGGTTTTTGTCCTAATGTTCTATGTACCACGTGTCTTTCTTTGAGTATGCATTTCTCTATGAGTTAGCTTTTTGCTTATTCAAGAAAACAAAATTTGAACTTTATGAAATTTTATTTTTTTCCCCATGAATTCATCCCGTTATTTTTTTTAAATGATGATCTTGTCAATTAATTGTAAACATCAAATCGTCGAATTTTTTACATAGTGACGAACCGGAAAAAATGCGTTACGAGTATGCGTTTCTCTCGGAAATTGACTGTTTTCATTATTGTAATTTAATACTGTAAACAATCAAGGTCAAGTGTGGAAATTATTAATATTTTATTTATCTTTGGACTACTGAAATAAGTAGGATATCAAATAAAGGTTATCAGTTTTATTGGTCAATATTGTGCGCTCAGTTATTAAAACAATTTAACAAGACTCGTTGTCATGTGATGACGTTGGAGCCTTTGGCTCGTTGCCAAAATGTGGCCCGCGCGCGGGCCTTTAAAGTGGCTTACGTCCAGCATGTTTTAAGTCGGACACATTTTCGCTGATAGTTTCTTGGCTTTGTTAATGTGTTAATAAGTACCTGGTTGGTACTTTGCTGTGTTTACTTTGTTTAAAATGTTGATTATCTATGTGTAACAATGACTTGAACCTATTCGTCACGATGTAAAAATTCAAATGCCGCGTGGTCGCCTATTCGTCACTTCAACGCACGCACAGCGTATAATATCTATACTTTCTTATTCATCACTTTGTAATTAAAAAACGTGCGGCCAGCGCTTATTCGCTACCCATGTACGTACTCTGTAAGGCCGATATTACCAATAAGTATCGATAAACGAATGCAATTCCTAACGAAAATATATAAATACCTTATATCCATGTTTTTTGTGTGTGTTACATTGCAATACAAACTAAAAACTCGTTGTTTTCTACAGATTACGCTGCTCAGTCTGTCCGTGGTTATAGCTGGTACCAGCCGTCCGCGCACAGTGAAGGGGAACAAATCTATTATGCAAGATGACCCCATAGGGATAAGCAGATTATTGTTCGTTACTTTGAATACAAATCCAGATATTAGGTAGCGAAATAAAAGCAGAATTTACGAACAAATGGGACTCAGTGACTTTCTTAACTCACAACAACAAAAATCATTTAAAAAGGCCGCGTTGGAATTGATTGCCCATTAACGAAAGCGAAAATAACAAACTTCTACAAAATCCTTTGCGCATCGATGATTGTTAATTTGACTGCATCAATCACGAAAAGATGCGAAACATTAAATTTCAGGATGACATAGTTGAAGTCATGAATGCCGAAAAACGAAATAGAACTAAATGCAGTATGATATGAACGAAATAATAACTGTTTTGAAATCAATTAAATTAAATTAAACGCAACAGTATATAAAAAGAAACCCTGGATTGATTGGATCACTAAAACGGCGTGAATTTGAATGTTCTTGAACGAAAATTAACAAAAAGGTTTTGACATTGAACGGGAAAAACTATATTATCCCCAGACAAAATACGATGTTTTTGATATTAAAGCAATCATTGACTGCCAGGAAGTCAACTTATCCATGTTAGATCCTCATCACATTGAGGCCATATTTGTCTGGTAACCTGACAGCTAACTACAAATCAGCCTCATTTTGATTCCAATAGAGAAGTGCATTAGGAGAGCAAAATTTACCATTCTTGGATGAAGTTCTATTTTGTAGATTTATTTTATGTAATGAATTTTATTTGTTTTCTTGTATTATTGTGTTTGCTTTATGTATTAAATGTAATTCGTCATTTTGCAGTTTTGATTCCAACTAAAAATATTGAATATTTGTAAAAGATTTCCACAGAATTCCACAACTTGAGGACCTTCATGGTCAATTTATTTGAGTAAGAGTGGTTGGAGGAAAAGATTAATGTTAACCATCAAATTGCCTGATAAATAGTCATGTACAAATAACAACAGCAATATGGAGATGGAGAAATAGAGTCGGGCAATTTATTTGTATAACGTTGAAAAACGAAGGACCCTAACTGAAGAAGATATATATTATTTAATATACAAGTAAATTATAATGAAAAATTCTAATGAAGACACACAACACAGAGTAGGCCTAAAATAAGTTTTGTTCAATTTAATATTTTTGTCTTAAAAGGTATATAGAACTGATATTAAAAAAAAAAAAAAAAATACCTATGAATGTTAATGTACAACTTAGTTGGTATAAAGATGATGATGGCATCAATCTTCACAATAAACTATTTAGTCTGAGGAACTGCCATTAGGAATGTATTAAACAAAATTAAAATAAAAATGTTTCCAAGAGAAGCAGTTTTGCTAACATTTTACAAATATTGTTATTCCATCCCTTCAACATTGCATATAATGAATCTGTCCTAAACTTTCATACCCGGGCCTGAGAAAAGTAAAAATGTGACAAATGAATGCCAATTAAAAATAAAATGAATTCTTGATCAATCGCTTGTGACTGGTTCTTTTGAAATTGAATGAACTTAACGACACTGTCAATTGGAACTTACTTATTTTACCAATGAGTTGGGTTAAATGACGATAGAATGATCAACTTATGAATTTAAATGTATCTTTTTGCTGATTGAATGATGATGTAAAGGAGCATTCATTTTCATATCATATTTAATGAGTCGCGTATTAAATTGAATGCACTTTTTTAAATTCATCTGAAAAACCTGTAATAAAATAGATAAAATGAACAGCCTAAACAAATAATTGTGATGCTCATGGGTCTTCATGTAGGGTATCATCATCATCATCATCAAGGCGGCTTATAGAGTCGAGTAGTGTTGGCTTGAACAATCTCAAACCATTGTTCCCTGTCCATCATCACCGTGTGTAGTTCTTCCGACTCCAGACCAGTGTCATTAGCCAACTTGGTGATAAATGTGGTTACCGGTCTTCCTCTATTCGCAGTTCCATGTTTTGGTTCCCATAAAATTAGGCTTGAGACAAGCTCATCACTTCGTCGATAGCAATGTCCAGTGAATCGTAACCTTCTTTCTTTGATACGTTCAGTGATTTTAGGCAAACCCGTAGGGTATACATTTATTTTAATATCATGATCCATCCTCTCGCTGAGTCATTTGTAATGTACTCTATATGATTAACATTCATTTCATTTAGGATTTTCATTATCCATGCTTTAACAGATCCTCATCACATTGAGGCCATATTTGTCTGGTAACCTGACAACTAATCATAAATCACTATGAGTTTGCAAGGCACCACACTATTTAAGACAACAGCCTCATTTTGATTCATAGGAACAGTGCATGTTAAACTCCCACAAGGACATGTACACAAGAATCTTATTTATATTACAAATACTTTCTTAGTAATTAAGTCTTTAGTTTATGTTTCAATTAAAATGCCGAATATGTTTAAAGGATAATTTCACATAATTCCACAACTTGGGGACCTTCATGTTCAATTTCTTTGAGTAAGAGTGGTTGGAGGAAATGATTAATGTTAGTCGTCAAATTGCCTGGTAAATTGTCGGTATATTGTCATGTACACTTAACAACACTATTGAACATGGAGCAAATAGAGTCGGGCAATTTATTTGTATA
This sequence comes from Zoroaster sp. YZ-2022, assembly GCA_029582265.1. Taxonomy (NCBI): domain Eukaryota; kingdom Metazoa; phylum Echinodermata; class Asteroidea; order Forcipulatida; family Zoroasteridae; genus Zoroaster; species Zoroaster sp. YZ-2022. The sequence goes on along the minus strand of CM055816.1, from coordinate 23,171,007 downwards.
ACGTTGAAACATGAAGGACCCTAACTGAAGAAGATATATGTTATTTAATATACAAGAAAATATAATTCAGTTTTATCAATTCATTTGTCACATTTTTATTTTCAATTCTCAGGCCCGGGTATGATTGCATTATGTGCAATGTTGAAGGGATGGAACAACAATATTTGTAAAATGTTGGCAAAACTGCTTCTCTTTGAATCATTTCAATTTTAATTTTGTTTAAAACATTCTTTGTTTCATCAATTTTAGGGGGACGTTTTGCCAATATCTTTCTTAAAAATGGCAGTTCCTCAGACTAAATAGTTTATTATGAAGATTGATTCCATCATCAGCTTTATACCAACTAAGTTGTATATTAACATTCAACTATTTGGGTATTTTTTAATTAGTTTTTTAAATATCAGTTCTATAACCTACCTTTAATTAAGACAACAATATTAAATTCAATAAAATTTACATTAGGCCTACTGTGTGTTGTGTTTTATTATAATTTTCCATTCTTGATCAATCGCTTGCGACTGGTTCTTTTGAAATTGAATGTACCTGACGACGCTTTTAATTAGAACTTACTTATTTTATCAATGAGTTGGGTTAAATGAAGATAGAATGCTCAACTTATGAATTTGAATGTATCTTTTTGCTGATTGGATGATGATGTAAAGGAGTATTCATTTTCAAATTAATTTGAATGAGTCACGTATTTAAACTGAACAAAAATAAAATCAGATGTCAAGCAAAATAAATAGTTTGGACACATGATAATTGTTGCCTTGAGCAGACAGCAATTATTCATTTCCAAAATAAAATAAATCAATAAATAAAAAATGTAAAAAATCAATCAAAGGTTAGTAAATACGTATATGTAGGATTATGTTGCAAGGTTTAATTTTTATTTCAAGCCCCATTAATTGAAACTTCAGTAAGTTCCTTTAGGCTGAAAGTAGAGATTGTACATATGTATTGAATAGTGACATTATTTCATCTTAAATCATAATGTTGGATATAGTTCAATGCTTAAATGTTATCCATAATGTTATCTTGTCCCATAAAACATTATACTTCTAGCATACACATGACAAAACAATAAATGATCAACGCTAATACAAGAACATACATTGGGCAATATATTTCCACGTAAAATGCACTCCATACGAACAGTAACGACGACAATAAATTACACAATCGATTTAGCTTGACACAATGATGGTGAAACTACAATTTTAAAAAGTGAGTAACTTAAAATTTGGATTATCTCGAAACCTATTTTGTGCCGTGTTGCCCAACTGGCATTTCGTGAAAACGGTGACGATATGTAGAGAATCATTAATGTTCAGACGTTATATCAGATGCGTCGACTACAACATTGTTTTGCATTGTACATTACAATGCGAGTGTAAAATGTGTTGTCGTTGTAATTAGTAGTTAAATATTATAATGGTTCATTCCATTTGTGTGTATTGTGCTTAACTGGGATGTTATTGTACTTTTATTTCTTTGCCACATAGTTTTATGTACATGTATCTAGTTGAAGAGTAGTCTACCCAGACCCAGAAGAAACAATTAACTCGAGAGCAGTGTTAGGATAACACTATTAAAAATCCTGCCATCTAAACTTGATGTGATTATAATAAAGAACATATTGTTCTTAACATCAACCGGGGGTTGGGGTTGGGGGTTAGACCACTACATTAAAATATGCGGAAACTCATCAAGGACAATGTAATCATTAGATAAAAAGACGTAATCACCCCGACTTGTGCAAAATACAAATTTGATAAGGCACTTCAACATGTTATTCAGCTTCCTGTTGTCTCCAATGCAGGCAAGACATGGATCATTAACATCAATTAACTGGCTTAATTACACACTGGTGATGTGACCCAAAGGCATAAACGAGTAAGCATTCACACGGCAAGAATGTGTTGATAAGCGTATGTGATCGTACTCAATGAATCTTTCATCGGCATGTGTATCATAGAGAAGACAAAGATAATTCTAGAAGGTCAAGACACTCAGGTACCAATCAAGCATGCCGCTGAAGCGCATCTGCCATGAACACCACTTTAGCTATTAGCTTCACATGAACAAGAAGCAATCGAAAACTTAGCTCAGTTCAATGACCTTGGTAAGGTGTGGTGGTCCGCTCACTAAGTTAAACATAACATGTTACCACAAATAGACAATGATAAAATTCCAGTAACAACCAGTATACCTAAGTAATTTGTATATATATTTTTTAATCAAAACACTGCTATTTTTCTTCAGGAAAGGAAAACAAACGCTTTAAGATAATAGGTAAATTACATTAATTGTTACTTCTTGAGGCCTCTGGATAGAGTGTTGATGAGTTGTTACAATAGGACAGACCATTAATGGGGTTTTCTTCTCATACATGTATGCATCAATTATTTTTAACAAAAATACAAAACAGACACCATTTACATAAATAAGATTTAAGATTTACATGTTTATGAGTGGGAAAATAAGTATTATCATAAATGTTACAAATGTTAAAGTTTTTGAGAGTGTTATTAATCGAAGATCAAATTATTTACAATACAACCTTTGACATCTAACTTATAATATGTACGTGAACACCATTACAATGATAAAGCCTGAAACCTGATTTAAGATATGAGTAAAGTAACAAACCTGTTAAACTTTTACCTTACTATGTATGTTGTATAGTTTATGGGAACATGGTGAAAATACAATTATGTTTGGTTGTTTACATTCCAACATGTCATATAGAAAACGGTACAACTTTTAACTTTTGTTACAAATTTTTTTCAAACAAAGTATATTTAGAGAAATGTGATACTTTAATCGGTTCTACAACTAAAAGAAAGCGATGCTGCTAAGGAAACTACCATATGTATTGAATTGAGAACCACATTTTTCTTTCATGCTTGGCTCACTAGGATGATATTAAAAATCGTAATCTACAATTTTACTTAAATGCACTGACAATTTGAGCTATCATTTCGAACTGAGAAGGTTTGGTACAACATTGGAAAAAAGACTATAATGTACAAATATGAAAACTCAACTTGAATTCAAAAATAAATAAAAACATTAAAGGGGAGGTACAACATTCCAATCTTTTTGGTTTCAGGAAATACATAAATAAACTAACCTGTGAAAGTTTTATCACAACAGCTGCTGACCTTTTTTGAAAAAAACAATGTACAAAGGGATGACAACTTTGTATAGTACACTTCAACATTTCTTAAAGAAGTATTCGAACAGTAATATCTTACTAATGTCAGTAATTCAGGTCAAACAGAAAATAACGAAAATACATTCATCCATACTTAATAATAACAAGATATGCAAAGAAACAAACCTGTGAAAATTCCAATTTATTTTGTTGTATTGTTCTTAAGAAAATTGTAAAAAATGTTTTAAGTTTGTTGCTCATCTTTGTTACACAAGTTCTAATATTGAAATGGATCATCAGATTTATGCTTCTTTAGCTAAGGTTACACCTAAGGTTATACTTTGACTGATGTTACCGAGGGATTCTTGAATTTGTCTAGAAACTTACAACTGCTCCTTTTCCACTTCCAACCTCTCACATTCAACTTGTAGTCTTTGATTTTTCTATAGCATCTAGTGGTAGTGGTTCTCTGTGTTGGCTTCTCTTTCTTATTCTCTATGTCTACAACCGCCACCACCTCTGCCTCTTCGCCCTCCCCCTCCTCATCCTCGATCTCCATCCTAGTATTTTGTTTTGCTATCGCTATTGAAGTTCGAAAATAAAATAAAGCAAAAATTTAATATTTATTTAAGTTCATGATCCTCAGATCATCACAATTTGAAGTTTAGTCTATAATCTAATGGTGTGGTAAATATAAGTTATCTTATATGAGTGAAACACAGAAAAATATAGCGTTTCTTCATTCAATATGCCACGAGGCCACATATTTTTTTGGAGGAATAAAAGGGAGGAAAAAGGTTATATATAAGGTTATATTAATAGGGTCTTATGTAAAATATGCCTATAGAATATTTGTATAAGTAGTGATGTGGAGTTACCATTATGCCATGTTGTCCAGCATTACATTCGCATCCAAATCTGTCTCTCCCTCCTCCCCGGCAAGGATGCCATCCTTGACAACCGGGGACAGTGCTTGTAGCACCAACTTATAGGTTTGGTTTTCTTGAGGTTTCTCACCTCCTCCTGAAAGCGGGAGGGAAAAAAAGGTCTCCAGTTTCTGGTTATAGGTCGGCTTCAAAATCGGTGCGGTGACATACTAAGAGAGGCCTCACAAATCAGGCAAATCTATGGTTACATATCGTTTCAAATTGAACACCGGCGTTTTCTCAGCCTACCAGCGCGGCAAGCGTCAGTCTGGGCACCGGGGAACCCTGGAGACCTCGCTCGGCTTCGCCGAAGCCGTTAACGTTTACGTACACTGGCTACAGTGTGTGAAACTACCACACTGTGTATGGGTGCAGGTGTGATGAATGGTTTGGGAAGCCTCCTTTTAATTATTGAACTACCCAAACTTCCCCTTGTGGAAAATGTATTAAATTTGTTGAATTTGTTATCCCTCTCTATAATTTTGTTTTCCATTAATATCTTGAAAAGACATGGTCTAAAAGACGTTTGGCGAACAATCCATAATGAAAACCCGGGACACACCTTCTACCGAAAACGTCTCAATAAACCAAATAGAATTTGATATTTTTATTACCTCTGAATTACTCAATATTGTTGAACAAGTCGACACTAATCCGACTGGACTTTCAGACCATGAAATAGTTTATTTAAAACTTACCAATCATAACAAACCCATAGGACCTGGCAGATGGATATGTAACAATAGTATCTTAAAAGATGAAGATTGTAACTTCAGAATAATCAACTTTTGGGATTACTGCATGGAAAACTAAAAAATCTGACTATCCTACATTTTTAACTTGGTGAGAGAGGGGTAAAATAACATTAAAGGAAATTATGAAGGATGTTAGTACGGAAAGAGCTTATTTAGAAAAAAGAGAACCGAAATGTTTACAAAAAGGTATGAAAACCTCATGAGAAGACCTAAATTCAACACCGACAATATTCGTCAGGTTGAAGAAAGATTAAAAGAAATTGAAGTTAAACATTGGCATAAAGCTAAAATCCAGGTGAGAAATATCCCAAAAAATGATGATGAAAAACCTTCTAAATACTACCTGGGCCTCGAAAAACAACAAACTATCAGCCATAAAATAGATAAATTGCAAACCAGTAAAAACAATTATGTTGAACGAACATAAGATATCCTTGACTGTGTAAACCGTTTCTACACCGATTTGTAACTAAGTTCATTAAATTCCGTCAAAACCAGTCGCAAGCGGTTGATCAAAATGTCATCAATTGGCATTCATTTGTCACATTTTTACTTTCAATTCTCAGGCCTGGGTATGATATTTTAGGACAGATTCCTATCTGTCTCATTTGCCTAGCTCGTCAGGAGATTACAGGCAAAAGAAAGCAAAAGAAAGGGGGAGGAAAGAATGTTAAAATTCTGGGAAAAGGAAGATTGAGGAGGAAATATTGTAAAGTGAAACAAATCTGTGATGCAATTAATTAACCCCGTAAGGATACTCTTGTTTCGTACTTTTAAGTTGTTGGACATTGGAATAAAAATCGAGAAATTCTATAGCGACACAAAAGAAAAAGTTTCAAATAAGATAGGCCTTAGTTACTTTCATAACTCACATCTGAAGAAATAATCTTAAGATGATGTTGATTGTCCATAAACAAAAGCGAAAACAAACTTGCACAAAATCCTGCGCGATAATTCTCAATTTGATTGAATCACTCACGAAAACATGCAAAACATACAATTTCAGGATGAAAAAATTGAAGTCATGAATGCCGAAACGAAATAGAAATAACTATACGAAGTTGAGTATGACCTGACAAAATAATGATTGCTGAAAAATAGAGAAAAAGAAACCCTAGTTTGATTGGACCAAACCCCCCTTTATCTACACCTTGGATCCACCCCTATATTACATTATTGTTTTCCCCCGATGGAGTCATAATAATAAATCATTCATTCGATAACAGGGGTGGATTAAGTGTGGGAGAAAGAGCGTATGAATCTACTTACATGACGATGAAAATGGTGAATGGCACCCTTTGTACAATTTATCATACGTTGTTTATTTGCCCCCTTTTTATTTGCCACTGTTAACAGTGTATCCCACTCCCCTTTTCGACACCCTGGATCCACCCCTATATTATATCGTTTTACCCCAATGGAATAATAATTACCCATTGTGTATTGTTTGTTTCTCACATGCATCTACCATAGTCATGTTCCCTACATGCGGTATTGTTATGATTGGAACCATTGCATTGTAAGGTACCTGTCTACTTGTTCAGTTGTACATGTGCCTCATTCTGATTCTCATAGACTTGTGTACAGGAAAGCAAAGATGGCTGCGGTTTATTAATTAAAGGTCTATTACACCTATAGGATGGAAGGATTCGGTTGACAAGAGATCTTGTTGAATTTGAGAATGGTTAGTGATGAGGCCCATCTTATCAGTTATTCTGACAGAGTCCTTAAAGATGGACTACAACGGAATAATGATAAGTGCTGTATTGCTGTTTTCGTTCGAGAAATGTGAAATGATTACTAACATATTATTATTATTCAATAAAACTTGTTCCTTCATGCAAAAAAAAACTCAATTTGATCGGCGTTCTACGACCCAGAAAAGCCCAGTTTCACCAAAAGCCCTCAACTCATGAATAATTCATACTTCGTGTGTGACGTAGCACCCATGACGCTTTGTTACCCGCCCCACGCACAACAGCCGATCGTGTGTACTGTATGCATTTACCATACATGCAATGCGGACAACAACGGACAAGCGACATCTTCTAGACCGAAAAACAGCGAAAATGTCCGATAGCAGCGAATATTGGGAAGATCACAGTATAGATGAGGAAGAGGAGTTTCATATAGGCATTTCTGAGGATAGTGATGTCAGCTGTAGCGATGAGGGGAGCTCCCCAGACGAGAGAGAAGGCGAAGACGATGACGAACAAGTCGAAGTACGTGGCGCTGAACCATACCGGTTCGAGCCACTTGCGGCGCCTGCAGTTGACCAGCCCGGTGACGGTGATCGTCATGCCGAAGACGACGAACCAAATCCTGATGATAGACGGCTAAACACAGACTGGTAAGCCCACAAAATGATTAATGAATGAAATACTGAATGATGCTTCGTTTGATCAATTCGTTTCTGCTGTACAAAAATAGTTGTAGGCTATACTTGACAAAAACATGAACGAACATGATGGAGACCCAACGTACATAATGTAGTAGTACATGTACATGTGTACAATTGTACATGTGTACAATACATGTACAGTGGAAATTTGGGGGTAATTACTATGTCTTATGTTTTATGATTTGTTGGCAATATTAGCCAGTATTTATGAAGACATGATGGGAAAGTAATCACTGCTCAAAATTCAAATAAAATCATGATCTTTTACCATCATGCTTTAAGCATAATTGACATTTAGTCTTTCCCTTCAAATCAAAGGTTGTAGCCCCTGCACAATAAAAATGTTTGATCTGCCCATGGAAAAATGTATTCCTTCGTGATGTACCTGTCTCTTGATCAGTTCATGGGGATGTATTTCAAGATCAATTTTTGTCGTGCAACCCCAATGACAAAGTTACTAACATTATATTTTCCAAACTTGTTTTTTTTGTAATAGGTATTCGTGTGGACATTGTGTTCTTCAGCCTTTGCTCGCAAACTGTATATGTTGCAAAGAAGTTGAGAAGACAGAGAACATGATGCGGCAGCTGGACATCAACGTGGATGATCCCAACCAGTGCCTTACCATCCATGATTGGTTTGATGCGATCTGCCTCACTCCAGGAGTGCTTGCAACAGCGTATCTTCAGAGATGCAGTTGAAGGAACGCTTGAGCAGTAAGTGATTTGAGTGTTGACTGAATGTACAAAGCCAATGTACCATCAATTTCAATTAATATTTTAGAGCAATGTCAGTTTTGAATGATCTGCATATCAAGCAGATTACTTTTGATTGACCAGAATGAGCACAGGTGTTTACTTCAGAGTAACCGCACACAACTGAATATGACCTTGGTTGACCCACGTGCATCTATATCTTATTGTACATGCATTACATTTATGTAATTGTTTACTTTTGATCATGAATGCCTTTTGGTATGGTTATAGTTTTATAGCATTTCAGTTTCACATGGTGTTAACGTAAACAATATCGATACTCCACCATGCAAATCACAAATCTTATGTTTATAATTTTGTCTGATTTTTAGGGTTTTTTTACAGAAAATATCGCCATGTTGCATATCGGCAAGTGGTGAGGTGGTGTTAGTTATCTTGGCTGTTTCAACCGGTGCCACTGCCATCATGTGTAATGGACGCAATCCGCAGGACGTTCCCAAACCCTGATGGACAGTACAAATTTTCGTATCCACCACTGGATTAGGCCGATTTGCTTTGTTTTATTTTTAAATTGGTAACATTCTTCCCTAGTTATAATGATCTGGAGGAGTTACAAATTATTTTGTGCGTTCATAAACCATGATCAATGGCAGAATCAATTACGTGTGTATTTCATTTTGTGTCTTTTCGGGGGAGAAGTTGATTAATTTAGCACTAATGTGAAATAAACTTGTTTTATGTTGCCAACAATACACTATGGTAAAACATTACAAATTCGGTATGGCAGAAAGATGCCAAGAACTAAAATGTTACAAGACCTTAGTACTTTCGAATAAATGACAAGACAAAATATGTATGTATTTGCAAACCAACAATTGAGTTTATTTTTGAGGTTAAAATATCAAATTAAAAAAGTTGCCTCTTGATGACGAAAACAACTTAATCAAAATCCTGTACATACTTGTTTGGAACTTGGCCATTGTTCTGTTAAACCGAACTGGAAATCCTTTTGAAATTCGTTTCACACTTGCTGCTCTTTTCCAGGAAAACTTACAATCAGCATAACTCTACTGCTGAGCAGGTTCAGATTTTCTTGGATTAAAGCTAATTCAATTAGGTTTTGGCTTTGCATCACAAAAGGAGAAGTGTGACAAAACTAATATTGTAAATCTCATGTTGGTAAATCTCATGTACTTCTGCCTATAAAACTTAAAACTTGTTCTTGAGTGTACAGTGGCAATAAATTGTAAAATACAAGAATAGAATAACAATAAATGTCTACAGGCCATGTTCATTCTGTCTTCAATCAAATATTAATAAAAATATAAAAGACATGTATATAGCACCAAATCCATTTGAATAAAATGCCCCAGGCCCTTTAAATATAATTAAAATAACCTAAAGTAACAATAGCAAAGATTATAAAAGATTAAATACATGGGAGCCAGATAAAGTGATAAAACAGGCAAATATCAACAGGGCGGATCCAGGAATTTTGGCATGAAGGTGAAATCCTTTCGTGTATTATTCACGAACTTCACCCATTCCTTTGATATCGCAGGATCCCGCGGAAATTGAAAAAAATGAGTCTCTGGATTCTTAATATTATTTCTAGTGCATCCACCAACAACACATGAAGTCGGCATTATAACTGTTAGACAATAACGTCGAAAAAAAGCTTCATAAAACTTCATGCCTCTGCTGACGCATGAAAACGCATGTATAATATACACGGAAGTAACATGGCGTCTTCTGTTTACCTCGGGTACCATCATGGGTTATACGTCATCCTTTTCGCTGGTTTACAAGTCCGCTGGTACTATATCGTGATTTCATAGTGGATTTTCAATGGGTCTTTGTCGGGAACCAGTGCAGGGCGGGAAATTTCTAAAATCGAAGAAGCGGGTCTAATTTTTTCGGTCAAATTGCAACAAAATTATAAAGAGAAAACATGACCACAACAATAAATTGTTACCTGAACACAACATAAACAAGGTTCGATAGTCAATTTAATGTGAGAGTTCTCGTTGTAGTCCATCTTTAAAATAATCAAGCTGGCGACCATACTTAACCCCAATGTCAATAACCTTAGTTTTAGGAACAGAGACCTGATCATAATATGTAAATCTTGTGGTGTTTTTACCGATCTAATTAAAAAATGTTTGATCACCTCATATGCCTGAATTTCGTCCTCGTAGGAGCAAATTAATTCTTCCTCAAAGAACTGTTCCATTACAAAATCAAAATGGATAAGGAGGATAGTATAGTTAATATCGACCTCATGCAAGTAAACTAGACATACATGGTTAATTTGCAATGACTTCATTGGTTTTAATTAAAGCAACCTTTGCTGCCAGGAAGTTGTAAGTTATTAAGATGGGTCAGGATTTTCAAAGTCTTAATCCTGACCTTTGACGTCCTAATGTGGGAACAAAACATTTATATGGGATGATCTTTTGAGTTAGACATCAGGGCCATTATGATATGATATTGACTGTAGATTGCATATGTGTGGGGACAACAAATGCTAAGGTGTGTAAAGAATTAAGCTGGATTGTATAAATTCACCCATATTTTATAAGGCACTGCAATACAAGTCTTGGTTTGCAGGACTCTACCTCCATACACAATTTTTGTTTTCAATATTGTATTACACGTATATGTCTGTATGTAAATAAACGTAAGATTGAATTGAATTGAATTTAGTCTTGAGATTGGTTCATACTGGTACAAACAAGAAAGTGATGTGAATTTATGGTGACATATGAAACCTCCTTAAAACAATATTCAAATATTGTTCATTTGTTGCCTTTCATTTGAAAAGAATGATGTGTTGGTTTGTTTTATAATTTGTGTTTTATTGTTTGTTTTACTCCCATGGTATCCTCCCCCTTTCCTCACCATTTTACCTATCCTTCCTTATCTTTACCTACCCCTAACTCCTACCAGTAAATTATCATTGTTACCTGTCTTTGAAAGAATGTTTTTATTTATAAATAATTTAAGTCTAGATATATATTTTTGACTCATGCTATCATCTCTTCCTTGCCATTTTGACTCAGACTCCCTTATCGCTACCTACCCCTCCTCCCAACCCAACCCTTCTTAACACCCCTCCATGACATCCCACCCTCCCTATCTCACCCTACCCAGTCCTCCTCAAACCAATCCTTCCTCAACACCCTCCTGACATCCTATGCTCCCCATCTCACCCACCTCCTCCTCCTCAACCTCAACCATTCTCAACTCACCCCCTTGGACACATCACTCTCCCTATCTCTACCTACCCCTGCCCTCAACCCCAACCTTCTCAACACCCTTCTTGACATCCCACCATCCCCATCTCTACCTACCTCCCTCCTCAACCCAGATCCTTCTAAGCCCCTCCTCCTGACATCCCACCTTCCCTGTCTCTACCTACCTCCTCCTCCTCCTCAACCCCAACCTCTCAACAGCCCTCCTTGACATTCCAACATCCCCATCTCTACCTATCCCTCCTCCTCAACCCCAACACTTTTCAACACCTCCTTGACATCCCACCTCCCCAATATCTACCTACCTCCTCCTCCTCAACCCAACCCTTGTCAACACCCTCCTTGACATCCCACCATCCCCATCTCTACCTACCCTCCTCTTCAACCCCAACCTTTCTCAACACCCTCCTTGACATCCCACCCTCCACTATCTCTACACACCCCCTCCTCCTCAACGCCAACCTTCAACACCCCTCCTTGACATCCTGCCACCCTCATCTCTCTACTTCTTTCACCTCCTCCTCAATCCCAACCTTCAACACCCATCCTTGACATCCCACCATCAGCTATCTCACCTAATTCCTCAACCCCAACCCTTCAACACCCCTCCTTGACATCCCACCTTCCCCTATCTCTACCTACCTCCTCAACCCCAACCCTCTCAACACCCCTCCTTGACATTCCACCATCCCCATCTCTACCTACCCTCCTCCTCAACCCCAACCCTTTTCAACACCCCTCCTTGACATCCTCTCCTCCCTATCTCTACTCACCTCCTCCTGAACCCCAACCCTTCTCAACACTCCTCCTTGACATTCCACCATCCCCATCTCTACCCACCCTCCTCCTCAACCCCAACCCTTTCAACACCCCTCTTGACATCCCACCCCTCCCAATCTCTACCTACCTCCTTTCCTCCTCAACCCCAACCCTTCTCAACACCCCTCCTTGACATCATCCCCCAATTCTCCCCTACCCCATCTCTACCTACCCACCAATCTCCTCAACCCAGATCCTTTCTTAAACCTCCTCCTTGACTTGACATCCCACCCTCCTATTCTACCTCCTCCTCCTCAACCCAGGATCCTCTCTTAAGCCACCCTTGACATCCCACCCTTCCCTATCTCTGCTACTCTTACCTCCCTCTCTCCCTCAACCCAACCCTTCTCAACAGCTCTCCTCTTGATATTCCAACATCCCCATCTCTACCTATCACCCTCCCTCAACCCCAACCCTTTTGAACACCCCCTCCTTGACATCCCACCCTCCCAATATCTACCTACCTCCTCCTCCTCAACCCCAACCCTTGTCAAACACCTCCTCGACACATCCCACCCTCCCCTCATCTCTACCCACCTCCTCCTCCTCAACCCCAACCATTCTCAAGCACCCTCCTTGACATTCCACCAATTCCCCCATTCTACCTACCTCTCCCTCCTCAACCCCAACCATTCTCAACACTCCTCCTTGACATTCCACCATCCCCATCTCTACCTACCCCTCCTCCTCAACCCCCCAACCCTTTTCAACACCCCTCCCTTGACATCCCACCTCCCCCATCTCTACCCCTCTACCCTCCTCCTTCTCAACCCCAACCCTTCCTCATCACCCCTCCCCTAACATCCCAATTCCTCCCTATCTCTACCTACCTCCTCCTCAATCCCAACACTTCTATCCCTCCTGACATCCCACCCTCCCTCATCTCTACCTCCTACCTCCTCCTTTCCTCAACCCCAACCCTTCTCATCACCCCTCCCTAACATCCCACCCTCCCCTATCTCACCTACCTCCACCCTCAATCCCAACACTTTAATATCCCTCCTGACATCTCAATTCCTCCCTATCTCTACCTACCCCTCCTCAACCCAACCCTTCTTCAACATCCGCTCCTTGACATCCCACCCCTCCCCTATCTCCCTACTCACCCTCCTCCTCAATCCCAACCCTTCTCAACACCCCTCCTGACATCTCACCTCTCCCTATCTCTCTACTCAAACCCCTCCTCCTCAACCCAGACCCTTTCTAACACCCCTCCTTGACATCCCACCCTCCCTATCTCTACTCTACCTCCTCCTCAACCCAACCCTTCTCAACTTAACACCCTTCCTGATATCATTCCACCATCCCCATCTTTACCTACCCTTCCTCCTCAACCCAACCCTTTTCAACACCCCTCCTCATGAGATCCCATCCTTTCTCCAATCTCTACTGACCTCCTCCTCCTTAACACCAAACCCTTTTCTCAACACCCTCCTTGACATCCCTACCTCCTCATCTCTACTACTACCTCCTCCCCTCAACCCAGATCCTTCTTAAGACCCTCCTTGGACATCCCACCCACCCCTCATCTCTACTCACCTACCTCCTCCTCAACCCCAAACCCCTTCTCAACACCCTCCTTTGACATCCCACCTCCCCTATCTCTACCTACCTCCTCCTCAACCCGGAACCCCTTTCCTCAACACCCCTATTCTGACATTCCACCCATCCCCATCTCTCTACCTACTCTACTCCTCCTCAACCCCAACCCTTTTCAACACCCCTCATTGACATCCCACCCTCCCCCTATCTCTACCTACTCCCCTCCTCCTCAACCCAACCCTTGTCAACACCCTCTCCTTGACTTCCCCACCCTCCCTATCTCTACCTACCTCCTCCTCAATCCCAACCTCTTCTCACCCTCAACACCTCCTGACTTCCCACCTCCCCTATCTCTCTCACCACCTCCTCCCTCAACCTTCAACCCTTCTCAACACCTCTCCTGACTTCCCCCACCCTCCCCATCTTCTACCTCCCTCTCCCTCAACCCCAACCCTTCTCAACACCCTCCTTGACATCCCCTCCCTCCCTTATCTCTTACCCACCTCCTCCCTCAACCCCAACCCTTCTCAACATCCCTCCTTGACATCACACCTCTCCCTATCTCTACCTACTACCTCCACCCCAAACCCCTTTCCAACACCTCTTCCTGACTTCCCACCCTCACTCTATCTTTACCTCCTCCCTCCTCAACCCCAACCCTTCTCAAACCCCCACCTGGACACCCCACCCTCCCTCATCTCCACCTACCCTCCTCCTCAATCCCAACCCTTCAACACCCCCTCCTTGACATCCCAATTCCCTCCCCCATTTCACATATTGCCCTCCTCCTCTCGAACCCCAAACCCCTTTCAACACCCTCTTTGACATCCCAAACTAGATCACCGATTCAATGCCCTGTTGAAAGTCTGCCTGATCGTGACGATACTGTCCTTTAACAAAGAATGTTATTCATTATATAAATACTTCCTCTGTAATTGAGTCTTTAGTTTATGTTTCAATTAAAGAGATGTTAAGACGTCTGCAATAGTCAGCATGAGTTTTGTGGGTTCGATTCCCCACCCGGAGTTTCTAAGTTATGAATTTGTTTACAGACACTTGGAAAGTGTTAATTGAGTATGCAGTGTTATAATAATATCGTCGGTGTAGGGCAAACATTAAATCAATGTTAATATAATACTGTCTAGTAAGATTTCTAAAAATGTTTGTTGTATGATGACACGATTGGAAGCAACTCTTTTGCCGAAAACAGTTCTTTCTAACACCTGATTTGAATTATGTAATTTTACTGGGTAAACCCACTGTATTTTTTGTTAGGTTTCCTACAGAAACGAGCAGTTCTGCATTGTAACAAGGTTGGTTTCGTGATCTTTTATTTTGAAAACTCGCTTTATTTGAAAATCTCAAACTTTAAAACTGAGAAACATCTATTTTCTTAATTTTGGGGAAATTTAGGTTTAAATATATTCATAACTTATTGCCTGTTAGTTTTCAATCTTTACATTAATTTCTTCTGTTCACTCCTATGAGACTCGTAGTTCATCGAAAGGTAATGTTTATGTGGGGATTGGTAAACGAGTCTGCTGTTGCTGCATTCCCCTGTATCTGGGCAGAAGTTGACCTGACCCTTGAGAGAGAACGGTTTGCATTTGATATCTGTAAATTCTTGATTAAAAATAGTTCTTTTGTTTTGTCTGGATACTAAGTTTGATTGAATTTCACTTGCGCGGAATATGCAGACAGACTTTGGTGGTACAATATGGTCGTTCTTGATTCTTTGCCGTTATGGTTTTATTAGGAGGCACGTCGATGAGTATTTTACTCATGTTATTTCTCATTTTTGTCGTGAGTCTGGTATTGCCATGATGGGGTAATATCACATTTATTCTCGTGGGAAACCCCCCAGTGAGTATTTTCTGTATTTTGTGTGTACTCTTTCTTAGAGAAATTGGTGGGTTTTCGTTTAGTTTGAAAGTTGCCACCATGAGTTTTATCGTGTTGTGTAAAAAGGTGAGATGTATGTGCATAAATCGTTTGGGCCATGTTTATTATTATTGCATTCACTTAATAACTTTACCTATATTGTGTATTATTACAAGTGTTTCATTCCAGGCAATGGGGTTTAGTTTTGTTTTGTTTTTGTTATATCCGAGGGTGTTTTCTTCAACCATAGAGAGCATTGTGACTTCTTATTTTCGGATCATTAAATTCGAGCATAACTAATCTATAAGTTGGTTATCTTCTCGAGCATTTGTAAGCAAGCAAGTTCGTCCATTAACTTTGAGGACTGTAGGCCCCTCCAATGATTAGGCTGTTTGTCGAGCTCTCATGATTTCACCACATTTATTTGAATTTTTAGTAAGACAACTCAACCAAAAAATAGCCTATTAACAGAGTCGTGTTTTTAGAAAGACTTAAGATGTTGTTTTCCTGGACATCTTTTGGCAAAAAAAAACTTAAAATTAGTATTTCGAGAATCTTATGTAGATAACCTGATTTTACATCCAAATTCAAGCTACATCCAGTCTTACTTCTGTTTTTGCTTGACTTGTCTTTTTAAGTCTTCATATATCTCCCGTTAGTTGTGTTTTGTTCAGGTATTTGGGAAGAGTAACAAAAGCTTTTACTTCCTCATTTTCCTTACATGTTAACATTATTTAATTTGTTTTGTTTAGTTGTTTATTTTGTTTATTTTGTGTAAATTTAAATTTACAGCTTATAGTTTTCTTTGCATCTATCTATCTTAATATATGAATTGGAACAATATAATGTAAATTTATTTTTTAATGATGTGTTGGCATGAAATAAATGTTTCTAAATAATTATTTTTCACAAACTTATTATATGATCTGGTGCTGATTGTTACATATCGTTTCAATTTCAAATACCGGTGTTTTTTCTCAGCTCGCCAAAGGGCACAGGCCGGCAAGTCAAACTGTGAAATCAATTTCAAAATATAAGGAAATTTGTTGATGGATTTCTGTTATCCTCTTAATAATTTTTGTTTTTCCATTAATAAATGTTAAATGTTTATTAAATTTTGTTGAAATAAAAGTTGATATCATGTCATTAGGAAAGACACACTTTTCTGCAAATTTATTTCCGGCAAGAGCCAGTCCGACATCGGGGCCAGGAAACCCCTGAAGGCTCTTGCTCGAATATACTCACATGTGTATGCACGTGTGTTTGTATATAATTATACGTGAATATACATAAACGGTGGTATACTTGTACAAGAAGAATCACGCACATGCCTCTAGAATGTTCTGTTTCAGATACGACTAGCTCAGAAATATCATGCGTTGATATATCACCAGATTCGATATGGCAGATATTGCAGTCCCTCGCCAAAGATAATTACATCATCAGGACAGCAAAACTGAGACGCGTGTTGTTTATAAAGGTGTTTATTTTTCTTTTTATTGTGGACAAATATGGAGGTTCGAAAAACGGACATCTGCTTTTCAGCTTTTTAAATAATGAAAAGCAGATTGAACGTTGGCTTTGGCGCAGTATTTTCACTTCGTTCGTTTTTTCCACCCAAAAAGTTGATTGGAACATTTTGGTAACATCCATTTTTCACTTTTCTGCTTTTCAGTTTCAAGAAAAGCAGATTTTACTTGTTCACCCACACTAGCGGTCAAAAAGTCGACATCATGCGTTTTTCTTCTTCCTACAACCCGAAAAGTAGATCGAACATTTTGGGACAAATCAATTTTCTTACTGAAATTCTACTAGCCGAAAAGCAGATTAGACGTTTTGTCACACAGTGGCCTGTGGTGATTATCTGCTTTTCTGGTTTCCCACAACACGAAAAGTAGAATGAACGTTTTGGACAAATCCATTTTTTCGCTTTCCTGCTGCTTCCTCTGAAAAGAGGGATCGAACGTTTTTTCAACAGTGGCCTAAAAGTGGACAAGTCTGTTTTATGCTTGAAGAAAAGCAGATTGAAGAAAGCAGATTTGATAATGATTTGATAAACCACCACAAAATAATGGACGAATCCTACCACCAATGCAGCAAAACGATGTACGTGATAACTGTCGCTGCTGAAAACAGGGGGGCGATTACCATCACAGATCAAACGGAACGCGCTTCACATTTGGCGCCTTCACGTCGGACACGTATTGAATATAAACTTGATTGAATATAAACCCATATACAAACAATACATTGAAGATGACGCAGCAAGTACTCTTGATGCGTACTCCATTTCAAATGATGTTTGTGTTTATAGTACCACTGATATCGCCGCGGTAAGCTTGGAAGTCAATGTGGTGGGCTTTGCAAACGAATATCTCCTCGCAGATAACCGAGCACTCAAAAACCTTTACGTATGCCAAGAAAATCAAAATTCTATTACGTCATGTGCGGACGAGACTGTAACATGGATAAGGACTGTAAGTCATTTAACTTCTTAAGTTAAACACAATAAACTGTGTGAGTTAAACAACCCACAAGGCTGAGTATCCTGAATCATCTGTTGAAGATCGCTGAGTGTGTACTTCGATGAAAATGAAGACACGCCTCTTCTCATTGCCTGGGATTGATCACACAGAAGTTGTAAAGGGCACATCGAGGCAGGTTACTGCACAAGTGGTTTCTAAAAAATCTACCCCGCGCCAGTTCGGTCTAGCGCCCTTTGTCGCTGCGCAGTTATCCCCTTTTTGGGGCCAAAATTTTTTCGCTTTTTCATTGTTATCGCATTAAAGCCGTTAATTAGAGCATATTTGACCGTGATACTCATTCTGGGGTTCTCCATCCACCATATTTGGTGGGGCGTTTCGGGCATTCCCCCGCATTTTGCCTGTAATCGAACGTTAACCGGACTTAAAAGGGGTTCACCTTATCGTTTCCATACACGGGCGCCATCGAACTTTTCTGACCCAGTTTGTTCATACAGATCACATTATTCAGGTGAGCGGTCACCGGTTGAACACGCAGCCGTGTCATAATTTAGTTTTTGACTTTTTCATCAATTTTTACAACAATTTTTTGTACAATTCATCATGGATTGTCACATAGGCCCTAAACAATGGCCCCTCAGTAAGACTGAGACAGTTAACTCTTTAGAGAATTGGAAACAAATTTCGGCCACATTTCTCACTCGATCAGAATTTTGGTTTCATTTTCCCGGGAAGATTTTTTTTGGGGGAAAAAAAAGTCGAGGTTTTCCCCATTTGTGGTTTCAAACGATGGTCCTGAATTTGGGAAGAAGGAAGGCCCAGTGCCCAAAAAAAAGTCACCATGTTAGAACTCATGGGGGGCAACAGCCAACTACTGCCCAAAACCTCGGTACAATGGGAGCCCCCAAGTTTTGGGCCCTCTGTAAACAAGTCGGCCGTTCAGACTCCCAAAACCCCTTTTTTTTAGCGAGTGTCCACCCCCCCAGAACAAGATGGGAGTTTAACATAGCTAGAGTCGCTGTCGCTGGCTTTTTGACGAAGGAAGAACCCACCGATGAGTCCCCGAGGGGATGTGCATTGGGGAGGGGTTAAAAGGAACCCATTCGCACTTTGTGCCCAAACCCCCAATCCCCTTTTATTTAGACACTTTCCACGGCCATCACACAGCCTGAATATCAGGACAGTGGAGCAACAGGAAATCTGATTGGGAAATTTCAACAGCTAGGGAAATTTGGTGTTAAAATTATGAAGCCCCCCAAATACCCC
Organism: Zoroaster sp. YZ-2022; assembly: GCA_029582265.1. Taxonomy (NCBI): domain Eukaryota; kingdom Metazoa; phylum Echinodermata; class Asteroidea; order Forcipulatida; family Zoroasteridae; genus Zoroaster; species Zoroaster sp. YZ-2022. Next base: position 23,151,804 of record CM055816.1, on the reverse strand, counting down.
AAAAGGGAAAAGATTGGATCATAAAATTTCAATGTCATCGGAGAGGAAAAACCCAACTCACAGGGGATGACAGAAAATTTTAAAGTTTGAGGGTCTCGGAAGTTGAGAACCTTGATGTCGAGATACTCGCAGGTCCCCCCTTTTGGGGAAGCCAACGACATCTCCTTTCCGCCCTCCCAAAACATAAAGGGTTACCCTTAGAGATGGCACCAAAACTTGTACGGTTCTCAGGGACACCCCTGTCAACCACACCGTTCGTCGTGCCCATGTGCCCCGGGAGCCCCCCCCAAACCTTTAAAAACCGATGGCCCGACGAATTTGTTGAGGTTCAGCCCTAAAAACTTTTGGGTTACCCACGATGACTTTTTCGCGCTTGAACCTCGAAACCAATTCACTGCCGTATCACAGTCCTCCCACCCCATGGCCCCCCCAAGCCTCTTTCCACAGGTTGCGGGCGCTTGGGAACCCCAAACCCCTCACCCCCCGAGCCTCAAGTCTTGCCCCGAAAAAGCAATTTTGTCAAATCCAGTCCCCACCCCCCAGCCAGCTGTCAAACAAAAAAGGCCCTTAACCCGTGACCATCCCCGTAACCCTTCACACAAACCCCCCCGATCCCCAATCACCCGCCCATCCCCCTCGACCCTGATGATATGTTATCCAAAAACTGTCTAAGTTTCGCTCCCCGCATGAGGAATATGAAAGGTTTTTTAACCTTTTTCCCCCGGTTACAATGGTTTCGGGGGACCATTCCAAGCAGTCGTTAACTTTAAAATTAAAACCAAACCCCAACGTATTAAGGGTCGCCCCCCTCAATATTTCGGGGACAAACTTCAGGAACCCAACACAAATTTGACAAATTTAAAAAAAACTGGGTTTTGCCCGCCCAAAGACATTCATCTCGGTTGAGTATTTAACCCCCCCTTTCCCTAATCAAAAAACCAAATGGGGTTTTTTCTTTTGGTCACAGCATTTGCCGATGTGGGGAGATACAGAAAAGCCAAAAACCGTCACCATGCCAGACGTCGATTTCTACCCCCAAAACCCGTCCGTTTCCCATCGCAACTGCCCCACCAGCGCATTTTACCAAAACCACCCCTCGTCAGTCTATGAAGTACTGGGGGTTTACCCCTTTTAAAAGGGGCCCCGCTTTATACCAGATGGCAGGGGCCTGGCCTAAAACCCGGGGCACCGAGGAGCCGGGCCCCGACCCTTTTGGGACCTACTCGAAAAAAAGGCATCGTGGCGAAGCTTGGGATGACCCTATTGCGGCGGGAGATACATTTGAAGAACTTTTCAGAACGGGAGACAGGTTTCATGTTTTTGTAAAAAAATAACCTCTGCCCCCCCCCCACAAGACAATCGTCTGCCCCGAAAGAATACCAAAAGTTGTTTTTCCCAAAGGCACCATCCAGGCAACCCCTCACCGCACGCCAAAATTTCCACTTGTGCAATCCCCGGAAGGGGGGGACTGCTTTCCCTTTCATCGGAGCCTTCAAAGTCCTTGCTCGTTTTATTTCGGGAATGCCCTCTCCCTTTCCCCCCTTTGGATGAAGCAGCAGGCTGGTCGTCGACCCAAAAAGGTAGATTGGTCCGATGAGCTGCGTATCGCCTTCAGCAAAGCCCGCACCCCCCCCTGGGAAAACAAACCATCACCCTTCCACAGCCCAATGACCAACTATGGATTGTCACCCACGGTTCCGTTAAAAGAAACACAGCGTAGGTGTTTCTTTTTTACGTTACCCGCCAGGGTAAAACCCCCCCCGCAGGTTTCTTCAGTGCCAAGCCCGTTGGGCGCAGCCACGTGGTTACCCCGGGAAACCCAGGTTTTTTCCCTTGCAACCGCCACTAAACATTTCAGTCCCTTCATCATTCCAAAATCCAAACACCACGCTTGCATTCTCACCGATAGCAAACTCAGTACAAGCAAATTTGGGTTTTGCCGTGGGGAGTTCTCAGCAAGTCCCTGTATCGCAACATTCTTATCGACCGCCGTCACTTCCAACCAGTTCGTCACCTGCCGGTTCTGCCAATGTTCCATCTGACTTTTGCCAGCCGCAACGCACCGGAATTAAAAACCCCACCCGCCAAATGTACATTTGTCATGCATTGAGTCGTTGAATATCCCCGGGGACCGCCCAGGGTTATTTCCCGGGGAAATAAGCTCTCATTCCCCGACCCTCAGACAAAAACGCTCACTTAGTACAGGGCACCCGCCTTCCAAAAAATCAACCAACGTCAAAAATGTCAAAAGTTCCCGAAATCGCCCTTGCCAGGGTATGGCATATTGATAAACCCCCCGTAAAGGCCCCCCGCTCCCCTACCGGGAAAGCACCCTTGTCCCCCGTCAGGTACCAATGGCCTCCTTATCCCAAATCCAACCCTTTATCAAGACAATCATCAGCTCAATTCACCGATTCGGGGGCTATTTTTTTTCCCCCGACATGGGCAAGTCTGGGGAAAAAGCCTTCCCGCTGTCACCATTTGGGGCCCTTGCGCAACACACCCCACACCATCATTAAACAGTTCACAGGTGAACCGTCTGCATTCATTCACTTTATGTGATCAAGGCAACCGTCAAAATCCTTATTCTGAGGGGAATTTCCAATTATTCACCACATCGTATCATTGGGCAATGAGTGCCATGACACACCTTGGATGCCCCCATTCACCTGTGTATAGAACCCCGCCCTTTTGGGCGGACCCCCACAGTCATTCGCACAGACCCCCCACCGGGGTTTCCCCCGCTTTTCATGACAAACGTTTAAACAACACGTATTGGATTGGGTCGGTCGCAACCAAAAAACCCCCAAAAAAAACCCTGTCGCAGAAAAAGCAGTTCCCCAAAATTTGAGGATGAGCTTCACGCCAGGACCCGGGGTTTGGGGGCCCAGCCACCCCTTTTTCACTCTGTCTTGCCACCCCCCCCAACGCCGTATACGTAACCGGGACTGTCAGTCAGAGATGTGGTTTCAACGGGCCAACCCCCCCAACCAACAAATTCCCCCTCAGATCCCAATAATTCAAAGGGTCAATATCAACTCCGGTCCAGTAACCATCCATGCAGCAAAAAATGTAAAGCACCCCTTCAGTCTCCCACCCGACGCCCGGTCGAAGTTTATTTTTGGGTAACCCCTTCAGTGATCGCAACAAACCGTAAGGGGTCATTATTCATCTCGTCTGTTGATGGTTTGGGGCAACATCCGCAAAAATTTTTTGGTTTAACCCAGGGCAGCTTTTCCCAATGGGCAAGAAATTTTAGAATGTTACAAAGTTCCATAAATTTGGGCCGACGTCCTCACATCCCCGTACGACCGACCAAGACGATGATTTCTCCTCAGATCTACACCACAACCACCCCATCCTCCTCTTTTTCCCTTCAGAGCTTTTACACCGGGGCCCAAAAGCACCCTAGTCAGTCACGACACCGATCAATTTCCTGATTCTGGCCCCAACCAGCCGTTGACCGACGTTTGACCATCACCCGTTCCCCCCAACTGGTGTCGAGCAAGGGGTCTGGTCCTTTAATACCACTTCCCGTCGTTCAAGTCGTCAGGCCCCCCTCCAGATCAATTTTAAAAATTTTTTTCTTTACTTTTTGCATGTTTTTTCAGTGTATTTTCCTGAAAAATCCCCAAGGCTGGAGGGAGTCCACCCCGGGAAAACTCGTTCGTTTATTTTTTATTCATTTGGGTAGCTAACATGTTTGTTAATTTTTTGCCTTGTTTGTTAGTTCAATTTTTCTGTTCATTGGGGTTGCCTTTGGGGATTTTTTACTGGGTTTAAAGTTTTTTTAAACAACCGGTTTTTTCGGTTTTACTTATTTTCATTCCCATTTTGAACTCTTTAAAGGACATATAAAAAAAAAGAAAAAGGGTTTTACGCCAGTTCGGTCTAGCGCCCTTGGTCGCCGCAGTTAGTCCCCCGTTCGGCCGCCATTATTGTTTCTGCCATTTTGTCATTGTTATCGCATTCCCTTGTAATTGGGACCCAATTTTGACCGTGTATACTATTTTTGGGAGTTCTCCACCCAAACCTTTGGGGGGAGAGGGTTTCCAAAATGGTTCCGTCTATTGTGACATGGACACGGGATGGCGGCGGAGGGAAAATTTTTTTCATCAAAGAGAGGAGGTGTTGATTTTCCCCCCCGGGGCCCCTAGTTAAAAGCCCAGTTGGGTTTGTTTTAAAAAGGCCGGGAGCATTTGGGGCTTTAAATGGCTTGGGAAAAGCCCTTTCCTGAAAAATAAAATTTGAAGATGGAAACGGAAAATTCAAAAAATTTAAACCTGTGAAAGTACCCATTTAAATTTTTATTAAGGATGGTCAGTATCAGGGGGCCAAAGGTTTTTGTGTGGTTTCACTGGCAAAAAAACCGCAATCCCTTCCCCAAACATCCAGCATGAAAAAGCGGAACAGACATGTGGGACAACCCAAATTTAAAAATTGGGAAAAATACTGAAAAAACAGAATATAAAATAGTAGTTTTATTTGGGGTCAAAAAAATAAATATATGTGTTTCCCGTCTACCCAATCACCTAACACATCACACCCCACCTTTTTCATTTAATTACAAATAATTATAACTAAATCAAAATATGTTATTATAGGCCCTTTTATTTTGTTTTGGCCCAAAAACAGGTGGTTTTCCCCCCCAATTATTTGTTTACAAAAATAATAATAATAATAAAGGAGTAAAAAGGGGTACCCATTTATCCCCCCTTATTTTTATAATTATAAAGGGAAACATTTAATTTTGGTCTTAATTTTAAAATTTAAAATATAAGTTATATTGAAAGTAGTTCAGTTTATTTTTTTTTTTTAATATTTTTTTTTTTTGTTAACGATTTAACAAACTTTTTCACCTTTTAAAAATTAAATTCTTGTAGGTGTTAAAAAGGAAAATACTTTCAAAAAAGGTGTGCCCATTGGGATTCAGGGTCGCACGAAGTTTTGTCACTCCTTAGGGGTGGGTCCTTAGGGTAGTCGCGTCGCATAAAGTGTTCCGCGCACTAGAATGTTGTCGTCGCCCCAAAGTGTTCACCATTGCAGTTTTTTTCGGTTGAAGAGCTGTATCCCAAAACGACTAATTAATATATACGCTAAAATAAATGAAAACCAAATATTTACAAAAAACCAATTATAAAAAGCGGAACCAGATTTGGCAGGGCTATACGGTACTAAACATGAATTTTGGGATTTTTTTCCCTTTAAAGTCTCAACCCCATACATTTTTTTTTTAAAAAAAAGGGTTTTTGTTTCTGAATTAGTGAGAATGTAATGGGGCCCTGGACCACCAAAAAAGGTAAAAAAATGATATTTAGATAAAATGATATTTCATAAAAACGATTTTTAAATAAAATGATTTTTTTGAAAAAAATGATATTTAATAGAAAATGATTTTAAAACAGGTACTGCTGAGCTGTATGGTCAACTAGATCCTGGTTGGTCAATGCCCTTTTGTCTTTGGGATTTTAGGTTGTTAGGTTGCAGGTTTTGGGGTTTAGGTTGTTAGGTTCCCAGGTTGCGGGTTCCCGGGGTTGGGGTTCCCAGGTTGCAGGTTGCGGGTTTTAGGTTGTTAGGTTGGGTTGTTGGGTTGTTAGGTTCCCGGTTGTTTCCCCGGTTCCGGTTGGGTTGTTGGGGTTGCTAGGTTGTTAGGTTGTGGTTTGTTATTTGCTGTTGGATGAAAAAAGAAAAAAAATGAAAAGAAAAACAAAAATATATTTTTTTTTAAAGATTAAAAACGGGAAAGAGTAATTTAGATGTAAAAAAAGGGGGATAAAAAAAATTTACAGTTTATCAAATTTATAAAGAAAATTGGGTAAGAGTTTTTCCGACAAGAGTTGAAAAAATAAAAATTACCGAAGAAGAAGAAGAAGAAGAAGAAGAAGAAGAAGAAAGAAGAAGAAGAAGAAGAAAGAAGAAGAAGAAGAAGAAGAAAGAAGAAGAAAGAAGAAGAAAGAAGAAGAAGAAGAAGAAGAAAGAAGAAAAGAAGAAGAAGAAAGAAGAAGAAGAAAGAAGAAGAAGAAGAAGAAGAAGAAGAAGAAAGAAGAAGAAGAAAAGAAGCTTTTCAGGGGAACTTTATTTCAAAACAAGGTACAGGTGACAAATACAATAATACAGGTCACAACTGAATAATATATGAAAAGAAGACAAATAAAGATACAGATTTACAAAGGAATTCATTTACATTGTTAAATGATTAAAGTGCGCAATACGCATCGGGAAAAAAAGATTGCCGTTGGTATTGCGAACTCCAACTATGTATATTAAATATATAAAATTGGTAAAAGAACAATGGTCAAGGAGGGAAAAAAACACCAGTAGTACACTTGTCTAGATGGGTAAATGACCACCTGATGATTTCACCCTGACCTATATCATAATCAAAAAGCAAATTATTGAAAACGTATGGTAAGGACACATCGTCCTTCAAAAATCACATGTATAATAAAGAAAAATGACAGCATGCGGGCCAAATTAAAATTGATACAAGAAAAGAAGGCACTTATATCAACCAATATAATTTATCGTTAACCAGGGTGAACAGGGTGTTATTACAGTCCCATTTCTTGTTAAAAAGTAATAATATTATTACAAGATTTATAATAATTGATTCAAGGAGAATTTTGCTTTGCAGGCGATGTTCCAGACAATAGGTGGGTCATTGTAATGAAGACGTAAATACAGCCAATAAATTAGCTTTAAGACTATGATGATTAGATAATTGTGAATGAACACTCTCTTTTGGGCGACCCTTGGCGTGTGGAATGAGAGTCAGTATGTATCGAAGTTTAAGTCATATCTGGAAAGATCCGGTTTAATAAGTATGCAGAAGGTTGAGAGCTGGTTGGTGCTGGGCACTTGTTAGACAGATGAATGGTCGTTCCTTTCTCCACCAACCACACACGGTATGTTTGGGTCGATATGGTGTAATTGTTAGGTTGGGTAGGCAATTGTGAAGAAGTCGGTATTGGATGTCCTTCGTTTTGATGTAGAAGGAGGTAAATTTCTTTCCATGGAATTTTCATGTTCAGTGGAATGACGGAATTGTTAATATGGTGCGTCAGCGTCTGTTCTCAAGGGAATTAACCAGCATTTAATTTGCTGTATATGACTTTTGTAGCGTTTGTTCCATTAACGTCTGGGGGTTTGTTGATTTCTGGGGGTGGTGCACGATACAGGGAAGTTCATAGTGATGAGATGCTAGACGGTATCAGCCATGGTTGTTGAACACATTTGGAATATTTCATAAAGGAAGTTTTGTTGATTTTGAAATCTTTCTCAATGTAACCTTGTTGATGGGGGTGTGGTCCAATGTGTTCCTGGTCAAGATCATTTCGCTTGTCTCCACTGTCTTGTTCTTGGGTCTATGATATCCTTACTAGTCTCATTCCACACGCCAGCAGTCTGGGTGAAGGACCTGTTGATCTCTAAATTGGTTGATATAAGTGCTATTTAAGGTAAGTTAAGAACAGAAGAAACTGAATTAAGGTGGTGCAACGACCATTTCAGGCTCTCGATGTTATCAGCACGTATGAATTTCACTATGGAAGGGTGGGTAAATGAGACAAAACTTGGGTTCTAAATCCCAATATAAAAGTTGAAAAGGTAAGTTGAGATTGGTATTGACGAGATGGTGACTAAGGAAAATAAAAGATGGGTGGGTGTTTTCCTTCAAAAGTTTTTGTATCAAGAGTAACCTATGATTAACTGCATTAACTTGGAACAGGCAGGCCAAACCCTCCTTTTCTGGAATTTGAAACAAAATTTGTTTGCTTAGCCAGTGTCTTCCACCTGACCAGACAAAGTCGATAAGTTTCTGGAGTTCATTTAAGATATATTCGGGGAGCAAAGGCACAGCAAGATAGTGAAATAGTTTGGAAGCCGCTAATTGATTGGTGATTAAAACTTTGCCTTTGTAGGAAATATATTTTGTCATGCTTTCCACCGTGAAAGAGCTTTATGTAGTTTTTCATGGATTTGCCAATTCACGAAGATCTTTATTTGTGTTTCAATGAACTCCTAGAAGGTGAGACCTAGTTATTCCAATTGAAGTTTAGAGGTTTATCACTTCTTGTAACCCATGATCCTGCCCATAACCTTGGGATTTCTGAAGTAGTGCAGAGATGCAGCAGAGGCCCTACTAATATATCATAAACATGATTTACAACGTTGAAACCATAATCGGAGGTGATGAATATAGTGACGTCATCTGCATAAGCAGTGACTACGCTGAATTATTATCGCTGTTGGGTGGGCAGAGCCATGCAGTTCTCGCAGTCTTGAGTGGTAACAAAAAGGGTTCCAATAGAGATGAGTATAACCCAGTGGGCATCCTGTCGTATGCCTTTCTCGAAAGGGGAAGGGATGTGGGGGAAGACCACAGATTTGAGACTCTCCAGCATCGCTGTACAAAATACGGATATAGGATATAAAACATTTCCGAAACATTGTTTCTAATGTTTTAAAAACAAATATGTGTGATCTACATTGTCAAAAGCTTTCCTTTGGTCTAGGTTCGAGCAATAACGGGTATTTGGATATTGGAATACAAAATACTGTCTCTGATGAGATTGATATTGTCATAAATTGAACGGTCAGGGCGAATAGCTTTGATCATGGTGAACAATGCTACCAATAGCATTTTAAGTCTATTAGCTAGAACTTTACCAAAAACTTTTGTAATCGGTATTTAAAAAGCGAGACAGGACGCCAATTTTTTAATATCAAGGAGATCTCCTTTCTTGGGGAACGAAATAACTGCTCTCGGCTGAACCTATTTTGTAATCTAATGGATTCATTTAGGACAGCAGTAAATCTTCTTTAATCAAAGGATAGAAAAATTTATAAATTCGGTGGAAAGTCCATCAAGGCCGGAATTTGTTTGGTTGAGTTTGTTTTAACTGCGTTTTCCATTTCTTCTAATTGTTGTGGTTTTGTCACAATCTTCAGTGTCCACTAGGATCAAGAGTTGGTATTAAACCTTCGAGTATGGTTCACGAGCCTGCTTGCACATCAGTGGAGGTTTTACTGTACAAATTTTATAGAACTGATGGACAAAGATTTAATTTCAATATTTTCTGTTATGTTTCCGTTAGATAGACGCATTTTTCGTAATATTTTTGACATAGGTTGATTTTCAAGGTTGAAAAAAACGGTCAAAATCTACTTCAATTAAATATATTGGCATGATCTAGTCATTTTGACTCACGTTTTAGAATGGAGCTCAAAGTTTCACGCTGTTCTTTAAAATTGTTATTAATTCAGGTGTTTAATTCTGGCGCAGGTTGTAATCATCAATGTTCTCCATTTAGTTTGATAATCACTTGGCTCTTTTTTCTTTTGGCAGCTTTCGCACCATACATTGCGTTGTGGAGCTTAATGTGAGACTTTAGAATCACCAGTTACAAATACTTTGGCATATTCAAGTTTCTGGGTGTATTTTTCAAAATTGATAAATAATGTACGTTTCATCTTCGAGCAAGGAATTATTGAGTAATACGCACTTCTTTTGTTTGAGGTTGGAAGTTTGACTTTGAGAATAATAACGACACTGTGGTCCGAAGAGCACAGGTTTATATCTGAGATCTGAACGACGATGATTAACAGGGACATAAAAACGGTCAGTCTTGGTTATAATTTTGCAGGTTTCTGTGGGTTGTTTCTAAACCATGTGAATTTGGCAATTTTGAGACCAATCTGCGCCAGACCACGCAGAAAAATTCTATTATGCAAGTTTTGAAGAAATTAAACAATTTTTCTGACGTCTTTCATCCGTCGTACAAAAAACGGTCTAAAGAAGGATTATGCGTGCAGTTAAAAGTCACCACCAATGATAATACACCGTCTTTATGTAGATCACAATGGTTTGAATGGCTTGTAATGCGTGCATGGCTTGGATATCGTTTTGAGGACGAGAACATTCACTATGGTATGTAGTGGATTGAGATTCAATTTCGATATAATTAACATAATGTTCAAAATGGTAGAAACTTAATAAGTTAGCATCGGCATTATTGTTTATCATAGTGGTCACTCCAGTTCACGTGTTTCTCCTTTTGTACAATTTATTTTTATAAGGCCAATTTTTTTCAGAAAAGGGCCTTGAAGGTAAGTTCATTTGTTTCTTGTAAAAGAATAATATCAAGGGGTTATTTAAGGCGTTCTTAACATAAATTTGAAATTGAGAGTTTCTTATGGGTGTAGAGCACCCTCCAGTATTAAAGGCTTGGTGAAAGTGTCATAATATAAAATAAATTACTTCAACATTCATTTACAGTATGTTGATTGGATCGTCAGGATTAAGATTATTATAAGTTTTCGGATTCTCTGCTGCATTCTTTTTTGTAGAAGTGGGCTATTGCGCAGAGGTTTCAGTTGTTTGACAAGTCCCTTTAGGTCAGGGTGAATTTCTTGGCAATATCCACAGGTTTCTTCTGGATTTAACACATTTGAGAAAAGTGACCATTTCTTGGCTTGAAGGCCTTCAGAATTTGAAGGTCGTCATGGTCTTCATAAAAAGTTTGCTGCTTATATCATTTGGATGTATTGAACTCATATGTCACGAACTTGGTGATAGTGGGATCCTCTGCAGGAGGATCTTCATTTGATTGATTAGTTTTCTTGGGGTGAGAGGATTTCAGGGCGACGAGCGGATGATACTAATGAATTGAAGAAACAGCTTGTTTCCTCTTCGTTTTCGCTGAAACGACCTCGGAGAAAGAGTTTTCTCCTTAGGGGGCAGGTGGGATCCCAATTGCCATGTTTTGGGGCAGGGGTGTGGAGAAAGAAGGGCTGGGTGGAGGTTTGGGGAGAGGGTTTGGGAGAGGGTTTGAGGCTGGGGAGGTTTGGAGAGAGGTTGGAGAGTAGGGTTGGGGGAGGGGTGGAAGGGGGTTGGGGGAGGTGGGGGAAGGAACCGCCCATTACGGGTGGTGTTGAGAGCCATGTTGCCGCAGAGTGCAGTTGGGCTGTTGGTTTGAGAGGAGGTTGTGCCTCTCTTCCATCGTTTGATGTGGTTGGGCGGTGGTTTGGGTTTTTCGGTGGATGTTTAGGGTCTGACTTTCCATGGATAAAACCGGTGGTGGTTGGGGATTTTTCTGAAGTTAGAGCTTTCGCAGTTTTGGGGTTATTTTGATCATTCATTATTAGTGTTAGTTTTTACATGTTTTGCTGATGTGACCGGTTCTCCACAGTTGAAACATTTTACCGATTCAGTGGAGATGAAAATGCAGTAATTGCTCCAGCATAGGTGAAATTTATATGGTCTGGTAGAGTGACATTTATTTCAATAATGACATGGACTTGTCGTCTAAGGACATGATGTGTGATAGTTGTTTTGTTTCATCCCAAGGGGTACATGGGTCAGATAGGTGAGACTGGTTTAAGCTTTTATATTACTCTCAATAATGCTGTTTGGTATTTCAGGAACACATTTTTACAAAACAGGTCTAGTGGTGGGTTTTACTAGTAGTTGTAAATCAATGAAAATCGTGATCTATACGCATACCGAGCATGGCAACTTCTTCGGCGGCTGCGTGAGCAATGGGTACATGGCAATGCGTTTTGTTTGAAATTCTTGAGGCGGAGACTATTTCATCGGCTGATATTGTCAAAGTGCGTTGATGTACATTAGAGAATTGAGATGCGTTCATTAGCGTCTACAACAGCATTATTACGGTAATGTGAATAAAAGGATCAATGGGTTTATTGTAAATCTTTCCTCAACTTCGACTATCATAATGGCTAGATCAGGCTAAACTAATACAAGAAAAACGAAAATATAATGCCCAAAATCTCACTAAATATTAATAAATACCCTATATAAAGAGTCTAGTGTGATCAGAAACCATAGCTTTAACCTATTACAAAAACTGGGACCATACAAGGTCTAAATCTACAAAAAACACAAAGTGAGATCTCGATAGACACCACCTAGTTCGAAGAAGAAGAAGAAGAAGAAGAAGAAGAAGAAGTGTTTCGAACACCTAAAAAACAGACAAAAACAAGAGGTGTTCCTTTGTCGCTCGAACACCTAAAAACTTTCGAACAAAAACAAGAGGTGTTTCCGGGCACATACCCGAACACCTAAGAAGAAGAAGAAGAAGAACAGAACAAGTAAAAAAAAAAAAAGAACAAAAACAAAGAGGTGTTTCGGGCACAAACCCGAACACCTAATAATAATAACGAGAAGTACGTTTTGTTGGGTTTACAAACGTAAGGTGTTTAAGGTTTGGTTTCGGTACAAAGTCGGAAAGTAAAACATTTTACAAAGTCGTTGATTTTCAAAGGCATTTTGTGGAACTAATTTCATTGTCACGGATGATATCCATGAACGGATAAGAAAAAATAAACATATTAATCAAATTGGTGCGGTCTGTGTTCATGGCGTATCTCGAACTCGGAACTTTGAGATTAGTAGTGATGAAATTCACCACTGGACCGGGGAGCTTCCATAATGTGTGTCATTGTAAATGCACACGATAATTAACATTATTACAAGAAGGCAACAAAAATAATTGCTACGGTCATGTCGAACTAAGGACATTACGATTAACTGTCTGAAGATTTCACCACGAGCACTGAGCTTCGATAACGTGCCAACGTAAATTCAATCGATTATTGTGCCATGTCTGTAAGTCAGTGTAATAAAAATAGCTTCTCGAAAGGTATTACTTGCCGCGGATGAGAGCCGTGGTGGATACATTTTTTTAAAGAAAAGCAATAAAGGTAATGGTCATGTTCATGACGGATCTCGAACTCATCACGTTTAATTTACAGTCAGACACGGTAACCACTGGACCACAAAGGTTCATACTAAATACTCATAAATCAGTCGATTATTGTGCCCAGTTACAATTCTGAACGTCAGTGAGTTATAGTGCTTTACGTTCCATTGTTTTAGGGTGGATGGACTCACCACCGCGAACCTATTGCCTTAGAAGCCTATCCACGCTACCCATGCGCTTAGGAATAGGTTAAGACAAACATTACAATATCCAAGACTAATGTTTTGCTCCATAGTGATGCCTTGGAAATCATTCGTTTTGGGAGTTGTGGGCTTTAATTTTTGTGTTTAGTTTCGTAACTGGAACCGATGGATTTGTTATGAATTTTGGGTACATCTGCATATCTAATAAATGTTTGTAGCAAGTTACAAGTCTAGACATCCCATTTCGTTAGGAAGTTATAGAGCTTTTGAATTTCATTGTTTTGCCATAGGCGTGACTGTTTAAGTTTGTATACGTTTATGATTTACATATATTTACATATCCAGGACAAATGTTTGTGCAAAATTGAAGTCTCTACGTCATTCCATTTGGATGTTTGTTGTTTTACATTTCCATTGTTTTGTATTAAACCTGAACAGGTGATTTTTGAGTACATCTACATATCATAAAATGTTTTGTGTTTTAGCAGCCATTATAGTGGGGCCGGTCACGTTTTAATGATTTTGTTTACGATTTAGATACATCATCATAACGGGACCAATGTTTTGCTCCATAGTGCAAGTCTGTAAATCCATTCGGTTGAGAGTTATTGGGCTTTGAAGTTTTCATTGTTTTAGCCCATAAAGCAGGGCTGATTAAGTTTGCATGGATTTTATGATTTTGATATATCTACATATCAGGCAAATATTTGTACAAAATTACAAGTCTCTAGTGCCATTCATTTGGGAGTTATAGTTGTTTTATTTCGTGCTTGTATTAAACCGGAACAGGTAGGATCCAGTTTTATTATTTTTTAAGTTTAGGTAATCTACATATCCATATTATGTTTTGTACCAAGTTAGAAGTCTGTTACATTGTTTCGTTCGGGTGTTAGTATATCCAACTTTCCATTGTTTTGATGATGTTTTATGATTGTTAAGGTTTTAGATTCATCTACATAATAAGACCAATGTGCCAATTTTCAAGTTGATACATTAATCCGTTCAATGGTGGTCTCCAAGAGTAATGAGAGGAAAAAAATTATAATAAAAACTCAAACAAAAACAAAGAGTGTTTGGGTTGTGCCAATAATAATAATGACAATGACAATGACAATGATAATGATAATGATAATGATAATGATAATGATAATGTCATTTCCGTTATCTCTCACTTGTATATTTTAATATAGGTTTTCCCCAGTCAATTTCGGCAAATAAACTGCCAATTTCACTTCCATGTTCATATTAAGCGATGTTGTCTCTCCAGTTGTTACTGTGTTTCGAATTAAGAATACAAACATTCAGTTCATTTTCCATACATGCAATTAATTTAGCATTATATTCAATTTAGCATATACGTTATTCTTTTATTAATGCATATTCGTCATCAATTTGTAAGTTGAACAAACTGTTATCTTCATTTTCATTATAACGGATAATCAATTTCGCAAAATGTGGATTCAAAAATACGAAGCAAATGCAAAACAAAATAGATTGGGTGTACAAGACAACCAGATGTTTACTTTAATTAGAACTTAATTTTATTTTCTTTATTCATTGTGTGTTTCTCGTACACTATATATGTATATATATAAGGCCAATTAGTACAACCTGGGCTAATTCTGTAGCGTGTTTTAAATGTGTTTATAGACAATTTTATATTTATACTGTAGTGTTTCAACCTGTTTTATTGTTTGAGTGTGTCTTTATGATTTTTATGCTGGTTTCTTATTGTCCATTCATTCATTCATTATTAGACGTTTATATATTTAAAATCTATAGGAAACTAAATTGCAACGAAGTTTAACAAAGCGTCGAGTAAGTAATAATATATAGGTTTTTTTCCCGGTTATTTTAACACTTATTTCACACGAATTGCCTATATCGATATTTTAATTTCGTCCCCCAAAATCGTCGAGCTCAATTCTCAATTTGAATTTCAAAAAGTACCACAAAAATTTCATTTAGATTGCAGTATAATTCAATTTTTAGCATTCTGATTCGTCCGAAATTCACGTGAAATTCGTCTTGTGTGGCATTCGGCGTTGAATTGACAAACAAAATTCGTTTTTGTCATTAATTTAAATGTATTATCATCACATTTCGTTTCTTGTGATCTGAAATGTTACGATTAGAAAATGTGCACAATCTTTTGACGACGAACAGTTTCGCGCATTTGTGAAATTATAATTTATACACCTCTGTTCTTATATATAAACAAAATGTGTTGGGTGTAAGTTAGGAATTTTGTTGCTGTGTTCACAATTGACATTAAAATCGGAAATATAGCCATTGCACAATATGATCTTTATTCACATGACATGTACACTAGGCATTTAGATTAAGCTTTTCGTAATGTTCTTCTGTGGTTTTATTTACAAACAAAGGACATGAAAAAAATGTAAAAGTCTTTATTGTTCATGATTTTATTGCATGTGTCAAGCTGAACGTGGCGTCAAACGTTTGCTTCATACTGTCATTTTCAGCCTTAATCTCCTCTGTTACATGCATCTGGGTAGGTAGGTATGAATGGTTGTACCATCTCCTGACACTTGTCAAGGTGTTATCTCATCCACATTATGTTCAGCTGCTTCACTGATATATATAGGACGGGCATGCCCTCCAGCCCTGCATGGTCAAGCCTTCTCTTGCAGCAGCTGGTGGTCAGATACCCTTGCTTGCCATTCCAGAATCTAGGAGTCTTTACCAGCTTTAAAAACGGTGTGCATTTTCGACAGGGTTCAGAAATGGGGGTATGGAGGGGCCGCCAATTCAATCATTCTGTTCCTGGTGGTAGTTCAGCACGAACATGTGGTCTTACGTTGTCGAAGATGAAGTACAGGTGCTCTTCGTGAAACATTTCTGCGGCGAGCTTCAGCTGTTTCTTGCAGAAAGTTTTCAAATGACGCACGTGTTGTGGTATGCAGGTATGGCATGATGAACAAGTCCAAGCTCATGAGATGTGGCAAATGCTACATTGATTGTTTCCACGCTGGTTGTTCACAACTCTGCGAACGGGTTGCCCTCAACTTTGCTCTCCCGTATGAACCGCGTCCAAATGTTATATCCGCATTCATCGATAAAGATGCAGTGACCAACGACGCCGTGTCTTAAGAACCAGTTGGCATATTCTTGCCGTTGTCGGAGGACTCTGTCAGCATTGCGGGCTTGAGGTACATCCTGAGCAAGCTTGAGTGTGATCAGCATGCCGTCCTACTCCGAGCAAGTGTGCCACAGCAATATGTGGCTTGTCAGGGGCTGCTGTTGTGTTCCATTTAGTTGCTTTTAATGTTGTAAGGGTTTCATCCGGGAAGTGTCGAGCAATCCTTTATTTCTTGATCCGTTTTTTTAGAAACGTCTTCTCCCTCCTCTTGGTGAAACATCTCTTCTGTTCTCACGAAGATAAGTTAAAGACGATGCTGCGAGCGGTTTGTCGCTTCACACCAAGAGTGTCGGCAGCCACCAGATAATCGGTTGTTCTCCTTCAAGGCATCTATGAGACGATTTCTGTCCGCGTTTGAAACTTCATTGTATCGGCCTCTTTGAACTCCATTGGCAGCCATCTTTTCTGTGATCAGTCTCAACAACAGTGACGAGAAAACTCTTAAATATTGAGACATGGTACATGCCATCAATTTGATGAATGACATGAACAATTGCTTTTTCAATTCATTTGCCGATTGCCACACGAGACGAATTTGACTAATTTCGGACAGATGAAGTCTTTGAAATTTCCAGTTATGCTGCACCTTAAATGAAATCCATTGGTGACTTTTGAAATTCAAATTGAAATTGAGCTCGACGATGTTCGAGGACGAATTAAAACATCGATATGAAATTCATGTGACATAAGTGTTAAAATAACTGGGAAAACCTATAATAATAATAATAATGTGTGGATTTATATAGCGCACATCCACCAACTAAGTAGTTGCTCAAGGCGCATTATATTATTATCCCTGCTCACGGGCTCATAAGGCTCATAAGGCTCATAAATCATTCCTGAAACCATCTCAGCTCCTGAGAGTATACAACTCAATTGCTGCCATTTCTAGCTGTATAGAGCAAACCAACTCTGCCTTCACAGGTACCATTTAACCCTGGGTGGAAAGCAATTATGATTAAGTGTCTTGCTCAAGGACACAAGTGTCATGACCGTGATTCGAACCCACATTATGTTTAACAACACCAGAACTTGAATCCGGTAAGCTGAACCGCTCATGCCTGAACATTGCCTGCCAAATAATGAATTTGAACCAACCAAATACGCGCCGCGAAAAGCTCCTGCAAGGTGAATGATGTTCCGGTGGTTGTTAAATTGCGTTTTGTGAACGTTCGGCCTATGTTTTTTCCACGCGTTAACGTTAGACGTTAACTTTAACACGTTGAACGTGAAGTCACATTCCTGTCGTCGTATTCAGTAAAATCCCCGTGGGAGAGTGTAAGTCAAATGCAAATGACACAGGTCTCATCAAAGGAAGAGATTTTCCTCGAATGTTTTGTTTTGTGTTGTGGCAATGCATGAATACAGAGCCACACTTCTTTGTTTCAATGTTTAGCTGTAATACAGTGATTTAATTATTGCGCCACAATCTGTCAATTTACATTATTATTCTTGCCTAATATATTATGAAAAATAATACAAAACTACAAAAAAAAATTACACCAAAATTTAGAATTTAAAATGGCCGCCATTTTCAGAAATTTCAAAGAAATTTTTAACCCCCCAAATAAATAATAATAATAATAATAATAATAATGCCGATATCATCAACGTTAAATGGTATATAATTTACTCAGACGGTTTTGCAATTTTAAGTTTTAAACTTAGTAAAAGGAAGCTAAAAACAATGCTGAGTTTAAAGGGTTAATTAGTAACTGACTTTGTTTAACTTTGGTTCCTATATGTTTTTAATGGACAATAGAGAAACAGGATAAAACATCATAAAGGAAATACATTAAACAGTAAAACAGGTTAATGAAACAGTCCAATATAATAACAATATTCAAAAACATTACGAAATTAGGCCCAGGTCAAAACAAATAAAACAAAAATATAAAAAATAAAGTTATCATAGAATAAACAAAAAGTATGATAAATAAAACAAAAGGTAAGTTTGAATTAAAAGTAAAAGATATGAAACGTATTCGGTTGTCTTGTATAGTTTATCTATTTGTTTGCATTTGTTCTCGTATTTTTGAATTCTCATTTTGCGAAATTGAAAAATAACATAGTGAAATCTCCAGTTGAACCAACTCTGCTAAATTACATGACAATGTGCATTAGTAAAAGAACAACATATATGTGCTAAATTGAATATATTGCTAAATAATTCCTTATGCTGAAAATGAAAATGAATAGCGAATTTTTAATTCAGTAACATCTGCAGAACAAAATCGCTTTAATATGAACGTATGAAAGTGAAATTGGCTACTTGAGATATTATTATAGTTTCACTAATATATTTCAAAAAAGCGGTGTACCTTTAACACTCCAGCGAGAAACAATAAGTCGGCAAACAAGATCAACCAAACGAATGACAGTCAGATACGGAAAATGACATGGGTTGGCATAAATTATACAACATACACAAATAACAGTAAAGCCTGACATATCACGTGACATATCTATGATACGCATTCTTGGAAAAAATGGACTCGTCCAAAATCACCGTCCGTGATTTGAAGATTCACCCATCTATCCTACTGTAGCATCATTAATGGACTGAAGAATATATAAACCTATATATTGAATAGACTTACGATTACTACCGCATATCATCGGTTAAATCATTGCTGCTGCACTGCTATGCAGATAAAATGAATACGAGGTTCATTTTGTTGGTACTCTTTTCGTGTTAGTGAGCATTGGGTGCAACTTCATTGCGGTAGCCAATCAACGGACACAGCTATGGGTGGTGGGCTACCGTTGTCCAAAGACGGATGGAGCTGGACCCATGGTTATGCTGCCGGGCTTGATTGCAGAGCGTGCCGCCCGCAGATATCAATAATAAGTGATGTATTGCCGGACTACGAGCTTGTACTGAACATGAGTGATAATAGAGTCATTCTAATTTTTTCTTTCATATTTTAAACTAATTGCATGATATATAAACGAGCCAGTTGATACTGTTTTTAAATTACTATTATACCAGCATTGTATTCATAGAGATTTAAGCGTTAAGGTCATAGCTTTATCTATGCGCACCTGATCTGAAGCACCGAACGTATTCTTCTCTTTATAAGTAATAATTTTACACCAAACAGTTTTTACTAGCGTTTGTCCGAAATCATTTATCAATGGGAAAAGCATAAATTTAATTCGACGTTTTCGGTGTTAAAACATAGCGTGGCGAAACCTTTTTAAAAGCTTCACAAAAGCCAGAACACCTAGAGGTACATTCGTTTGTGCTTTAAAAAACACAAGGTGTTCGGGTCAACTTCAGTTCAATCAATTTTAAGGATATTGTTCGTGTTTAAAGTGTGCTACGTTACACACAAGCTAATGCCTAATTTCAACAGGCATGTCTTATTTTTCGGACCAATTTTGTTGGGACTCTGATTCGTTGATATCAAAATCGACAATCACAGATTTACTAAAAGAGATATTCTAAGTCACTTTTATCTGGGACATAGGACATTATCACTTTTATGACCTATTAGATGATATTAGCCCAAGTAACATTTTCTCTAAAACATGTTTATAGTACAAATCATACGTGAACCTATTAACTGATCTACACAGCCTATTCAGGCAATTCTGGCTCTTACGATGTTTAGCCTATGTATGCAAATCATATGCGACAAATCGATTAGGATAGTACCTTCTGTAAAATGCACACTCATACCAATAAATGCCATTTTCTACAAATCTTCTCTTAAGCTTATTGAGTGCACCAAGGAAGCTAATGCATTGGCGTTCAATTTTGATGCAGAAATAATTTTCGTTACTAAGGTTACGGTTTTTCCTCAACTTCTCACCAGTATCTTGGCAGATAATATAGCACTTTGGAAAATGTGTATATTTCTTTATGTTTGAAAAAGGAGAAAATTTCTTCATTTTGCTGCGTGTCAATACTCATGGTGCTCCGCATTTGTGTACGCGGTGCGCGCGCGCGCGCGTGTCTCGTCGTCGTTAGGTTTCTCAACGTGTACGTCTTACGTGCCGGAGATCCATGGCCATATTTTTTCGTACAGCCACTTGTTGAAATCATTTCTGTTAAACATAATTCTTCGCTGCATAGGTTCAATCTGGGCGTTGCCGAGACGGGTAATTAACGCTTGTTGTCCTTTCGGTTCATAAGCAAAGGATCTTTTAAGACTCTCATTATTTTGGCAGCGGGTGGTGTGCGCTATGAACTTTGGTATTGTTTTTCGCAGAATGATGCAATGCTGGGTGTGCGCGATTTCAAGTACTTTTGGTGTTGCTGTGCTTGAGGACCAATCCCACTCTGTGTCATCAGCATCCTTCGTGTTCTTGGCAGAGCGCGTTTCGACGTAGCCGCCTTTGAGCATCTTTCTGAGAAAGCAAACCCATATAGAATTGATCGGGTGTTCTCTTTCGCGGTGGGAAGCGGGCCTGTAGTGCCATAGGTGAGTCTGGAGCGGACCGTCGCCTCGAGAATTCTGACCCGGATAAAAAGTGGTCGAGACCAGTCAGGCAGCTCTCCCAGCGCTTCCAATTTTGTGCCCAATAGTGTTGATTTTAGGGTCCTTCAGGTTATCAAATTACAAATATTTGAGTGATTGCACATTTGGACTTTCTCATCCCCCAGTGCTATTATTGACTCTTTATCCGAGTCCTCAGTCTCCCAAACACATCGTCATGGTCTTATCCGTGCACAAACATGCCGAATCTGGAACGTCTCTTGAACTTGGCCAACTACTCTTTGGAGGCATACGGCCAAACGTGCAGAATATAACCAGATCATCTGCGAACAAATGATACGCACTGTCATTCGATCCGTTCGTCGGTGCTTCCATTCGCATAACACGTGCTTGACTCAGCTTATCCTGTACTCAATCTTGATCCCAAAGTCTACCTCTTCTTGTAGCTCACCTATAGCCGTTCGAATTATGGTGTCCATCAAGATATTGAAAAGCCGGTGGTGATTCGACAGCGCCTTGACGGACACCTGACTTTATGTCAAAAGGTATCCGTAGGCTTGGTGCCGGATATAGCCGCCTGTTTTGTTGTGAATTCGCTCCATCATGTCAATGATCTTGTTTGGGCCAGCCGTATCCGCAGGATGGCAAAAACGAGATGCAACAGAATTCGGTCAAATGCCGCCCGAAGGTCGACAAAGCATGCTACTACTGGGATTTTGCCGTATCCAACAGCCAACCTGTTACACATACACCCTGTCAACCGTACCTGCTCCGGTTGAATCCATATTGCGTGTTCATCAAGATCCTTCATATTTCCTTCGTATTCTGTCGAGCCCGATCGTCTTGATAAACTTGTTGAGTGGTGCGTTGACACTGAGGCCTCGATACTTTATGGTCGCTTTGTTTGCCTTTGTTCTTCCATAGGCACACGATTCGGCTGATCCTCCAGGTTCAGGACTTCTCCACCTTCCCAAATATTCTCAATTAACTTGTGCACTCACTTCAATAAACTCTGAGTTGTTGTACTTCAAGAACTCTGCCAAAACCCATCAGTGCCCATCGCCTTTCCATTTTCAATTTTTATTATGCCGTGGACCTCCTCGATTGTCGGACAGGGTCATTAATTTCGATTTTATCGCCTTGATCAAAATATGGAAATGGGTGGGTTTTCGATCTCGTTTTTGGGCACTTCAGGATGGGAGAAATGTTTTTTGAAGTATTCACGTAGGCGCTCAGTGGGCAGAGATGGGCACTCTTGAGTTTTCAGTAGGCCCAGACCTCACGGTGATGGTGAGCTCCTCCAGTTGGCGCTTTTCGGCAGCCGATTCCAATGATCAGCGCGTTTCTTATAAAGTCGGTTTTAACCTTCCGACTTCCGTAGGCTTTTCGATCTTGTGGCGTTTCTCAGGGTCTCGTTCCACTAAGAGCTCATCACTGACAACCGTGAATTCTGGTTTTGTACCACTCTGGATCATGGCGGAGCCATGTGGGCATGATGATTTTAAGGCCTCTTGAATACCCTCGGTGATGATGCGCTCATTTTACTCTTCAGTTCTGCAGTTGGGTGCAGAGCGGGTGATGCTGAGTGATGCCTTTTTCAAGGGGTGTCAGTGTACTCTTTACTGCGGACCTCTTCGTCGTCACGCAGCGTTGAGATTCGTGGTTTCGGTTTCAGTGGTCTCTTCTGGAAAACATTCTGCGCTGGGTTTTTGACGGTAGGCGTAAGTCTGCTTCCCAACCAACCATGATCACTTTCGTGCACAGACAGAGACCTTCGCCGTATATGATCGGCGATGGACCGCACACTTCCATAGCCATTCATCACATACGAAGTAGTCCAGCAATTTCTGTGCAGCTTGTCTGCACTTATCGGGTCGTCGTGTGGCATCGGCGCGCCTGGAATTTAGTGTTACTGGGTGTTCGTCGTGACAATACAATGTCACACATTTGTTCCATGTTGGCAACAACAATCATAATGAATTGCAATAGTACATACAGATTATTAATATTAAGCACAGTTGACAATATGTTAAGTGTAAATTACAGGATTTACTTTTAGGAACTTGTCGGTATACATAGAACTTGGCAGTATTACCAGCATGAGGAAAGTAGGCATAAGTAACAAGTCTTCCCCTATGACAGACAAAAGACTTAGACAGGACATGTAACAGGCATGTGGACCTGACTACTAAATAATTCATAGAATAATAACATTTTGATAATAATTTGAATCGGGTTTTGTTTTTACTGCATATACATATTTAAAAAGTATTGTTTAAGTTTTTGAGAATGAACCAAGTGTAAGAGGTTCTTTTAGATCCGGTTTGAGATGATTCCAAATATAATACCACGAGAAAATACACTGTTTTTGAATAATGACGTTCTGTTATAATTAATGTAGATTACCCTTCATTTCCACAGATTTGCCATGTATGTACCGATGAGGTGGCGATGCACAAATCTTTGAAATCAATGAGGAAGGAGGTCATTTTTATACTTAAGCTTTAATAGTTGCCTGAATTTAAATTGTATGGGTCGTTGAATTTAAGAACGTTTAACTCTGCAAACAACGCAGCGGTATGTTCTAAATACCAACTTTGTAATAATTCAGTAGCTTTTCTTCTGTGAAGAAAAGTTTATTAAATTTAATGATTAGAGCTACCCCAATTTAATATAGCATAATTTATATATATGGAAGAATGGGAATTATATAACGTTAAAAAGAATATGTTGAGTGAAAAAATTTCCAATCTATTCATGACACCAATGTTTTGGAGATTTTGCTGGTCAACATATCTATATGTTTATTCAAGAAAGATTCTCATCAATAACAATTCTAAAATTTTGTACTGCTACTTGGTTCAATGGTACCATTTAAGCGTATATTAGCATTGCGGTTGTATTTGTTCTCAGTACTAAAAACTATAATTGGTGCGTGGATTTACAGATAGTTTATTGGATGAGAGCCATTTATATCTTAACAGAGACAATATTCAAATTATTAATAGCAATGTCTACATTGTCGTGGTTATATAATAGATTTGTATCATCTGCAAATAAACAGAATGAAATATATTAGTCGAATTACATATATCATTAACATAAATAATGAACAATAAAGGTCCCAATATTAAGAACCTTGAGGAACTCCACAAATTGAGTTGTAGCAATGGTGATGAATTATGAGACAAATTGTTTCTTTGTGATAAGTAACTCTTGAACCAGTCCAAGGCTATTCCGCGAACATAATATGTTCAATTTATGAAGAAGTATATATCATGATTAACAGTATCAAAAGCCTTGGACGGGTCAGGAAAATACCGATTGATATTTGCTTGTTTTCAATAGCATTAATAATTTTATTAAGTACCTCGTAATTGCTAACTTAATTGGAGCGTTGCTCTAGTCATATTGCGATTCGGTAACAACATACTTATTATGAAGCAAATTAAACGGTATAAACAATTTTTTCAAATACTTTAGATAACACCCAGGTAATATCGAAATAGGCCTGTAATTACTAAAATCGTGTTTGCTACCATTTTTGTGCATGGAATTTTAACTTTACCTATTTTTAAACTGTCGGGAAAATCACAACGTAATGGCTGGTTGAATAACAGTGTCAGTGGCTTTCATTCCTGGATTCTTTTATAACAGAAGGTTAATCCCATCAAAACCAGGAGAAGCTTTTCCAGAAGGGAGTTTAAGAATAACAATGGCAATTTCTGCCTTCTGATGATCAGGGCTTAGAAATAACGAATGTGGACACCTGTCACCAAGAAAGGTCTCAAAGATTGGTCAGGTATTGGTAGTTTTTTATATGTTATTATGCGGCGTTCACAGTGCCGATTATGGCTCCGTTTGAGATCGAACAGCGCTACGACACGAAAAGTGAAAAAGTCGGATTACTATCTACTCAATGATCTGGAATGTCCTATCATTGTCTGAACGCAGTGTATACGTTCGTAACAGAGTCCTACCGGATCAGGAAGGTCCAGGAAGGTCGGCCAAGCACTCCCGACGGTAAATTGCGTCCGTAACATTCGGGAAGCTCAGCCGATTTTGTCTGAGTCGGATTACAATGCGTGACTATGTCGTGACAAGATTCTGCTGTATCGGATCCAAAATCGTAACAATGTCACCTGTGTTGTCTGGACGGTGTCTGGACGGTGTCCTGTGGATCGGGACGCTGTCGATGAACGGGCATATTTGGGTGAAATCCGCCGTTTCGCACGATTCTTTTTAGGACCGGACTATCACGTGACTAACGGTTTCTAACGGATGTCTTCCGTCAGCGTCCGTTCACTGTCCGGTCACTGTCTGATCTCCTGTCGGATCGCATTCCGGGAGAATCAGGGACGCTGTCGGACTGGTCGGTGAATTTTTACCATGCAAGAGAATACAAATCGGATCAGATTCGGATTGAGAACGGAGAATCGGAACAATTCGGCTGGAAACAGCTGAATCAGGACTTCTGAACAATATCTGATTGTTGTCGTGATTAAATAAATGTTTTTACAAATTTGTTCCGCCACAGATCACAGGATCTTGATCAGACTTTTGACTAAGTGCAATCGAGAATGGTCCTATCAAGGACAGTAAAAATCTGAATGTGTGACTGAGGCTTTACCAATATTGATAAAATAATTATTAAAGGAACAGCAATATCTTGTCATTTTCTATTCGCACGCCATTTTGTTCAAAACGCATGGGTTAGATTTAGTTTTGGATCTACATAATAATGAATTTATAAACTTCCATGTACCCTTAGGATTATTTTTCTCTCTATTGAACTGTTCAAAAGCAATTCTTTTAGCTGTTCTAATATTGGATGTAAGAACGTTTTCTGCGCATAGGAAAGATTTGTTTTGATGGGACTCTTAAGATGTTCTTATACAAGTAATTTTACGTCTAACGAATTGTAAATGCCTTCTGTTAACCATGGAGACTTGTCTTTAACTCTGCATTTGAAGATGCCGTTGTAATGATGCGTGTTTGTCATAAAGTTTTATTACATAATCTATGAATTGGTCGTACATTTCATTCCCACATCTTTTGTGAAGTAACAAATCCCAGTTAGTGTCATTAAGTTCTTGGTTAAAATTCCGAATATTTGTTTTATTAAAATTACGTTTGGTATAATTCAATGCTTTTGGATCGTGCTTTACATTTATCTATAACCATGAATACAGGAAGATGTCACTAATATCTATTGATTAAAATACCTGCTTTATGACTGGAAAATAATTGGTGAATATATTGTCAATCAGAGTTTGCACTATTACTGGTAATTCGTGTAGGTTTGGTAACTAAGGATAGAAAGGAATGAAGACAATGTGTCAACAAATGTTGCACATTGATATCTCAGTTCAGTAAGTTTATATTCAAGTCACCACATTACGTAACAGGGTTTGTTTCCTGTGAGTCCTGGTGTTTCATTAAACTTTTCTGTAAAGTTATGATCCATCCGATTGGTCTATAAATAATTCCAACTATAATATTATAACGTGGTATTCTCAATTTCAATGAAACACGATTCAAACTCAGAAGTAGTGAAGATAAATCATCTCGTATTTTCTTAATACTCTTCTTTGATATAAATTGCTGCCACCACCACGTTTGTTTGGGCAAAAACCTTCAGTTACATAACCTGGAATCTTAATAAGAGGATCGTTAATATCTAGCCAAGACTCAGAGATACTAACCGTTAGAATTTTCCCAAGAAGGGTAACATATTGCCTTATCATCACATATATTTTGGCTAGGCTACGTGCATTAATATGCAATAGTTTTATATCTGTTTAGAAACACACTCTTTTATAAACCGATCTTGATCATAATATTCACAGTTGATAATGGGATAGTTACAATTAATGTCTGGATCTAAATTGGAATGAATGTTAAAAGAAATATCTCGTCTTCATTTGTTTCTTCCATATCGTTTGATTAGCAGTGCTGATATACACAGTAAGTCTGGTCTCACATGTACATAAACAAAACATACAAACAGGTTATATAAGTGAACTGAATGATAGAGTATGGTCGTAGAAATTCATGGATACTGACTGACTGTATGACCCATACAATGCTTTATTTTTATTTCTACAGTGTTTTTAACTACATTAACTCTCCACTACTATAGCTGCACTTTAGTGGAAAGTTCATAAAGAGGTCAAAACCAGTCAACTGCCTGTTTTGACTGTTGACCCAAATATTTTTGGGGGCATTTTGACAGGCTTTACCAGTCAAAAACGGTCGACTTATTATTTTGACCTGTAAATGTACTTACTACACGTAAGGTTTGACAGTGTTTGACTTTTAAGTACACTAGATATACCTTGGCAAGTATATCAACATTTTGACTGATTTTGGCCCTTGTAGTAGTAGGAGGGTTAAATGTGAAATATAACACTGTATGTTTACTTCTAATAATTATACTATTTTTAAACTTTAGTTTTTACTACAGTACTTAAATTAAATAAAACTACTGTTACTTTAGGCCTACTCTCTATGAAACTACATTTTTACTACAATTATTATTGTAAAACTTAACATACTACATGAGTAGAATTACAGATTTAGTATAAACTACAATGGATTTTTAGAAGGGGTTATTGGTTACTCATGGAAAAAAGGAAGAACAATTCTAAAATGTTAAACTTGTAGGTCCACCTTGTAGCTGATGATGGTATCAATTTTCCCATAGAAATATATTGTCTAGTTTCGTCTGAAAGGCTGTAATATTCAAGGAAATTTAATAACGGGTCTTATTCATTTGAATGAAATTCCAAATTAGAATAAATACAAAAAATAGAAATGCATTTCCATCATTTTCTTGAAAACAAAACATTATATGCTGATACATGTACTTTCAAAGTATGACAGTTGTTCTTGATTCAAACAGAGTGAGCATACTACAAACATTATCAATGCTTTATTTCTGTATCTTTAAACTTAAATATTACAATAGTGTTTCTTTATTAACTATATCATGCAAATCTACATAAATGTTGTCATACATTGCCATGCTGTGCAATTTCTATTGGTGGTTATTATGTGAATCTTCCATTGGCCAAAAAAGCTTAGTTCCCATTTAATCCAATATTTATTGTTAAAGTAATTGTAGAAATTAACACTACACCAAGTAGAACATATAAAGAAAACAATGCCCAAGGCCACTGAGTGTATGGCTGGTTTAATATCCTGTCAATACTTGCATACAATTTTGTTTCTGCCTCTCACACTGTACATGTTGGCAAAGGAACACCCGAAAAAAATGTTGATAAGGAAAACATTAAGTTTTCATATTTTATTTTGATGAACAAACAATTTTGAAATAATAAACTTTATTGTTTTGCAGCAACACAGCAGCGTAATAACAGCACCAGCAATGATGGTAAGAACAATAAGCACAATTGTAAATGTAAAAAGTAGGTCTTCCAAGAGAGTTTACACTATAAATGAAACTGGTATACTCTATTTGGAAAAAGTAAATACTTCCATTACATGTATGTTTATCAAAATTAGCTATTAAAAGTATGAGCGTGATTCATTTGGTGAATACAATAAACTCAAATATAACCTGTTAATATTTCATCGAAATAGCTGGTTATGTTCTTGAGAATTCAACTACTTTAGACCAGTTAAGCTTTTCTGTAAATACATTTCAGTAGTGTCATTGGTCATTACCAAAAGCTGTACCATATCTCCAATAATAATGAAGAATATGTTTATAAAACCAATCAGTGATATTTTGACATTACATGTATGGTTGTATCCTAGAAATAATACATATGTGAAATCAGCTATGTTTGTATGCATTATAAAGTTGAAACTGATCACGGCGTGATCCATTTAAAATCTCATAGTTAATAACACCACCATAAACTTTACAAAAAACTTAGTTTGATGTCAAACTCTTATCAGTTTGTTTAAATACCAGTAGCGTCAAGGTGTTTCAAAATAAAATATACATATACATGTACTGTGTGTAATAAATTGTTCATGTACGTGTTCATGTACGTGTTCATGTATACAGTCAATGGCAAGTTCCAAGTCACTTGACAAGAACAAATTTATTAAATGAGGATGTAAACAATTTATTTCAATAAGCTTTTCCACCAGGAAATTTAATGAACATTAAACTCAAATTACAGTGCCTTCACAGTGTGTTAAAAAGTACAATAAAATAAACAATATTATAGAAAAACACAAGCCTAGGACACTACAATTGGTCAATCTAATCTATGTGCCCAAATTTATCTTGAACAATTATAATAAATCCAGGCAAAAAATGTGATGCTATTAATTACTGTAACTCCAACACAGCACTCCATTCAAATAACGGACAGATTTGGTGATGACAGCAAACAGTCACTATGAGTGTGCTTACTTTTGTAAATAAATATTAACTAACCCTGAAAATTTCATCAAAATAGGTGGTCACGTTGTTGAGAAATCAATGAAAAACCATAACAGACCAAGTCAGCTTTTATGTAAATATATTTCAGTATTGTAATTGGGTCATTACCAGAGCTGTAGCAAGCAGGGGTGTGACACCCCCCCCCCCCCCCAATAATTTTTCTCAGTCAGCATTTAGAGCCTCAGTCGGCAAATAAAGCATCAAAGGTACTAGAACAAGGGTTGATCCAGAATCAATTTTCAGTTGGCAAACCTAGAGCTACACGTTTTCCCAGGGAGTTGTTTGTGATCATTTGTTGTTACTTTGTAATACACTGTATTTTAATCATGAAAGAGCTGTAACAAATCCAAAAACATTAATGGAATAACCTTTTGGTCTGTTAAGATCCCTTTAAATGTAACAGGAATCCAACCATACATGTACATAAGAAAATGCATGTAATTTTAAAAGCAGACATTAAATTTGCAAAAAGGAGTTACACAAACTGAACAGTTTATTTATTTATTGATGTTTATGTTTTGTATTATGTTTTTGCGGGTGGTGGCAGGGGTGTTTACATGCAAGGTGTAAGATTAGGCCAACTGACATGTCAACCCCTCCCCCACCTACAACACACATACATACACACACAGTGTCACCTTGTAGTGACTGAAGTCTTAGGGCATAAGGAATCTGTCAAAACATAAGCTTTGTTCATAATGTGCCAGTTATTGTTTTTCAATTTGTTAGGGATGCTAATTATGCAAAATAGTTGGTAATGGCCATACATTTCGAATCTATCAGGTTCTTTCTCAAAGGCAAAATGCTAATTATGCTTACTTTATTTACATACAATTCTATGGATTATCAATTGTTATGGACAGCAGAAACATCACAGTCCCGGGTTATCACATCTTCAATAGATACCAGCCTTCATGCCTATCAGAATAAAATAACAAAAATAACACGAAAAACAAATATGAAAATTTTGAAATGAACAGTATTAATTTATTTCTAAAAACACCAGGTTAGCACTATTATTGTTCAAGTTACAATGACTAGCACAAGTGTTCTGCATGATATCTTGACTGGCTGAAGTGGTCTTCTTATATTACAATGTCTTTTTGTTTACACATGTAATGCCTGGACACAATTGATCTTTTAGTTGAAATACCTGACACAAGTGTGTCCTTCAGTTTAAAAACAATGCCTAACACAGGCATCTTCATCTTATCAAAGTGCCTTATTACTGTTTTCATCATGGATATACAGACAGCTGAAAAAATGGTGGCCAGTGATTTAAATTGGACACGCACAAATAGTGCAATATATAAGTTGCGTTAGAAACTATTACTAACATAAAGTATCAAGTATGCCAGTCTCCTGTAAGTTAGGCTACCGCAAGTACTGCTTTACAAGCCGCCTCAGACATTCAAATATTTGGCTTTATCCAAAAATAACAAAGCTTCTCACAGCAATTCGGTAAAATGCATCATGGGATACATGCATCTGCATCAATTGCTTCTTAGAAGTGGTGAGAGGGGACATGCAGGGAGTGTCGGATCCAGGATTTAGCCAATATTGGGGCACAACCTAAGTCGCAGCTTCCCCGCTGTTCATATTTTGGACAAAACGGTACACGAAAAAGAAAAACGGTAGGATAGGCTGACATATTTATTTACTTTTTTAATTATTTTGGGCCATCGAAAAGTGGGAGCCTTTTGATATACTATTACCCCCCCCACTCTAAAAGGGGTCCCTCAGGCACCCACTGATGGACGCCCATGCACGCAGTGCTCGCAGTAGCTCATGTGTGCGCAATGTGGAATGCCTGATATGCCACCAATGCTGCCTCTATAGTGGGCTGGCTTAGTGTTAGTAATGGATTTCTGGTTGTATTCATTTATATTATAGAGTTTATTTTTAGAAATAATTACCCAACTTTCTGCACCACACTAGCTGATCAATTTTTCTGGAGAGCAACATCACAGTCACCAGTAATCACACCTTAAATATACACAGTTACATCTTATACCTAATCAGGAAAACAAAAGAGACAAAATGATGTTAAGGCCATGTAAAAAAAAAAATAGTTGTTTCCGCATCCCCACCCGCCATCAAAAAGCCCCGACCTTTTATTTTGTTTATAAACCCTGTTAAACCCCTTACCGTAGAAACTATTTTAAAAATGGCACTGCAATGTAGAAGCTTAAATTGACGGTTTACTTGTCAATTTCATCGTCCGCATATTGCGGTGTGATACCGAACTCAAGCGACCGCAAGTTTTTTTCCCTGTGCCACACGATGTATGGGGCCAATAACAGCATAGAATTCCTATCCCTTCACTGTTGGCCCCATAGCCACTCGTGTGGTACTGGGGAAAAAAATCTTCCGGCAAGTTGTGTTTACCAGTGATGCGATACCCATTATCGGGCATGGTATTGCTGCCAGTTGGTCAGCACCTGACTACACTTTTCTTTCTGTTGTGGTAGTCTGGGATGCCAGCCTGTTTTGCAGGCGCTCGCTATACGTCACAAAGAATAGTCTTGGTTCGCGACGCTCCTTAGCAGTGTGTGTGTAAATAGCTGTGTGTGTGCGATAGTGCTATGTGTGTTGGCGATGTATTGAGAATAATGAACAAGGAATGTCACGAACCTTTGGGTCCGACTCCGTTTTGAGTACCATTCATGTGCGTGCTAATCTGGACTGTAGATTATGAATAGAACTGACCTATTATTCTGCTGGGTATGAGGATATATATTTCATTGCGACACTTTGACAATCTCATGAAAAATGAATGCTACTATCCATATTGTGAAGACTGCAGTACAAAGGAGAGGGTTCAAAGGCATGGCCGAAAATTCACTGCCAAGGACTAAACTGACTTGATCAACATGTTTGTCGAGGCTAGTTAAATCATTTATTGCATTTGTTTGACAGAAATAAATACCTTTGCTGTTTTCTTATAAAAGCCAGGAATGGATCATACTAGTATGTGGTTTTTACTCTGAATGGAGAGGCTTAAAAAATCACCTACATGTTATCTGAATTTAGTTCATCACATTGATTCATGAAGTGCTGGATGAGTGCTGAGGGGAAAAATAGAAGAAAAAAAACCTCCCTCCCTGTAGAAATTGAACAGGAAGGATGCTAAACAATTATATTTTTTATATGGCCTAATAAAAATAATAACAAAATAATTGGTTCCTTTGACAAACTGCTAGGTTCGAAACGTAAGGCCATTAACTAATAAATGAAGAAACAATAATTGGAATGTCATAGTTGTTGTGGGGCAACAACCAGCCAGGCAGGAATAATTATTGTACCCCACCACACTACCCCAGGTCTGACGTGGGGATTTGCTGATCTCAATGATGCCCAAGCCAAGGGTCAGGATTTTGGTCATTGTTCACATAGTACACACACACACACACACACACACACACACACCCCCATGCGCCCAGGGTTTTGCTATGACATTAATAATAATAATAATAACTTGCATTTATAATGCGCCTTTTCCTAAGGATACAAAGCGCAGTGTATTATTGAGAAGAAATAGCTGACATGTGAAAAATGGCCAAATACCTAGAGGAAGCATTAATGTGATAAATACATATTAATATCTAGAACCGATACACTGGACTCACTCCATATCAGAGGGAGTCTAGTGTACTGGCGCTAGAATGGGGCTATCTTCCGCTCACAGTTCCATATTTCTTTTAATAAAGATGAAACAGCGACAATTACATCATTATTTAAAAAATAGGATACTGTGCGCGAAGAGACGATCAGATAATTTATGACCCATTAAACAATTTAAAACTTAATAAAATAACAGTTAACTTATGGAAAGAATGTAGAACTCAACCGCCACAATGTCTAACATAACATGTCTAAGCATGTGTTTTTAGCAGACGACAAAATGGCCAACATCTCATTGGATGTGCATAGCCTAACGTGTTAACAGACTTTACATTCATTGCTCAAAATCTCCCAAAATATCATTTCCTATCCTCACTTGACTACAGTTTCCTCTCCTTTCCCCTTTAGTGTGTCCTCTATCATCTTTTAAAGCAAAGTCTGTGCCTATTTGTCATATTTGGTTAGGAAAAAATGGCGGTTGTATTCTAACATTACATTCTTTGGAAAAAATGTCGTATCCGCCCGCCCGCCACTTTTAAAGTGTTTTTTTTTAAATTGTTTGAAGGTACAGAAAGCGAAAACTATCTTTAAAATCCACTTTTATGATGGTTTTCGGACTTTATTTTCCTTCTAAAAAAATCCTCCCCTTCTGAAAATAGTAGAATCCTATTATAGTTGCCACTGCGCATAATGACCGTGTTGGTCACTTAACAGGGGAATTGACAAGATCGATCAGACTGACATGACTGAAGTCATCGTAGGCCTATACCAAAAATGCCTGATTTTCATGATTGAAATAGGCCTAAATATCATGGAATAATTTGAAGTATATGTCCATCATCCTCCATATATTCTCCACCTTACTGGGTAGGTAAGATTACATTATTGGTTATATTGAATGAGAAAAAGAGGCGGTTGGATACGACAATCTTCCCCATTCTAACGTTAATTAAGTAAAACTTAAGTAACGCTTTGCATGGTGAGGATGATAAGTAAGACTAATTGCGGTGACACCATGTGGAATTGCGGTGACACCATGTGGAATCTCAATTGAGTAGTAATTAGTTCTGAAAAGAACTGGTGGTAGGCCTACAACTCGACGTTTCGATCAGTAATCAGTATGCTCTGATCGTCCTCATTCTCCTGAGGACGATCAGAGCATACTGATCGAAATGTCGAGTTGTACCACCAGTTCTTTTCAGAACAATACTACTCAGTAATTCCACATGATATCTTTCCTATTACACAGTTAAGGTTAATTGACTTATCAATGTTAATGTTAGGCCTACTCGTTAGTTCAACCATGGAGGTAGAATTAGAAGGAGTTGGAACGAATACCACTTAAAACAAACTATATTTACTGCAGTAGAGCCAGGGGCGATAATGAGCTTTAATTGCCTGTGGTTAGTCGTTCCAACTCCTTCTATATCATGGTTCAACATGTTCAACTTACACAGTGTGAGTGTGATGAGTGACTGTGAGTGAGTCATGTCTCATCATCGTGCAATCGCTAACGTTAATCAGTGATGTCTTATCTAACGACGTTACGTTAACTTTAATAATAACATACATGTTAGTTAGAATCAGTGACGAACTAGGCTATTAGTATTACGAGGAAGGAATACATTTCACGGAAAACTGCTTCACCCAACGTGACAAAATGCAAAAGGGGCCATTTTTAATTTATGATCAGCGCAAGCGCAGCTAGCGCACTCTGGATCAGTGGCCCTGTGACTATTTCATCTGAAATATTTTCGTCGAGCACATTCAATTTAAAGAAGAACATAAAATAGTTTTAGACTAATTAGAACGTTGCTACTACTTTTACACGATATACATTAACGGACTGGTACAGAAACAATTTGACTATTCATGAAACGATCGTCGTCAACCCGTCAACCAATCTGTGACGTGGAAAGCTTGCCAATTGCCGTTACTCAACAGTACTAGCATGCGATTATGCATGTGCCACCCAGATTATAACGACTGACTGACTGAACGACACCAATTGTAATCCAGACTACCAGATTATAATCTGTGCTTGTTAATAGCAAGATGAAATTGATCCTTTTGAGACGTTATCTACTGACACAAATTTGGAGTATCGGGTGGCAAGGCAGATGGATCTGTAACAATAACATTTTAGATGACGACGATCTTGTTTTTCGAGTAAAACATTTTTGGAATTTTTGGAAAACCCCAAAACACAATCTTGATAATTTAGTTGAGTGGTGGGAAATTGGGAAGTTCCGACTCAAAGAAATAATCCAAGAGTATAGCAAAGAAAAATCCAGGAATTCTAAAAAGGACATTTCTCGTCTTCAGGAAAAATATAGGAAATTAATTAGTAATCCCACCGATGCCAATTATGATGAAATTAAGACCACTGAAGAAGCTATCAAAGCCTATGAATTTAAAGAATGGGAAAAATCTAAAATAAGAGCTAGAAACACAATTAAAACGGAAGGCGAAAAAGCTTCCAAATATTTTTTAAATTTAGAAAAACAACAAATTCAAAAGAACAAAATGGCAAAATTATTGACTTCTGAGGGGAATTATGTTAGTCAAAGTCAAACCATGTTGACTGTTGTAAATGATTTTTATAGTAAATTGTACACTTCTGAGGATATCTGCCTTTCTAGTATGAACGTTATTTTGAATTCTATGATTCCTAACGTCGTTCCAGCGGATATTTTTCAAAGTTCCGAGAATGATTTCACGCTACTTGAATTAAAAAATGCCCTTTTCCAAATGAATAAAAATAAATCCCCCGGCATTGATGGCCTCACAGTGGAATTCTACCAAACATATTGGGATATTTTCGGTATAGATTTCTTTGAAGTCTTTAATTACAGTTTTCAAAAAGGTTTTTTAGGTCATTCTATGAATACTGCCCTCATCCGACTCATTTACAAAATGTCGGAAGTAAATTTGATTTGAAAAATTGGCGTCCCATCAGTCTATTGTGTGTGGATTATAAAATTCTCGCTAAGACTCTTACTAATCGTCTGAAAAATATTATGCCTTTTATAATCGGGGAAGAACAATCGTGTGGTGTGAAATTTAGGAAAATTCAAGACAATCTTATTATTCTCAGGGATACAATAGATTATATAAATTGGGAAAATTTAGGTGCAGCCGCTGTTAGTATAGATTTGGAAAAGGCCTTTGATAGAGTCAATTGGAATTGCATGTTTGCAGTTATGGATAAATTAGGTGTTCCCCCGTTTTTGATTCCAGGAATCAAACTTCTATACAGCCAACCGAGCTGTCGTATAATAGTTAATAACTACATAGGGTCTTCCGTTGAAATAACTCGCGGTATCAGGCAGGGATGTCCATTGTCCCCACTCCTTTTTTCTCTGTGTGCTGAAGGACTAGCTAATCTTTTTAGAATTAACAATGAGCTTAAAGGTATTGAAATCCCCGAATGTACGGATTCGATTAAACTCATACAGCATGCGGACGATTCTACGGTTTTTGTGAGTAAAAATAATGATTTTAACATTATTCAGGATATTCTCTGTGTATATTGTAAAGGGAGCGGATCGAAATTAAATGTTCCTAAAACCAAAGGTCTTTGGTTAGGAAAATGGAAAGATAGATCCGACAATCCATGCGGCTTTAATTGGTGCAGTAGGGAAAATAAAAATGTAGGAATAGTTTTCGGAAATGACGTCACCCCAGAAGACAACTGGGGTCCGCGTGTGAATAAGTTTAAATGTATTCTTGATAGGTGGAGTAAGCGTAGCTTGACTCTCATAGGAAAAGCAGTGATTATCAATACTTTGGTGGGATCGGGATTAAATTATTTGGGGAGTATTATTTCATGTCCGCGTGAATGGATTAACAAGATCGATAAAAGTATTTGGAATTTTTATTGGGATGACAAAGTAGAAAAGATTAAAAGAAATACCATTAATGGTCCCAGAGACAAAGGAGGTACCGATCTGGTTAATATAGAATGTAAACTTATGAGTATCAAGGTTCAGTGGTTTTCTAATTATATTAAATCTTGTGGCAAGTGGAAATTTTTTTTTGATTACTGGCTTGGTAAGGTCGATAATAAACTGGGTTGGTATGTCCTGTCTAATAGCCGTAATCCTGTCAATACTACTACTTTTTATCAAGATTTGATTCGTGCCTTTAAAGCTGTTGACGGTAAAATTAACTGTTCTTTTTCTGTATGTACTGAAACGCGAGAAGTTCCTTTCTGGAACAATGTATGTGCAACCGATGATGATACTGAACTTAACAGTCCCTTACTCGCTTCTTATAATTTTCATAAAGTTAAGGATCTCGTTGTCAACGATCATTTAATACCTTTTCGTGCCGTGGCTAAAACATGCAATGTACACAATATTATTGCGGGTAGATTAGTCGGTAGAATTGACAATCATATTAATCATAAGTTAATCGAAGAAAAAAGAATCGGTCCCCCTAATCATGTTTGTAATTGGCTTGTCCTCTTCGATAGACAATCGGATGAATATGTTAACGTTTCCAACACCAATGCCAAATTTAATTACCGAAATTTGATTCTAGCCAGATTTGTGGTCCCTAAAGTCCAAATTAAATGGCAAGAAATTCTTAATTACCACATCGATGTCGATTGGACCTGTATTTGGAAAAATGGTTCCAATAATTTTATTATGGACCCAGAAGATAAAGATCTTTGGTACAGATTAAAAACACAGATGTCTTCCTACTAAAGACTTTCTCTCTAAAATAGGTAAAACTAAGGATAACATTTGTCCCCTTTGTAATGTGGAGCCGGAGTCTCACGAGCATTTGTTTATTTATTGCGTTAGTACTTTAATTGATTGTATTTTTGTGTAACTTATTCTTAGTAAATATTCGGTTAATAATTTTTTTTATCTAAACGACTCTAATAGAATCCTCGGCTACAAAATGAGTCCTGTTCATAATGCCATCATCGCTAAAATGCTTCGCGTTATATGGATTATCCGATGTAAAATTGGCAACGACAATTATTCTGATCCTCCGATATCGATATTATTTTCAGTTTAAAGTCCGTCTAAAAAAAGTTCTCCTTTTGGAAAATAAAAAGAAACAAAGGTAGAGTTGGTGGGTTAATAAAATATCGCCTCTTGTTGCATAATTTCTGTTAAGTTCATTAATTTATTAATTGTGCTGATATATGTATATGTATAAAACATAAGTATATGTATCTGTGTAGAAATATATTAGTTTATTTTGTATTTAAGTTCTTTTTGTATAATTAATTCTTCTTTATGATGTCTAATTAATTAATTATATTATGATATATGTATGGAGTTAGCTGTACTTACTAAGTAAGTTTATTTGTTATTTTGGTTCTTTTATTTGTGCCAATTTAAGTCAGTTATGTGATATATATGTAGAAGTATCTAGACAAACCAAGTTTGTCTTTGTATTATTTTTAACCTGTATATTCTGTAAATAGTCCTTTTTGTGTACACCTGTAATGTATTTTGTATTTTTTTGTATTGTCCATATGTGTATTGAAATAAATGGAGTATAACTCCACTGAGAAAGAAAAGAAAAAAAAAAAAAAAAAAAAAATAATAATAATAATAAAAATAATAATAAAAATAATAATAAAAATAATAATAAAAATAATAATAAAAATAAAAATAAAAATAATAATAATAATAATAAAAATAAAAATAAAAATAAAAATAAAAATAATAATAATAATAATATATATTTATATATATTTATATATATTTATATTTATATATTTAT
The DNA here is from genome assembly GCA_029582265.1 of Zoroaster sp. YZ-2022. Classification (NCBI taxonomy): domain Eukaryota; kingdom Metazoa; phylum Echinodermata; class Asteroidea; order Forcipulatida; family Zoroasteridae; genus Zoroaster; species Zoroaster sp. YZ-2022. Next base: position 23,113,477 of record CM055816.1, on the reverse strand, counting down.
ATATTTATGTATATATATATATATATATATATATATATATATATTTTTTTTATATATATATATATATATATATCTATTTATATATTTATATATTTATATATTTATATATTTATATATTTATATATTTATATTTATATATTTATATTTATATATATATATATATAGGTTTTCTCGGTCAATTTTGGCAAATGAGCAGCCAATTTAATTTTCGTGCGTTCAAATTAAAGCGATTTTGCCTTTCCAGTTCGGGCATTCAATTTCCTTTAGCAATGTGTTCAATTTAGCATATCGTTGTTCTTTTTCATGACGCACAATCATTATTCAATTTAGCAAAGCTGGTTGGACTGGAGATTTTTGCCAAATGAGAATTCAAATAAGTACGATAAAGAAATGCTAACAAACCGACAAACAAATTAATCGTACGAGACAACTGCTGGGTATACCACTGCATGCACTTCACTGCATGTTCATTCCTGCTTGCTGGGCAGCCTGTCTGTCTCCGACGCGCTGTTGCCACTCCAGTAACTCCAGGGTGCGTTTAACTGCAGAGCGTTTTTTAGATTGCACAAATGACAGAAATGACTGGCCTGGCATGAGTGAACAGATTACAAACCTTGTTCAAGACTGTCACTTGTGCAACACCATCCAGAACCGTCAACAGAACCTTCCAGACCTACCATGGAACGAGCTAGCCTGTGACATATTTGATTTTGAGCAACAGCAGTGCATCGTCACGATCGACTACTACTCAAAATTCATAGAGGCAGACAGATTGCCTGATATGAGCAGTACAGCCGTCATAGATACACTGAAGGCACAGTTCAGTCGTCATGGTATTCCAGAGATAATGATAACAGACAACGGCCCACAATACTGTGTGCGTGCGCTGGCGGACGGACGTGTTTTGTTCCCCGCTCTCGCTTTTTATTTTTTTTAAAGTCTTTTAATCCGTTTTAATCCTTGTTTTTTACTACCCATCCATTAGTGTGTTTTACGTCTTTTTAAAGCTTACTTCACGTTGTCCTTGGATTCTAGTGTTTTTTATACCTTAACCCTCCTATGTACAGTGCAGTTTGCCATAGAATTGTCAGACCTTTCAAAACCTTTCAAGTTTGCTGTACTGAAGGGTTTTGAAAGGTGAGAAAACTGTCTGACAAAAGGGACCTATGAAAGGTTTCGAAAGGTGAAACAACTCTCTGAACAAACTGGTGTGAAGTATGTCAAGGGGGGAAATTATACTGGCAAATGCAGTAAGTAGTGGTTACTGGTCAAGGGGAAAACCGTACTGCAGTAAGCAGTGATTACTGACCTAGGGGAAAACCATACTGCAGTAAGCATGGACTGTGATTACTGGGGAAGGGGAAAACCAACTTTCCCAGTACATATAGTGAGGGCCGTTCCATTTTATTCAAGGTGAGTATTCAGTATTTAAATATAAAAAATTCATGTGTTTTATTATTATAATTATGCACCTGCTTTATTGTGAAAGACACAATGTATTATGGTAATTTGTTACATAATCCGAGACTTGACAATGGGAGCCAAGTGTATATAAGGCCATGTTTCAGCAGTGCTGAGCCACCAGTCAACCCCTGGCAATCATCGAGCAATCATGAGTTTCCGTGAGGCCCACAACCTTCGGGAGAGCTTGACTGGGAGAGAGCTCTATCTATTCATGATGAAGAGAGTAGAGAAAAGAAACCAAGATTATGGGGAGAGAGACTCCACAAAGAAAGTAAAGAAGAGCAAGAAAGGAGGGCTAACAGAGAAAGTGAAGAAGAGGATGAAGAGGATGAAAAGAAGACACCCACCAGTAAGGGGAGAAGATGTTGCTGGGCCCTCAAGTGCCATATCACCGGATGCCTCTCCTGACCGATCCCCATCACCCAACCGATCTCCAACGACAACACCCACGCATTCACCTGACCACTCCTGCTCCGCATCACCCGGCCACTCACCCACGCATTCTCCAGACCACTCCTGCTCTGCATCACCCGGCCACTCACCCACGCATTCTCCAGACCACTCCCGTGGATACCCTCATTCAGTGTAAACGTAATAAACCTATTCGCAAGAAACTCTATTTACATGGGAAGGCTAACTCGAGTGAGATTAAAAAACTCCTACACACACACAATTCGTCCTTAACAGAAGAGGTTCTTTCTTCAATGTCAGTGGATGAACTGTGGGTTGGGTTTAAATCTACTCTCCTCTCGGCTATCGACCATCATACTCCATCACGAAATATACAGTCTACCAGTAAACTACCTTGGGTTACCAAATCACATCACCGAGGTATACTGCGAAAATGGAAATCATACGATAAAGCTAAAAGAACTGGCTCTGTGACTGACTGGATTAATTTTAAAACTCTTAGGAGATCCTCTGATACATCTATTAGGAAAGCCCGGCGCAACTACATTCATAACATTGGAGAAAACCTTACTTCCAATAACCCTAAACCATTCTGGAGGTACATCAAATCAATTAGACAGACGGCTGTTGGAATCAACACTCTTTCTACTCCAACTGGACTTGTCACAGAACCTAGGCAGAAAGCTACAGTGCTGAATCAACAGTTTAATTCTGTCTTCACCAAGGAGGATCTCACCAATATTCCAAACCCTGACTTATCTGCAACTTCACCCGTTGAAATGATTCAAATTAGTGTAGAAGGAGTCGAGAAGCTACTCAAAAATCTTAACAGTCAGAAAGCCTCCGGCCCTGACGGCATTCCAGCAAGAGTACTCAAGGAATACTCGAACAGTATAGCACCAATTCTTCAGAAACTGTTCCAGAAATCCTTGGATACCGGAACCCTTCCAGTCGACTGGAGAGCAGCGAATGTTACACCTGTCTATAAAAAGGGCGACCGCTCAAATCCGGCAAACTATCGTCCTATATCATTAACATCAATTTGTTGTAAAATACTTGAACATATCATTCACTGTCATATAATGTCACACCTTGAGGATCATCACATCTTATATGATGAACAACATGGTTTTCGAAAGGAGAGATCGTGCGAGACTCAACTTATCAACGTTGTAGATGACATCACAAGATGTCTAGATTTCCAAAGCCAAATGGATCTCATCATAATGGATTTCTCAAAAGCATTTGACAAGGTCCCTCACCGGCGTCTATTAAGTAAACTGCAAGAAGTGGGTATCCAGGGTTCCCTATTAAAATGGATTGAATGTTTTATTACTACCCGCACCCAACAGGTTGTCATAGAAGGACAGTCATCCGCCCCCACCTATGTTTCATCTGGTGTCCCACAAGGTACAGTCATGGGTCCTCTCTTGTTCATCTTATATTTAAACGATCTTCCAAAAACTCTGACTTCTCGGGTTAGAATGCTCGCAGATGATTGTGTCATCTATCGTGAGATGACATCATTTCCTGAGAGTGCCGAACTGCAGAAAGATATACAAAAACTACAGAACTAGGCTTCTAAATGGCAAATGGAGTTTAATGCCTCCAAATGCTACTGTATGCAGATATCACATAAGAAATCACCCCTCAACACGTGCTACTTACTTAACGATCATGTTCTGGAAAACGTCGTTTCCCATACCTTTTTAGGTGTACATATAAACAGCAAACTGACTTGGGCACAACACACTGGCAAAGCGGCAACAAAGGGAAATCAGATATTAGGCCTCATCCGTAGAAATCTCTACAGCTGTTCTCCACGAGTCAAAGAAGCAGCCTACAAATCATTAGTCCTCCCTCGCCTAGAGTATTGCGCTACAATCTGGGACCCATTTCACAAAAAACACTTAACCCAACTTGAAGCAGTTCAGCGAAGAGCTGCAAGGTTTGTAACGAACAATTACACCAAGACAGATAGTGTTTCCTCAATTATCTCAACACTAGGCTGGAGACCTCTCGAGGAACGCAGAATGATCTCACGCCTCTCCTTACTGTACAAATCAATTCATCATAAAGCCGCAATAAATTCTGACCATCTTCATAATATTCAAAGAACAATGACTGGAGTACAGACTCGCACAACGAAATCAGTATCCTTCATACGAAAGCCCGTAAACAAAGACTGTCACAAATACTCATTTCTGCCTAGAACTACAGCAGAGTGGAATCTTCTCCCAGCGTCTGTGAGAGAGGCTCCCTCACTTAACATCTTTAAGCAACATTTACAAAAATTAAACCTCTCAGACATCAAAAGCAGAGCTTATTATAATTAGAGTCACCCAGCCCACACACCTGCAACCTGTACATCCCTAAATGGGAGATTGTTTGCAGTATTTATCCAGAATACTAGTACTCCGTCTGAGTTTGACAAGTTCTGCAAGGACTATGAGATACATCACGTCACTTCCTCACTTTATCATCCACAGTCGAATGGTGAGGCAGAACGAGCCGTACATTGTCAAACAGTAAAACGCCTATGGAAGAAGTGCCCAGACAAACACTTGGCTCTTCTCGACTATCGTACAACACCATTAGCCAGCTGCAACTTATCTCCAGCCCAACTTCTGATGAAACGCCGATCCCGTAACAAGCTACCAACATCAAAATTACTACTACAGCCGAAGTTATATAGCACCCCATAAGTGAAGTAGCGCTTCAACAAGGACAAAACCAAACAACAGTTCTACTATGACAAGAAAGCTGGCCAAAACCTTCACACACTCATCTCTGGTGATCCGGTCCGAATGGCCCCACTACCTGGTTCAAATCGCTGGCTCCCAGCTACAATTGTTGATCATCACTCAACACCTCGCTCTTATGTGGTTGAACACAATGGCCGCAAATACAGGAGGAACAGACGGGATCTTCGTCTTGCCACTCAGGAAGCTAACAAACCTCTTTATCGCACTCTTGCAGATTCAGACCACGTAACCTTGCCAGTACCAACACCAGTTGCCACTCCAGCAAACACACCAGCAGCCAGACCCCCAGAAAGACACTCCACCCCGGTATCCACCCCAACGTCAATGCCCAAACCCCCTGAGCCCACCACGGAAACCAGCATAGCAACACCACCAACCTATGTGACGAAGAGCGGACGCCTCAGCAAACCACCAAAACGCCTGGACTTGTAAAGGATTATCTTCAATAGTTCTTCTTCAGATTACTTAATGCGCAGTTCGGTTCAATGATTAAATCAATTTTTTAATCACAGTCAGATTTCGTTTGTTTAAAAAGAAAAGTGTGATCAGTTTTTACATTCAATTCATTTTTTTGGGTTCCGCCAAAAGTGAATGGAAATCTGAACCAGTTTCACTTGTTTAAAAAAAACAAAGAAATACATGTATTTAAGTTTATTGAACTTTCAATTTTTGCTCAAAGGCATCTTAGAGGCATTGCAGCTATTAGAACTATCATGAACTTGTATAACTATAAATTTGTATAACTCAAACTTGAACTCTAAACCATCTTCCAGAGACTTTAAATGCTTGTTTATTGTTTTTGTGTAAAAAACAAACATTGAAAGAAAGGGAGATGTCACACATGACCTGCAGTGTCTCAATAAAAGCATGGTAGATTCCTGTACGTTAACGTTATCTCCGTAGTCAGTTCTTTACACTATACGTTGCTATCTATGCATTACGTGAATCCTCTCTCACGCTCACCCAACTACTCAAAACAGCTCGCACATATGAATGCGCCGATAGTCATGCTGCAGAAATTGAACAAACCACAACTGTAAATAGAGTAGAGGTGAAAACAAAGCAAACGGCTCCATCTCCCCACACTCCAGCTGAACAACAGCCACGTAACAACCATGACAACAGCAGACGCTCATACACCAAACCCCAACGACATCAGCAGTCACCGCATACTAGTTATATTAAATAAACGCAAATGTCGCAACTGCGTTGGTTTTTACCCTCACCCCAAAGACAAAGACTGTCCTGCAAAAGGTATCACATGTCATTCATGCGGTAAACTAATAATCATTTTTCTAAGCATTGTCTGAGTACCCCCAGAACCCAACAACAGTCAAGCGTCAATGAAGTTAACATGAGTTTTTATGATAGTGATACAACACCTACCTTACTGCCATCTGTAAACATGCATTCCACCTACACTCGACAACAATGACCAAGCCTATGGTAACTGTGAACATAAATAACTCTCCTGTCCAAGCCATTATTAATACAGGAGCATCCGTCATGTTGATGAGTCTCAATGTTGTGAACACCATGCAACCCCGTCTCCAGTTGCAATCGCGAACAATTCCAATTTATGCATACGGTTGTAGCACACCAATCGAAGTAATTGGTTCATTCACAGAAAGATATAATTTTGGGTAAGTACTTTTGTCGTTATTTTGACTATATTTCTGGTATTTTCGCTACGGGGTAATGACATTATTTTATTTTATATTTTTCAGAAGACTTGACTAGAAGACAAGAGGAAAGGAAGAAAACGAAGAAGGAAAAGAAGATTCAGAAAAAGAAAGATCAATAAAAAGAGAAAAAGAATGGAAAAACGAATAAGAAAATAAAATCCATTAACACTAAATGTTAACACTAAATGGGGAACGTAATGATGCATTGTTACCGAGATGCGCATCATGCCCATCAAGTTATTAGCCAGCATTGCGTCCCTATTTTATTTTATTAAATGTAGGACGCCTTTGAAGACGTCCTTAATTAATACTGCGTGGGTATGATTTTTTCAATTTTTTTTCATTTTATTTTCCTATTCGTTTTTCCATTCCTCATGTTCTTTTTCTCTTTTTATTGATCTTTCTTTTTCTGAATCTTCTTTTCCTTCTTCGTTTTCTTCCTTTCCTCTTGTCTTCTAGTCAATTCTTCTGAAAAATATAAAATAAAATAATGTCATTACCCCGTAGCGAAAACAAAAATATATCCTAAATAACGCAAAAAATTACTTGGGTACGAGTTGACTTGGGTACGAGTTGACTTGGGCACGAGTTGACCTGGGTACGAGTTGACCTGGGTACGAATTGACCTGGGTAAGATGTTTTGGGTATGAGTTGACTTGGGTACGAGTTGACTTGGGTACGAGTTGACACGTTTCCGTCCGTTCCATTCACAGCATGCATCAGATACATGTCATCGTCTGTCATGACCGTATTTGTCACAACACGTACAGCTGACACACTCCTCAGTTTTGCCACAGCATCAGCTCTTGGCCTTGTGAACATTGCCTACAACTTGCAACCTAACACATCCACTGCTTCACCAGACTTTTTCACTGCCTATGCCGATCGCTTTCAGGGCATTGGTAAGTTGACGTCGTTCCAATGTAAACTTCATGTTAACACTTTTCCCCAGTAGTTTTACCACATCGTCGCATACCATTCCATTTGCGTAAACGCGTTGAACGAGAACTGGACAGGCTACTTAAACTTGACATCGAACCAGTCCAATGTACACCAGCGCCATGGGTATCACCCATAACTGTTGTCCAGAAACCGCACACACCTGAGGAAATTTGCATCTGTGACATGCGTAATGTCAGCCGTGCCATTAAACGTGAACGTCATATCACACCAACGGTCGATGACATTATTACCACTCTAAATGGTGCCTCAACCTTCAGCAAACTAGACCTCAATTCAGGTTATCAGCAAGTCGAACTGGCACCTGAATCGCGTCAATATACAGTGTTATCCACCCATGTTGGGTTATACAGGTACAAACGTCTGAATTTTGGCCTATCCTCAGCAGCCGAAATCTTCCAACACGCAATCCAAGCCACTCTACGTGATCTCCCTGGTGTTGTCAATATCAGTGACGACATTCTTGTTTTCGGCAGAAATAAAAAAGAGCATGACATCCGACTTAATGCTTGCTTGAAACGTCTGCGCACAGCCAGTCTAACTTTGAATCGTGACAAATGTCAATTCAGAGTCCCACAAGTTCAGTACTTCGGAAATGTGTTCTCTGCCAGTGGCATCGCACCAGATCCTCACAAAATCAAAGTAATCCAAACAGTACCAGTACCTCAGAATGTCACTGAGCTACGTAGTTTTCTGGGCATGGTGAACTATTGCTGTCGTTTCATTCCTGACTTGGCAACAATTTCATCTCCCCTCCGTGACCTGACAAAAGCTGACACACTCTGGGAATGGACTGATTCACACATGCACGATTCACTTCATGCTAATCAAGAAACGCATGACAGAGTGCTGTGCAACTTCAACCCACACAGCAAATCCGTGCTGCTCAGTAGGTTTGGGTGCAATCCTCACTCAACGTGATTCACGTAGCCCTTCCAAGCAGAGCCCTCACTTCAGTTGAGAAATAGTATTCTCAGACCGAACGCGAGGCCCTAGCCATAACGTGGGCAGTTGCCCATTTTCACCTATACCTGTATGGTGCATCCTTTGATGTAATTACCGATCATAAGCCGCTAGTCACACTCTTCAACAGCAGTAACTCAAAGCATCTACTTCGTTTAGAGAGCTGGATTCTCAAACTTCAAGCATATGACTACACAGTTATGTACGAGTCAGGCAAAAACAATCCTGCTGACTATATGTCACGACATCCACAACTGATGAAAGAACAAACATCCGCCGAACAAATCACAGCCGAAGCACACGTAAACTTCATCACTTCGCATTCAGTGCCAAAAACTGTAAATCGCGCTAAACTCATTGATGCATGCAAGTAAGCAGGATCAAGCCATTCAACTTTGCATAAATGCAGAGTCTGGTAATTGGAATGAAATTCTTGTTACCACAGACATGCTTCTTCGTGATCATCGTATAGTCGTACCACAACTGTTTCGCAAACGCATCATTGATATCGCCCATGAGGGTCATCAAGGTATAACTTCTCTTTAATGCAAGTTTCTGAACTGTTGACTTTCACATCTTAACTTAATGTGGATACACTCTTCATGTAAATTCATTTGATGTATTGACAAAACAGGGCCTTACTAAGCAAGGTGGAAAGGGTTGTAGTATTGTTACATTAGGCTCTCCATACATGCACTCTAAGGTGCATGACACATGCGCACTAAACAAAGTTAGTTATTAAAAAGTGAACCCACACATGTAACGTGCATACCTGATTAGTTATTAAAGTCAACCTTTATAACACCCCAATATTACATGCAACCTGAACGTAAACAACCTTGATCAACGGCCTCGTCCATTTCTTCTGCGGGGGAAAATTTGTTTTCCTCATATTCATTTCATAAAACGTTATTAGGTGTTCGAGCTATAGCGCGAACACCTCTTGATATTGTTCGTTTTTTTTATACTTTTTCTTCTCCTTATTCTTCTTCTTCTCAGTGAAACATATCCAGAGACAAAAACACAGTTGCAAAGTTCGCATAACCTTAAACCTTAACATGTAATTGTATCCTAAGTCGTGACGTCATGGTGAGGTCATCAGATATCGAATTACAAGTTGAATATTTTCAAAAAATCATATCTCATGAACCACAAAATATATTTTCACAATCTTAGCATCATCTGAAAGATCTTGAATTATTGAAAAATTTATATCTATTATGTGATTTTTCGTATTCAGACGTGACCCCAATCCAACCTCTCCTTCCAGTAGAAACCGGAAGTTAAATATTTAAAAAAGAAATTATCTCATGAACCGCAGAAGATAATTTCACAATCTTTGCATCATCTTTTTTTTTTTATAAATAAAGACCTTGAACTAAGTCACATTTCATACACAGACATGACCCCAATTTGACATCTCCTTCCCGTCAAAAACGGAAGTTTAAATGAACAACTATTCAGAACTTTAAAGACAGTCATACTGTGTGAGCGGCCTTGACGTTCTCTCACACACATATACAGTGTGTGTATCACTGTATATGCCGTGTAAACACATTCACTGTTACACTGCAGCATCTGATTAGAATATAATACCTTCTTTTCACACTGTTTACAATAATTTCACTATCGTTATCCTTTATTTGGAGCTGTCATTTCTGTACACAGTTTTGGAATTGTTAACGCTTGTTCTAAATCTAAGAGTGAGTTCTAAAAGATCGTTTTTTGGCATTCATGACTTCAATTACCTCATCGTGAAATATGATGTTTCGCATCTTTTCGCGATTGATGCATTCAAATAAACAGTCATCCATGCGCAGAGGGTTTTAAGGAATTGATTTGTTAAAAAATTCTTTCTCTCTAAACTCCTAAACTATTCGGCCGATTTTAAATAAACTTTGTCAAATTAAACCTTGACACCTGCCCTGTCTAGAGATAGTCATAAAATTTGGCCAATGGTCACCCAGTGGTCAGTTACTGAATATTTACAAAATGCTTTTTCTCCTACATTTCGTGGCCTATTGTGGCCAAACTTGGACAGATGCACCATTAACCCTTGCTACGTATGGGGTGTACACATAATTTTGCCAGTGGACACATAATGGTCACTAGCGGTCATTTAATTACATGTGCACATTTCACATGTATAGCGAATACGTGTACATTAAAAACCTCGGTCCCAAGTTCCGATCGCCCTGTCCCCCTGGTGTATTGTGCCCAGGGGCGTATCTACGGAAAATAGCGCCCGGTCCAAACATCTGACACCCATCTTTTAGATAACTTTACCATAATGTCAGTTCAAAAATACAAGTCAAGCTCGTTAATCTTTTAATTAACAAATGATGGCACTACATGAAAATTACAACTGCACCTTCCTTGCTTTCACTGATGCAAATTGGTCTATGATGTGCTCAAAGTCAGTTTTTCTCTTTCTACACTCAGCAGAGCAAGATCACAGAGTCTGCCTTGACCCAGGGAGGCTCTCAAATACGAAAGTATTAGTTTTAACTTGCTGAATGATCTCTCACAGCTGGCGATGGAAACTGCGATGATTAGCGTTATCTGAATATCAATGCGAAGATTGGGGAAGACGCTCTCATCTCCATACTGAACAATAAATTCGAAAAGCTCTTCAGATCTTGATATTTTCATGTTGGCCCGACTTCATAGCAACATTCTGCAATCCAAAATTTATTTATATAGCTGCTGTCCATCAACATCAGAGCAGAACAATTCGCCCAATTTTTTGCACTTCTTCTTTAGGTCGTTACTGTCGGTTCCGTAACACAGTCCCTCGACATCGAGAAGGAACCCAAACTTCTGCTTTCCTTATTAAAGGAACAAATCATATAAAAACAACGAACTCTCTCACTCAAAACGGACACATTACAACTGTTTGAAAATAACATCAATATAATGTCTTATCCAAAAATAAGACAGGAGACAACCCGGTTCCTCTGAACCATTACATTCAACTGATGATTGCCAAGTGAGGCATGAAAGCTTAGATATTGCTACCAAAGGATATGGAATAAATATCCTGTCTCTTCTACACATTTCCCCATTTTCACCAATCGGTCATTATTGGTACCTTCAAACGAAAGGTCTACTATTCCCACAAATGTTATTGTCAAATGGACAAACATTGGAAATAGTCAGATACGGATCCACTGTATTTCAATTTGTGTGATAAATACATATTGAAAAACAAAAACAAAAGTCAAGAAAGATTGAGTGTCACTGAATGGGATTGCACCATCATTCTTTACTACTACACTTACCTCCTTCTTCTTCTTCCTGAAGAGACAGTTCATCATCTTCTTATACACAATTCTGTGAAATAAGGAAATGGCACTTTTAATAAGAACATTAAATTTCATAGATTTTGCACAAAATTCAAGACTATACCTCCCTAGTTTGCGCAGGAGATTGGTATTACTGCCAGTTGGCACTGAGCAGTGGTACTGTGAGGTATGTGGTCATGTAGCTCCCAGCACTGTATTTTTACCTAATAATTTATATTTAAATGGTTTAACAATCTGGCCATCCTAGTGCTTCTCACCCATGATAATCAAAGACAGATCATACATGTGAAGAAAATTCTTTTTTCACCATCCGAGGATGGCTTGTCTGACTTTAATAGAAACTGCTCAGTGGCGCCCCTTTCAAGTGGCGCCCAGGGCACGTGCCATACCTGCCATACCTTAATAGGTACGCCACTGATTGTGCTCGCCCTGCCTGCCGTGTATATCGAGGTGTGTGTGGGTATGCATGTCCACGGTGTACGCGAGCTACAATCCCGGCCAAAATAGTTGGGACACGTAACAATAAACATACCCTCCCCAGTCCTCTGCTCCCCCGCTCCCCCGCTCTCCCGCTCCCCCGCTCCCCTCACCAATGTTGTTATGAGAGCCAATATTGTCAGGGGGCCGGGGGGGCCTAGCGAGATTTGACCAGGATTGGCAGAATTCCCTTGTAGTATTTGTGAGCGACATGCCCATTTTATCCATGCGCTACTTGTCTGTCTTTGTGATTTTTATTTTATTTCAGTTTTTTGTATTTTATTTTATTATTACAGTAGTACTATAATTTTTTACCTGGAGGGGTGTTTGGTTTTGTTTCCCAAACATGAAATGGCAACCAAAAGTTGAATTAAAGAACATTTATTTTGGGGAAAAATAATAAAATATTATTGTAGATTTACCCTAACGTGTGATAAGTACTGTATACTCAGTGTTTCCCGAGTTCTGCGGATAAAAACACACAATTGTTTTACACGGGTGGGATTCGAACCTACGATCACCGCGTTTTAATGCACATGTCTCAACCACTACACCACCGTGGTATCCGCTGAAGTGGACACTAAGGTTACATTAAAAAACATTTAACTGTACATTAAAGAAGGAGACTCACTCCCTTGAAGAGGCTTATATGTTGTTTGTGTATCCTAATACGCTTTTCGCGTTGAACACGAACTCTCTTAAGTGATAACATGTTTCTGGGTGCAATTTTATTCATTCATAAGAATATTAGTTCAGAAAATATTGTTTAAGGACGCTGCATGGCTGCAATGCGCTTGCGCGCAAAACACAGATGATCAGAACTTTATTGTAGGGTGCACCGTACACGGTTCACCATGACGGTTCACCATGCCATTTTGGTCCATAAGTTCCCAAAAGAGAGTTTGTGTTCAACGCGAAAAGCACATTAGGATACACAAACAACATACAAGCCTCTTCAATTTGATTTCATCCCCTCATTCCGTTATTTTGACGAAAAATCAAACGGTGATCCATCGATACCAAAATAGAAAGGAAGGGAGTGACTCTCCTTTATTGTCCAGTGGTGAACCGTGGTTACATTATGCATCGACATATGAACTGTGGTATTGATGGCGGATACCACGGTGGTATAGTGGATAAGACACCTGCTGTGGAACGCGTGGATCATAGGTTCGAGTCCTACACTAGTAGAATTATTGTGATTTTTGTCCACAGCACTCGGGAAACTCAGAGTATACAGTGCTTTGTCACACATTATGGTAAAATCAACAAATAATATTGTATTATTTTTGTTTGAAATGTTGTTGTATTTTTCCCAATGTTCTTTAATTCAACCTTTGCCTCCAATTCAGCTGGTACCACGGTGGTGTATTGGCTAAGACTTCTGCGTTAGAATGCGGGGATCCTAGATTCGAATCACACCCAAGTAGAACGATTGTGTATTTTTCTCCGCAGCACTCGGGAAACACTGAGTATACAGTACTTATCAGACGTTAGGGTAAATCTACAATAATATTTTATTATTTTTCCCCAAAATAAATGTTCTTTAATTCAACCTTTGGTTGCCATTTCATGTTTGGGAAACAAAACAAAACACCCCTCCAGGGAAAAAAATAATAGTACTACTGTAATAATAAAATAAAATAAAAAACTGAAATAAAATAAAATTCACAAAGACAGACAAGAAGCGCATGGATAAAATGGGCATGTCGCTCACAAATACTACAAGGGAATTAAGACAATCCCGGCAAAAATAGTTGGGACACGTGACAATAAACATACCCGCAGTCCCCCGCTCCCCCCACCAATGTTGTTATCTCCAGCCGGAGCATAGACCTTTGAATGAGAGCCAACATTGTCAGGGGGCCGGCGAGATTTGACCAGGATTGTAGCGTTGTCGCACTGCATATTACTAGTCTGCTCGTTTCAGCTCCATGGTAAGATGCTGATTTGTAAATTGTTTGTTTTAACAATCTACAATATAAACTGTTTTGTTCATTAACTATACATTGAAATGATATTTAATGTTTTCAGTAACCACAAACAATAAAAAGATTTCGGATTAATTTTGCTCTTCAAAAATGATTTCAAGTTCTAACATCAGGCTATCTACATGTACGTTACGGTAACGTCAACGTGATCATGATCTTCATGGCTCACAGTTGTTTTCCCCTATCGTTCTCAAGAGAAAATCACCGAATGGATCCACTTAAAAATTGTTCGGGTAAATGCTGGTATCATGTACTAAATAGTAATTTTAAAAATGTATAATCTACAAGGATTTCAGTATCACAAAATTCTGTGTGAAATCATAATGCCATGTCCGGAAACTGGGCAGATGTTAATGTCTGTGTAGGCCTAACGTTATAATTATTTAAATATGTTCAATACTCTGGTTATGCCGAGATATCATTAAACTTTAGTCTTTAAGTTGTTCACAGAATTCAAAATGTTCATGGCTTGAAAGGCAACTCCAATATTAATTTTGATGCTCATGGACTCTGGAGCCTCTAATGTCAACTTAGCCCAATACTGTGGCCAAGTGTCTGGACATACTTCGCGCCCTAGGCCACAGAATAGGGTTATAAGCTTGGGCGATATCGATTTTTTTCATCCACGATATATCGGCAAAGATATATCGCGATTTTCGATAGTATAGTGATTATTTTTTCATTCATGCATGATTGCTTTAGAGCCGATAATCACAGGTATGCACCCCTCTGCAAGCATCACAATAAATCGTAAATTTATTTGCAGATCGTGTATGTACTTCTGAAGTAATTCGCTTTTGTTTGTGACTTCCAAAAGCTGAAAAGACTTATCTAATTTTGTTTCGATGGAATTTCTGACTTGATTCACAAGGTCAATTTTGTTTAATCGCGATATATTTTTTTAATCGCGATTTACCGAAATGCCCATAACTTAAAAAAAGTTATCGATATCATAATCGAATAAAAAAGTTATCGCGATATTCGATTTTATCGTGTTATCGCCCAAACTTACTGGGTTAGCAAAAAATAGGAAGTTATCTGCAAAATCGAACTTGGAATATCCACCCTTAATATTTCACATAAAATAGTCAATGTGCTATTCGGCTGATATTCGTGCTTCGTGAAGCACATTAGCTCTAGTTATTGTTGCTTTTGTTTATGGCCAATCATTTTCATGGTAAGAGTTTTGCAATGCGCCCTTGTCAAAGGGTTTTCAGGCACTGGAGTTAATTTAAATACAAAATCAATTAAATTTGATTTTGAGACAATCGATCCAGTTCTTCTTTTAACTTATGTATTTTATTTCCTTTCTTTTTATTATCCATCGTATCATTTTATTATCCATCGTGACAAATTTATATTGTTCTTATTGGCTATTCGATTGCTCATGAATATATGTTCACCATGTTACATTTCATTGTTATACCTTGTCTGTACGAACGTAGGCACTCTGTAAACTGCGAAAATGGTCTGTATAATAATCTGTAAGTGTATTTGTACAGTCAAAACATAGTTGCGGAGTTCAAAGAACCCTAAAGCTTAACAAATAGTTAGACCTTAACATATAGTTCCAGGTAACGTTGTGACGTCATGATGAGGTCATCTAATGAATCATTACATAATTAATTATAATAAAACAATATATTTTATATCTTGTGAACCACAATAGATATTTCTTGATTCCTAGTCATACAGAACATGGAGGACTCGACATTCGATACAAATACATGACCTTATTGACTCTTACTTCCGGTCCAAACTGGGAGTTAAATATTTTAAAAGTGGCAGGTTTAAAAAAGTCACCTTTTCCTATCTTGTGAAAACATTTGACCGCATTTTACCAAATTTGGCACAATTGACACCCATATTATGAGGAAAATTTTTGTGAAGTATGAATGATGGCACATGATTGAACTGGTAGTTAATGTATTCAGTATAACACAATATGTGGTATTTTAATTATATATTATGAAAACTCATATCTCCTGAAGTAACTCTTGTCTTTTAACAACTTTAGGTGATGACGTCATTACCTACATTTGAGGCAGACTCGAACACCTGAGTTTGTTTTTAACAAACTCTATACCTCCAGTTTGTCTTGGTTTTATTTATCGTTTTCACAAAACAGGTTAATTTTTTTTAAATTAAAATATAAATCATCTGGGTGTTTACATGTGTGTACATTTTTATTGCATTTGTTGGTGCAATGCAACTCAAGTTCGTTAAATAGCGGATGACCAAGTGATGTGCTGAAAATTTTTCCTAAATATTGTTATTTCTGTAGGGAGAAGAGGCGGCCATTTCACTAAGCCATCACATGCATCACATTTACATTAACTGATTAATTGCATGGACACAGCACTGGTTTATTTTGATAAATGTTAATTTGGGGCGTACCGGTATGCGTTAAGACGGTGATTTCACGTCACGAATGTGAAATGTTCAGTTTTGGGGTAATTTGTCTTATCAAAATTCAAAATAGTAGATTTTATGGATTCTGTCATAGATTACTGTACAGGTACAGCTTTTGCCTATCACAGTTAGACCTTTGGGTTTTAATTTATAAACATTAATTAGCTCACATGTGATCTAATTCCCCTAAAGATGCATCGCCCGTGTATGTGTTTTTACTTTTGTGTTGTTATTATTTCACTGACAACTTCGTGCAATGTTGTTTGTTATCTGAATATAATTGTTTTCCGTTGAAGAACGGAAAACAAGTACCTTAAAATGAAATATTTAATTATTTTGTCAAAAGCATGGCTCAATTAATTTTTAACGGGGTTTTCCATGTTTATGGTGTCTGCCATAAACTACTTTATATCTTTTGCTTGTCACAGTTTGACTTTGGGTAAACAAGTGATGTAAACAAGTGATGTCATGCATCATATCACCTTTTATTGTATTTGCCCTTGTTTCCAAAACCATTGTTAGCATTAACCTTTTTGAAAATGCTGCATTTGTATTATTTTAATACGTGAAAACTCTTTATGTAGGCTATTTTTTGTCTATGAAACGATGTCCAATTTCAGCCACAATTGCTGGATCGGTTGGAATTCTGCCGTGCTGTGTTTTAAATGACTTTTCACAGTGTATGAACACGCGTCAACGAAAAGAACGAGTTACCACACTGATTTTGAAACCGATCTATGACCAGAAACTGGACTTTTTTGCCTAAATCAAAAAGGAATAAAAATATAAAATGTTTGAGCAGAGACTAACATAATGATGTGCAATGCGGAACTGAAAGAAGGTAACTCATAAAGAAAATATATCACATCCAGGTACCGACTGATAAAATACTGATTTTTATTACATTTTACCCCCACCCCAACCCAAAGTGAACGACCCCCCAACAGCCCCCACATATCTCCAACATTGTTCGCATATCATCATTTCATATCAGAAATATAAGCCGAATTAGGAAATACTTGAATAAAAGTGCTGCTGAACAAATTATACATGCATTTGTCACATCACGGCTCGATAACGGGAATGCTCTCCTTTACGGTCTTCCGCAGAATCAAATATCTCGTCTTCAGCACATACAAAACACAGCAGCTCGTGTTGTGACTTTGTCCAGAAAGTCATGCCATATCACGCCAATCTTGAAAGAACTGCACTGGCTTCCTGTTTCACAGAGAATTGTTTTTAAACTTATGCTAATTGTTCACAAATCTTTTAATAACATTGCTCCAATTTATATTTCTGAACTACTTAAAGTCTACACTCCATCACGCAATTTGCGCTCCAGCAACATGTCACTCCTCAAGGAACCAACTTCAAAACGGAACTGGGGTGGTAGGTCGTTTTCTGTCGCAGCTCCGAGACTCTGGAATCATCTTCCAACTAAACTCAAATCTTGTCATAGTATAACCAGATTCAAGTCGATGCTTAAAACTCATCTTATGTCACAACTCTTCAAAGATGATGTATATTTGTAATTGAATTGTAGGTACATGTAGCTCGGTACATAATTTGTTTTCCCTATGCTATCATTGTATATTGTTTGTATTAATGTTTTTTCTTTGTTTCCGCGCCTTGAGCGCCCAGCAGGGTGGATATGTGCGCGCTAAAAATCTTTATTATTATTATTATTATTATTATTATTATATTGTCCCACAATTCATTAATTTCCACATTCATTAGCAGTTCGAGTAGAGATCACACTAACGCTTTTGCCTCCATGCACTGATGAGTATGCCCAATATAATCCTATTTGCTTAAAGATAAGGAATATAATTGGTAATTCATAAATTAAAAAATGGCCGAATTTGAACCTAAAACTCATTTGGTGTCAAGTTAAAGATGGTACCAATCTTCCTTAGAAATAATTTTGTCTGTGATGCTGCCAGAAATGTTTAATTATTTTCAATGATTTCCATCTCGAAGTTAGGAAAGAGCACATTCCAAGTTCTCACAGGTTGGTTTTAATGCATATCTTGGTCCAAAGAGAGTAAGTATAGAACATATTTGCCAACATCATAAATGCTGCACCTTCCCTTTAAGCGCATGATAGACCGTTATGCCGTGTCATTATATGTTGCCATAGTAATCGACGCTCTCCCTTCGCAAATGCTTCATGCGATATAGACTCCTGCATGATGACACTGATAACAATAAACTTAACATAATGGGAATAACCATGATGATGTGCAAGTACAAGTACAGGAATATGATTATTTACCTATCGTCTGATAAATAATTGGTATGGCAGAAATTGCATTAGTGTTATTTGTTTTCAAAATAGATAAGTATTTGGGCAATTTGTATAATTTACAGTATTTACTGTAGGTTACAACAACATCGCCATTTTAGTCTTCTCATAATTTTGTGTTCAACTCTTTCTTAATTTAACCCTAACCTTCCCAAATCCTCCAAAATCCTCTTTGCTAAAGTTAAGGCTTTTGGAGGATTTAGGTTATTAGGCATACGTGCCTTTCCATGGTACATGTACATCCATGTTTGTTGTAGTGATTGCAAGGTCAGTGCTTGGGTCAGCGGACACTGTTTATTGCTCCATGCATACAGGGAGGGTCCCTGGTCATGTACATGTATCACAGATTAGAAACACATGTGTGCATACATGTCATATGCTTGCTTTATTGCTGAAGGGTTTTGTGTTAAGCAAATGGGCCTAGGGAGTTAGGGTTAATATGTTTAATGTTTTCAAAGCTGCTTCCCACACGAATATGTCTACACTCCACATATACGGGGAGGGTACAACATTGGTACATTGTATTTTGTAACGTACGATCATTTAAATCATATAGTTTTCATTAAATATATAATAAAACTAACCTTTTTTGTTTAAAGGTAAACCTACCAAATATTACCGATTGGTCAAAAATATAATAAAACTAACCCGTGAAAGTTTCATCACAACAGATGCTCAAGTTTTTGAGAAAACAACGAAAATCTGAAACATGTCGTTTTTATTTATGGATATTTTACAAAATAATTCAAATTTTCTCCAAGATGGAAGCACTTCAGGATGAATTTATCAGGATTATTGATAGCTGCGTGTACCAGAGTTACACCAAGTATGGTAAATTTGCCAGACTTGCTGAAACAGTCATTAGTATTCGTTTTCAAGCGATTTGAAATGCTAAGCCTCGTCCAATAAAACATAGTTACGAATTTTTGACAATAGCTACCAGACGTAGCCTCAAAAGTTCCCATTTCACGCAGTACAATAATTATATAGGCTAGCTTAACAGCCAACATAAAACAACCGTTGTAAATGTCAATACAATGCACCAACGAATTCAGAATCAGCGCTGTCGTGACCTAGACATTAATTTAAAATCCGCCTTTGGAAAGCAATACCAAAGATTTTCCTCTCTAATGTTGGGTTTGTGCTTATGGAAAATAAACAAATAATTTGAGGTCGTTGTGTTTATCACATTATGGTGACATCGAAACTTGTATGTGTATTACTGCTTTTATAGTCCATGAGCAACCATTTCAAAATTCAGCCTTTTCCCCGTACAATCTGGTATGACCAATTTTTGTCAATACATGGTTTGTTTGAATGTGTCTGTCTTTATCAGAATGATAGACTGGTATGGGTCGCTTTATGCTATTTAAAACGGAGACATTTTAATGACGTTACTTATGGGGATAAAATCAGTGGTATTCAACACATGGTTAAAACGTGAAATATAACCCAAAATATTGAACATAAATGATGAATTCTGAATTCCGAACTAAAGGAAATATTCATCCCTTGTCCTAGGGAAGGATCCAGGATGAAGCAGGCTGTACTTACATGCTTATTCATGCTGATTGTCCTGGTGTGTAATTTTTAATTTTGTTTAAATTTTTTTTAAATTATTATTAATTTAGGTATTTCAAAAATGCGTATATGAAATAAATTTGGCTGAAATTTTAAAAATCACAAAGAAAATTTAGGAGTAACAAAAGACGGTTCTAAATATTTGTTTTATGTTTGCAAACGCTACACTATCATCATTTAACCATTTACAATTAAGGTGTGTTTGTGTATCATAGGCATTTGTAAAACAAAATACATGATAAACTGAAAGGTTTGCGGTGACACCATGTGATGAGTAAATCTCTCTTTTGAGTATGTGTGGTTCCGAAGGAACCGGTTGACTCAACGTTTCGGACAGTGTACTCTGTCCGTCGTCAGGAGAATGCTGGCATTCTCCTGACGACTCATCACATGGTGTCACCGCAAACCTTTCAGTTAATTGTTCTTCCACCATGCAAACCTTCAGGTCTTACTTAAAATACATGATGTCCAATATCAAAAATCATAAGAAACATGAGAAATATTTATATGACAAACATCATGTTCAAAGTTTTAACTCAATGAAATAATTTCAGATGAACATTTCGTTGTGGCGGCTATCCTCTTTGTAAAACAACATGCTACGATCTGAACAAACTGGTATGGATTGTAATTCCAGTAAGCGGTGCATCCATGCCAAAATTTAAACCCATTGATACCATAATGGAAAGCGATTCACTACTTAGGCCTACCTTGACACCTGTAGTGCGAAGTGCTTGGAGACTTCTTTTTCACCGTTGTTATGTCGCAAGCAGAGAATATTTTGTGAAATGCGCACCTGTAAATTAAGATCGAAGCTGCAAAATGCTACTGGTTTTCACAAATTCTATATTGTAAACCAAGGTGCGTCATTCACATTACATATTAATGAGGGAATTTCCAACAATTATCATGTTTATCCATCGTCGCCAGAAACCCACCCTGGTGCTTTTTTTTTGGGGGGGGGGGTCGATTTTATCGTGTTATCGCCCAAGCTTACTGGGTTAGCAAAAAATAGGAAGTTATCTGCAAAATCGAACTTGGAATATCCACCCTAATATTTCACATAAAATAGTCAATGTGCTATTCGGCTGATATTCGTGCTTCGTGAAGCACATTAGCTCTAGTTATTGTTGCTTTCGTTTTTGGCCAATCATTTTCATGGTAAGAGTTTTGCAATGCGCCCTTGTCAAAGGGTTTTCAGGCACTGGAGTTAATTTAAATACAAAATCAATTAATTTTGATTTTGAGACAATCGATCCAGGTCTTCTTATGTATTTTATTTCCTTTCTTTTTATTATCCATCGTATCATTTTATTATCCTTCGTAAGAAATTTATATTGTTCTTATTGGCTATTCGATTGCTCATGAATTATGTTCACCATGTTACATTTCATTGTTATACCGTACCTTGTCTGTACGAACGTAGAAACTCTGTAAACTACGCAAATGGTCTGTATAATAATCTGTAAGTGTAGTTGTACAGTCAAAACATAGTTGCGGAGTTCAAAGAACCCTAAAGCTTAACAAATAGTTAGACCTTAACATATAGTTCCAGGTAACGTTGTGACGTCATGATGAGGTCATCTAATGAATCATTACATAATTAATTATAATAAAACAATATATGTTATATCTTGTGAACCACAATAGATAATTTCTTGATTCCTAGTCATACAGAACATGGAGGACTCGACATTTGATACAAATACATGTATCTCCTGAAGTAACTCTTGTCTTTTAACAACTTTAGGTGATGACATCATTACCTACATTTGAGGCACACTCGAACACCTGAGTTTGTTTTTAACAAACTCTATACCTCTAGTTTGTCTTGGTTTTATTTTTCGTTTTCACAAAACAGCTTCATTTTTTTAAATTAAAATATAAATCATCTGGGTGTTTACATGGAGTGTCGTGGCCGAGCGGTCTAGCTTACCGGACTCAAGTTCTGGTGTTAGCAGCAGAATGTGGGTTCGAATCCCGGCCGTGACACTTGTGTCCTTGAGCAAGACACTTAACCATAATTGCTTCTCTCCACCCAGGGGTTAAATGGGTACCTGTGAGGGCAGAGTTGGTTGATTAGCCCTATATGTGCTGTAATGGCAGCAATTGAGCTGTATACTCCCGAGGGAGCTGAGATGGTTTCAGGAATGATTTATGAGCCTTATGAGCAGGGGTAATAATATGCGCCTTGAGCACCACTCAGTTGGTGGATACGTGCGCTATATAAGTCCACACATAATTATTATTATTATTACATTTTTATTGCATTGTTGGTGCAATGCAACTCAAGTTCGTTAAATAGCGGATGACCAAGTGATGTGCTGAAAAATTTCCTAAATATTGTTATTTCTGTAGGGAGAAGAGGCGGCCATTTTACTAAGCTATCACATGCATCACATTTACATTAACTGATTAAAATTGCAATTGCATGGACACAGCACTGGTTTATTTGATAAATGTTAATTTGGGGCGTACCGGTATGCGTTAAGACGGTGATTTCACGTCACGAATGTGAAATGTTCAGTTTTGGGGTGATTTGTCTTATCAAAATTCAAAATAGTAGATTTTATGGATTCTGTCATAGATTACTGTACAGGAATAGCTTTTGCCTATCACAGTTAGACCTTTGGGGTTTAATTTATAAACATTAATTAGCTCACATGTGACCCAATTCCCCTACAGATGCATCGCCCGTGTATGTGTTTTTACTTTTGTATTATTATTTTCACTGACAACTTCGCTCAGTGTTGTTTGTTACCTGAATATAATTGTTTTCACTTGAAGAACGGAAAACAATTACCTTAAAATTAAATATTTAATTATTTTTTCAAAAGCATGGCTCAACATAATATTAGGTTTGTCAATTAATGTTTAACGGGGTTTTCCATTTTTATGGTGTCTGCCATAAACTACTGTATATCTTTTGCCTGTCATATTTTGACTTTGGGTAAACAAGTGATGTAAACATATAGAATATATTTGCCAACATGATAAATGCTGCACCTTCCCTTTAAGCGCATGCCGTGTCATTATCTGTTACCATAGTAATCGACGCTCTCCCTTCGCAAATGCTTTCATTAATTGTTCATGCGATATAGACTCCTGCATGATGACACTGATAACAATAAACTTAACATAATGGGAATAACCATGATGATGTGCAAGTACAAGTACAGGAATATGATTATTACCTATCGTCTGAGAAATAATTGGTATGGCAGAAATTGCATTAGTGTTATTTGTTTTCAAAATATATAAGTATTAGGGCAATTTGAATAATTTACAGTATTTACAGTAGGTTACAACAACATCGACATTTTAGTCTTCTCATAATTTTGTGTTCAACTCTTTCTTAATTTAACCCTAACTTTCCCAAATCCTCCAAAATCCTCTTTGCTAAAGTTAAGGATTTTGGAGGATTTAGGTTATTAGGCATATTTGCCTTTCCATGGTACATGTACATCCATGTTTGTTGTAGTGATTGCAGGGTCAGTGCTTGGGTCAGTGGACACTGTTTATTGCTCCATGCATGCAGGGAGGGTCCCTGGCCATGTACATGTATCACAGATTAGAAACACATGTGTGCATACATGTCATGTGCTTGCTTTACTACTGAAGGATTTTGTGTTAAGCAAATGGGCCTAGGGAGTTAGGGTTAATATGTTTAATGTTTTCAAAGCTGCTTTCCACACGAATATGTCTACACTCCACATATACGGGGAGGGTACAACATTGGTACATTGTATTTTGTAACGTACGATCATTTAAATCATATAGTTTTCATTAAATATATAATAAAACTAACCTTTTTTGTTTAAAGGTAAACCTACTAAATATTATTACCGATTGGTCAAAAATATAATAAAACTAATCCGTGAAAGTTTCATCACAACAGATGCTCAAGTTTTTGAGAAAACGACGAAAAACTGAAACATGTTGTTTTTATTTATGGATATTTTACAAAATAATTCAAATTTTCTCCAAGATGGAAGCACTTCAGGATGAATAATTTATCAGGATGATCGATAGCTGCGTGTACCAGAGTTACACCAAGTATGGTAAATTTGCCAGACTTGCTGAAACAGTAATTAGTATTCGTTTTCGAATGATTTGAAATGCTAAGCCTCGTCCAATAAAACATAGTTACGAATTTTTGACAATAGCTACCAGACGTAGCCTCAAAAGTTCCCATTTCGCGCAGTACAATAATTATATAGGCTAGCTTAACAGCCAACATAAAACAACCGTTGTAAATATCAATACAATGCACCAACGAATTCAGAATCAGCGCTGTCGTGACCTAGACATTAATTTAAAATCCGCCTTTGGAAAGCAATGCCAAAGATTTTCCTCTCTAATGTTGGGTTTTGCTTAGGGAAAATAAACAAATACTTTGAGGTCGTTGTGTTTATCACATTATGGTGACATCGAAACTTGTATGTGTATTACTGCTTTTATAGTCCATGAACAACCATTTCAAAATTGACCCTTTTCCCCGTACAATCTGGTATGACCAATTTTTGTCAATACATGGTTTGTTTGAATGTGGCTGTCTTTATCAGAATAATATGATAGACTGGTATGGGTCGCTTTATGCTATTTAAAACTGAGACATTTTAATGACGTTACTTATGGGGATAAAATCAGTGGTATTCAACACATGGTTAAAACGTGAAATATAACCCAAAATATTGAACATAAATGATGAATTCTGAATTCCGAACTAAAGGAAATATTCATCCCTTGTCCTAGGGAAGGATCCAGGAGCTGTATACTCCCCAGGGAGCTGAGATGGTTTCAGGAATGATTTATGAGCCTTATGAGCCTCATGAGCAGGGGTAATAATATGCGCCTTGAGCACCAGTCAGTTGGTGGATACGTGCGCTATATAAGTCCACACATTATTATTATTATTATTATTATTATTATTATTATTATTATTATTATTATTATTATTATTATTATTATTATTATTATTATTATTATTATTATTATTATTATTATTATTATTATTATTATTATTATTATTATTATTATTATTATTATTATTATTATTATTATTATTATTATTATTATTATTATTATTATTATTATTATTATTATTATTATTATTATTATTATTATTATTATTTTTTTTTTTAAATTATTATTATTATTATTATTATTTTTTTTTTAATTATTATTAATTTAGGTGTTTCAAAAATGCGTATATGAAAGAAATTTGGCTGAAATTAAAAAAATCACAAAGAAAATTTAGGAGTAACAAAAGACGGTTCTAAATATTTGTTTTATGTTTGCAAACGCTACACTATCATCATTTAACCATTTACAATTAAGGTGTGTTTGTGTATCACAGGCATTTGTAAAACAAAATACATGATGAACTGAAAGGTTTGCGGTGACACCATGTGATGAGTAAATCTCTCTTTTGAGTATGTGTGTGCATGGTTCCGAAGGAACCGGTTGACTCAACGTTTCGGACAGTATGCTCTGTCCGTCGTCAGGTGAATGCTGGCATTCCCCTGACGACTCATCACATGGTGTCACCGCAAACCTTTCAGTTAATTGTTCTTCCACCATGCAAACCTTCAAGTCTTACTTAAAATACACGATGTCCAATATCAATAATCAATAATCATAAGAAACATGAGAAAAATTTCTATGACGAACATCATGTTCAAAGTTTTAACTCAATGAAATAATTTCAGATGAACATTTCGTTGTGGCGGCTATCCTCTTTATAAAACAACATGCTACGATCTGAACAAACTGGTATGGATTGTAATTCCAGTAAGCGGTGCACCCATGCCAAAATTGGAACCCATTGATACCATAATGGAAAGTGATTCACTACTTAGGCCTACCTTGACACCTGTAGTGCGAAGTGCTTGGAGACTTCTTTTTCACCGTTATGTCGCAAGCAGAGAATATTTGTGAAATTCGCACCTGTAAATTAAGATCGAAGCTGCAAAATGCTACTGGTTTTCACAAATTCTATATTGTAAACCAAGGTGCGTCATTCACATTACATATTAATGAGGGAATTTCCAACAATTATCATGTTTATCCATCGTCGCCAGAAACCCGCCCTGGTGCTGTTGGTTTTTGTTTGTTTGTTTGTTTTTTGTTTTTGTTTTTGTTTTTTATTTGGGGGGGGGGAGAGGGTTGGAGGGTTTTTTGGCAGAATTTTACTAGGATAGAGATTATGTCGGTTTATTAACGAAGATTTGCCCTACAGTTAATTGGTTTTGTATTTAAGCGATCTTACACAGGAGTTCGTAGGGTTCAAAGTCGCAAAAGAAACTTTTTCGTCGTTCGTGGTTGTTTTATTATTTTTTAATCCCGCTACCTTTTTCTGAAAATTGCTGCTGAAAATTTATTGTATGTTACAACTTTCGGCATCATACAATCTGCATCCGCTAGTTTTTCAAACTAAGCTCCGACCAGAAACAGCAATTTCATTTATTCGGCCTTATATTGCAACATCGGGGTTTTCCAATTATGGGGCAATATTTGCAGAGAACAAAGGGGTGGGGATGTACTCTTCCATCAATAATGTTACCATGTCTACCAATTACATCACCTATTGTTTCGACTTTCGATTTCTCCCTGGCGCGATGGCTTCAAACAAAACATTTTGATTATTGTGCAAAATTCATGCGTATACATTATACAAGCACCATAGTACCATTACATTATAGAATAAGTCAAAACTGTTCATTATGAGCGCGTCTTTGTGTTAATTTATCAACGCTTTTTACGTGATTCGGTGTTTATAGTGTTATCCCATATAAATTGGTTTTGTTTTTAACGTGTCTTTGTGTCTGAATTAATTAACGTACCAGCGTTTTTTTGTTTTTTTTCGTTTTTTTTTCGTTATTTTTTTTTGGGGGGGGGGGATAAACAACACAATGCGTTTAACTTTCACAAACAAACACAAAATATAGGCATCAGAAAAGCGTTTAAATATAACTTGTTAATTGTTTTAAAGTGGAAATACAATCGTTGTTGTTTCTCCTTTGAGTATAGACAATACAGAAAATGTATATTACCAAATCAACATTATTTCTGGGAACTATTGTTAATAAAGTTGGCCCACGGCAACAATTTGTTAATGGTCTTGGTATGTATACTGAAAATACAATCCCCATTGATATTTGTTTTTATTCATCCTAACATGGACTTTGGAAATGAGTACTGCCTTAATTTCCAGCTGAAAATTATTAAACTTTTCTAAGAAACGACAGCATCTCAGACACAATTAATTCTATGACGAGTAATACCATCATCAACAATAGGGCCTAAATTACAGAGTAGGGTAACACTTTTACCGAGTATTTTGTGAAATATGTTTGTAAGATATAGTTTGTCTCCCTTATATATATATATGTATCGACCTGTATCTTAGTGTGCATAATAATAATAATAATGTATAGATTTATATAGCGCACGTATCCACCAACTAAGTGGCGCTCAAGGCGCATTATATTATTATCCCTGCTCATAAGGCTCATAAGGCTCATAAATCATTCCTGAAACCATCTCAGCTCCCTGGGGAGTATACAGCTCAATTGCTGCCATTTCTAGCGCATATAGAGCAAACCATCTCTGCCTTCACAGGTACCCATTTAACCCCTGGGTGGAGAGAAGCAATTATGGTTAAGTGTCTTGCTCAAGGACACAGGTGTCACGGCCGGAGCTCGAACCCACACTCTGCTGCTGGCAACACCAGAACTTGAGTTCAGTGCGCTAGACCGCACGACAATCCACTTTACGTGCATTATACAACACACGGGACCTACGGCTTTACGTCCCATCCGAAGGACGAAGCAATTATGGTTAAGTACCTTGCTCAAGGACACAAGTGTCACGACCGGGGCTCGAACCCACACCCTGCTGCTGGCAACACCAGAACTTGAGTTCGGTGCGCTAGACCGCTCGGCCACGACACTCCATGAGCAAATTTAGTGTCGTCTTGCGCGTCCCCTTAATTTATCATGTTGACACATTGCCCCTTTACCTTAAACTTGCGTTATAATGAAAAGTAGTGTTAAGTTTTTCATAATCTTACATAATTTCATTTAAGTGTATATGTATCTAATCACAAACATATGGCTTTTGATAACTGATTTACTTTGAGGGAATTTTAGCTGGCTGTTTGTGATCCAACTTCACGGTCATTACCCTTAATTATGGTTTTGCCAGATAACGTATGTTTCAGTGATCGGCCTGTTTTTGATTGAATAGCAACCTTGCTCTCTGTGTGTAAAATGATGAGCCTTATTAACTTAATGGCTACGTACAGCACAACAAAATACGACGAATTTGGCTTTTGTTCTTTTAAACTGCTTTTCCTACATTGTTGGTGATTCGAAATAAAGGACAGATTGATCAACTGATGTTGGGGAAGAGTCTATATGTATCCTAAATAAATAACTGTATATCGAAAGTGTTTAACTAAGTCGTTTCAGTCCATAGTGAATTGTCATATGTCACATGCATTTGTATGCATTATGAAAATCGTCATTACATGAAAACTGAATGCACATTTAATATTTTAACATTAGGAGTACTAAATGTATAGGTTTTCCCGCCGGTCAATTTGGGCAAATAATATAAGCAGCCAATTTAAACACCGCGTCATTCTGTTTCGCGCAAAACTGAAATCTGCTCAAAATCATCATTGAATTACGTTTTATGAGAAGGCAATATTACTCTTGCGTCATGCGATTTAAACAAAATAACCATCGAATTTAACAATCCACTCGAACACCATTCAAATTCACATGAGCTTTTCGCGGCAGTCATTCAAATTCATTATTGGGCAGGCATTTGTGAAATCTGTGCAACTTAATTGACGGTAAGGGAAAACCACATGAATGGACAATAAGAAACCAGGATTTAAAAAAATCATAAAGACACATGTCCAATAGAACATAAATGTTTCAGAAACACGTTACAGACTTAGAACCAGATCAGAAAACCAATAAAGATTATAATCATCACAAAATAAACAAAACAAAGTGTGAACAAAAAAGACCGATAGGCCCTATATAGTGTACGAGAAACGCACATGAATAAAGGAAACAAAATTATGTTTGAATTAATGTGAAAAGTATTCAGTTGTCTTGTACAATTAGGCATATTTGTTTAAATTTGTTTTTCGTATTTATTTTTTGGAATTCTCATTTTGCGAAATTGATTGCCGTTATACGAAAATGAAAATAACATTTTAGTGAAAATCTCCAGTCGAACCAACTCTGCTAAATTGTATAACGAATGTGCATTACTAAAGAGAACGACGTATATGCTAAATTGAATATAATGCTAAATGAAATTGAATGCTAAGAGATTTAATACTGTGACTGGTAATCCTACATTAAAACCAGGCGGCATCAGCTCAGCCGTCGAGGCAACACCGCACTATATGTGTAACACTCCCCACTACAGGTAAATTGCTGGAGAAAAAGAAAGCATTATTTTTTTCTTTAAACTGTCAAACTGTTTAATAAATGTCGACGAAAACTCATTCATATTAAAGTCAGATTCCACTTTTGGGGAAGGAAAAAAAGTACAAAGCATGAATTCGATTAAGATTTGTAATTGTAATAGGTTATTGTAATTATATTAGTGGTGCTGTGATGTAACTGCTTTTCAGTTACTCAATGACTTTTGATAAAGAATGTTGAGAAACTGAATGACTATTGTTGAGGCTAAATCATCTGTGGAATTTCTGTTATGTAATTTACTGTACTGCATACAAAACAAGTTGTCACACGTAAGATCGCTTTCTTTCAATTGCCAACTCGTGGGTGTTATTATACCCTTTTGGCATTCGTTGGTTTATATGTTAATAGAATTGTGCATATTCATTAGCAAATATGTGATGTCATTACTGTAGTGGATTTGTGCATAAAATATGCACAAATCTTTTTTTAAAGTCAGTTGTCTTAATTGTTTTAGTTGTATTGTTACCGTACCAATCGGTAAACCTATTGAGATAACCATTGTTTTGGGCAACGTTTTGAGTTTTTATTTTGTTTAAATAAATCCAGTGTCCTTGTGCAAGACACTTAACCTTATTTGCTTCTCTCCACCCAGGCGTAAATGGGTACCTGTGACGGCAGAGTTGGTTGTTGTGTTTGATTAGCCCTATATGCGCCGAAATGGCAGCAATTGAGCTGTATACTCCTCATGGGGCTAAAATGGTTCAGGAATGCGCCTGATGAGCAGGGATAATAATGTAACGCGCATTGAGTGCGCTATATAAGTCCACATTTTAATTTTTATTAAAAAATACATCTGCCGTTATCTGTCGAAAACACGAGCAATAGCTTTAGTGTATTGTGAATACAGGTAACACCTAGTTATGTTCCAATTTGAGAACACACATGAATTAGAGTCGACACTTAACTAAACTTTGTTCTTGTTGATGTATTTTTATATCGTGACTGTGTCTATTTACATCGTATTGCATTTTGTCATTGAGATTTTAAATAAATCCAGTCACAAAATGTGCCAGTTTTGCATATAGGCTATTTGCATTTTAATTATCCCATATAAAAATTCCGCCTTCTGTAGGGCTGTTATGTTCCCCCACCCTGAGCTGTTAAATTGTTCCACTGTGGGGTGGAAATGGAGAATGGGTTTGGTGAAGGGATGTTAAAGATTTGGGGCAATATCTGATGATTTCATTACAAAGGATTCACATTACCAAGAACTTCCCTTGAACAAACTGACTGCTGCTTGCATGCATGTCTGATGTTCCAATGCTCAACCCCACCCCTCCTCCCCCCCCCCCACCATTCCTCGTACTGCCATGGTACGTTCCATGAGGTCAGGGCGGCGGTGTTCCTCTTAACCAACCATGTGTAGAACGAAATTTCAATGTTTTTGGCTCTCTCCCTAAAGCAAAAGTGTCATACAAAAAATTGTTTTGCATCGCCTTTATTTAAATAACCAAAAATAAATTACTGTTTTTTTAAATGAACAATAATATTTGTGTCCCCATCCTATTTAGTACCATCCTTATATACTCCTGCCTACCCAAACGCCAATTTGTGATTATTTTATGATCTCTAAAAATACATTTTGAGTTATTTATTGCTAATATTTTTTTTTAAAACATTTCATTCGATTAAAATATTATTGTTCATTTAAAAAAACAGTAATTTATTTTTGGTTATTTAAATAAAGGCGATGCAAAACAATTTTTTGTATGACACTTTTGCTTTATTTTGCAAGTTATGGCGTTTGCTTTTTCCATTCATTTCTGCGATATAACAGACTAATAATCCATTTAATACAGAATATATGTAATATCAAAACCTGAGGGTCTAATTTAAAAACCTTTCAGTAGTGCATAAAAAATACTCCTCTAAAATACATGTTTACATATCTACATGTACATTAACCCTGTAAGGCCTGGGGGAGGGGGCACAATGTCCCCATGACATTTTTAAAATAATATCTCCAGAACGCTTTGCCTGATCACGCTGAAATTTTCTGACTTTTATTTTGAACAGGTCCATTGAATTTCCACTTTTTTGTTAAAAATACAAAATTTTTGATACTTTTACACATTTAATATGTGTTTTGGGGATTGTTGTCGACTTTTAAACTCTGGACAATATTGAGTCATATGACCACTTCAAATGCATTCTGGGAATCCTATATTTAAATTCAATAAGTTATATTTTGTCCCAAAAACATAACTTTTTATAAGTTTTTCAGAGTTTTTGCCATTATTGTACCATGGATGTTACTATATATTCTTTTATTGTACTTTTGGTATTAAAAAAAATCCTAAATTTGGGACAAAATCTTAAAAAATTATGATTTTGGAACAAAATGACCCAAAATATTGTTTATAGCTTATAGCGGTGATTTTATGTCAGATTGTTGCTTTTACTGAAGACAACATTTGTGCCAAATTTCATGGCCGTCGGATAAACATTAAGGAAGTTGTAGGCAAAATACAATTTTTTAAACCAAAAATGAGGATAGATAGATTGCTAGTCAAATATATGTAATGACATACATAGACTTCAACAATGCCCACAGTAGCTATTTGTGAAGTAAAATATTAGCTGACGGTATACAAAGGAAACAGAAGTCTACCTAATTAAAACAAAAAATCACTACACAGAATATATGCATATTTAAAGTAAGGTGCATACATTATTACAGGAAGCTAGGTTATACACCTTTGGTATTTGGCAACATGCGTTCATTTCAACTTTGAATTTTTCAGGAAAAAATACAGAAAGTATTGAAGGGTTGTTATGTTTTTATTTTTCTCAAAAATTAAAAGTTGATGGAAATAAATTGACAATAAATTTCAATGTTTTTGGCTCTCTCCCTATCTCTTTATACTCCTGCCTACCCAAACGCCAATTTGTGATTCTTTTATGATCTCTAAACATACATTTTGAGTTATTTATTGCTAATATTTTTTTTAAAAACATTTCATTCGATTAAAATATTATTGTTCATTTAAAAAAACAGTAATTTATTTTTGGTTATTTAAATAAAGGCGATGCAAAACAATTTTTTGTATGACACTTTTGCTTTATTTTGCAAGTTATGGCGTTTGCTTTTTCCATTCATTTCTGCGATATAACAGACTAATAATCCATTTAATACAGAATATATGTAATATCAAAACCTGAGGGTCTAATTTAAAAACCTTTCAGTAGTGCATAAAAAATACTCCTCTAAAATACATGTTTACATATCTACATGTACATTAACCCTGTAAGGCCTGGGGGAGGGGGCACAATGTCCCCATGACATTTTTAAAATAATATCTCCAGAACGCTTTGCCTGATCACGCTGAAATTTTCTGACTTTTATTTTGAACAGGTCCATTGAATTTCCACTTTTTTGTTAAAAATACAAAATTTTTGATACTTTTACACATTTAATATGTGTTTTGGGGATTGTTGTCGACTTTTAAACTCTGGACAATATTGAGTCATATGACCACTTCAAATGCATTCTGGGAATCCTATATTTAAATTCAATAAGTTATATTTTGTCCCAAAAACATAACTTTTTATAAGTTTTTCAGAGTTTTTGCCATTATTGTACCATGGATGTTACTATATATTCTTTTATTGTACTTTTGGTATTAAAAAAAATCCTAAATTTGGGACAAAATCTTAAAAAATTATGATTTTGGAACAAAATGACCCAAAATATTGTTTATAGCTTATAGCGGTGATTTTATGTCAGATTGTTGCTTTTACTGAAGACAACATTTGTGCCAAATTTCATGGCCGTCGGATAAACATTAAGGAAGTTGTAGGCAAAATACAATTTTTTAAACCAAAAATGAGGATAGATAGATTGCTAGTCAAATATATGTAATGACATACATAGACTTCAACAATGCCCACAGTAGCTATTTGTGAAGTAAAATATTAGCTGACTGTATACAAAGGAAATAGAAGTCTACCTAATTAAAACAAAAAATCACTACACAGAATATATGCATATTTAAAGTAAGGTGCATACATTATTACAGGAAGCTAGGTTATACACCTTTGGTATTTGGCAACATGCGTTCATTTCAACTTTGAATTTTTCAGGAAAAAATACAGAAAGTATTGAAGGGTTGTTATGTTTTTATTTTTCTCAAAAATTAAAAGTTGATGGAAATAAATTGACAATAAATTTCAATGTTTTTGGCTCTCTCCCTATCTCTTTATACTCCTGCCTACCCAAACGCCAATTTGTGATTCTTTTATGATCTCTAAAAATACATTTTGAGTTATTTATTGCTAATATTTTGTTGTTAAACATTTCATTCGATAAAATATTAATGCTCATTTAAATAACAGTAATTTATTTTTGGTTATTTAAATAAAGGCAATGCAAAACAATTTTTTGTAACTATCACATTTGCCTATCATATGAGAAACAAATCCAATAGCATCACTTCACAACAATACTGTAAAATTAAACAATGAAAGGGCAGCTACTGAGCATAAGTCTTTTCTCGAGTTGACGATTTTTAGCAAAATCAACATAAATCTAATAAAACAAAATATTGGCTGATGCCATGATTGGAATTAATTTCGTTTCCTTACTATGCAAAGTAATTTCATTCATGGCAATAAGCTATCATTTGTAATTATACCCAAAAAGAAACAGTAAACTATCATCTAAAAGTTATTTGTTATCTAAAAGCTTATTATATTCCATCAGATTGGAATGAAGACGAACAGTTTTAACGCATTTTCACTATTTTCTAGTATAAAACGAAACAATGCAATCAGCTGCAACTTTGTTGGTTTTATACATAACGAATCTTGATTATTATAAAGTATGGATTCATTTACATACATCGTAACAAAAGGGAGTGTATATTATTAATAATTACCTGATTACAAAATTATTGAATTATAATCTAAAACATTAATTGAAGCGAAGTTGGTGATGTACCAAACCGCCTGAGAAATTATTCTGTCTGACATTCAGAGGAATCTGGCTATTGTATGCAGTGAACCTCAACTCATAGTGTTCCTGATTCGAACCCACTTGAAAACTATTGAAAATCTTATTGCAGTTAGATCTGGTCATCAGTGCTTTGAAATATTATTTATTTTAATGGAGACAAATGTTGAAGGCATTTTGTGAAAGCCATGCATTAATATGCTAATTATTGACAACAATGTTACCCATTTTTCTTAAGGGGTTGGTGTTACAATACTCACCACAATGTCCGTAGCAGGTTAAGGTCCTCTGAGAAATCAGGGTTGGAACTCGTACTGCTCCTGATTTAACCGTAGCCAAGTTTGTCTTCTTTACGTTGTAAATTAATATGGGAGTTTTCGATGTGTACATTTCAATATCAGGGGGTTTCCAAATATATCAAGGTTTCCATGGTGATCGGCCCAATCGCCTGTCTAGCTCATTTGCATTTCCGTGTTTCAGTCCATTTCTTACTGTAGGCCCATCATCTTAGAGGCAAGTTGATATACAATGGGTCTTTGTACATATAACGAGTATGAGTACCACTGTATTATCAAAGCTTGTTGTTAACTATTAAAGGAAATTAATATGATTGGTAATTTTAAACGTAACGAAATAGTACACCGATCAGAACCCTGCTAGGAGGGAGCGGATGTACTCCAGTTCTCAAAAAGTGGTTTTTTTTGCACTGCCCCTTTAATACTCGACCAAAAAACCAGACACCACTTGACTTTGTCACCTTTGACCCACCCTACATGTAGGAGGGTGCTGGAGTTGAAGGTGTATCGGGTTACATGTGAAATCTCGCATAATGTTCTGTGTGCATACACTAACCGTGTGTGTGTGAGTGTGTGTGTGTGTGTGTGTATTGCAGTGTACATAAAGAATAGCTTCGCGAGTGGGTGTATTGAAATACACCAGTTTGCATACACACACACTGTTGATGATTGCTGGGCCACTGGTTGGTTGTAGAACAGCTTTTATGTATCTACATTGTAGTTGTGTGGATGTTATTGATGTAAGTGAGAGCTACATGTAAATGGTGTAAATAAAGCATCTGTTACTAGAATAAGTTGTACAGTACGTGTATTTCCTTCCCCATCGTCCACCCCCCACCCACAAACATTTTTTTTTTAAATATTAGGGCCCAAATATACTTGTAAATAGTGAAACAAACATAAAAACATCATGGGCAAACCCTGTATTATTTTTTAGTCATTCTAAACACCATTACATTATGTGTGTATTGCAATACATCCACTAACGCGTTAGTGTAAATTAAACTAATTAATGCCTAGCAGGGTTAAGAATCGGTGTCCTAGTTTAAGATGAACACAGAAGCAACAACGGTAATATAACGCGTATTAAGCAAACTCTGAGAAGCAATTTTGCAAACATTACCGGTAATGTACCTTCCCTTTAAATGCTACTAGTTCTTTGTCATGAAAGCAAAGTACAGACGAGGAGCTTATAGTCAGTATTGTCTGCTGCCCTAGACCCAATACGGATAACATTTGTGTGCATATTGGAAAGGGAAGACTCAGAGGAACGTGCTGCCACGACGGTTTCAAAAGTTCTAATAGATTTGGTTCACCAAAATCAAATACTGTTTGATGTAAAAAGACATATGCGGGAGAGCATTGCAGTCAAAAAGTGATGATAGGCATTTTCCCAATTGCTTTCCTTTGATGCTCTACAACACACGTCCGTAAAGAGGAAGAATACGTACACATGGACTTTTAGAATGTGCAACACGGATACGCAACAAGTAAACGCAGTATGCAATACGCTAATACGCAGTGTTGACCTTGTACACGTACTTTTTGCATGTTGCCGTAGGTTTACCAGGGTTGCTTGTCAAAAGATCTCAACAAGCTTAAATCTTAGGTGGAGTAAAGCAAACTATAGGTACAGCTGTTGTGTTATGTTGCCATTGAGATACCAGGGTTGATGTATAGATCACAATGCATTTAATCATTCGGTGGGGTAAAATTATCAACACTGATTCCTCGATATATGATAAAAGCAAATATTGAATGGCCAACCCCCAAAATGGCCTAATTAAATTTAAAAAAATGGATTTTCAGCAAAGGAAGCATGCCGGCATATCACTGACAGTTGCTGGGCAGATTTATTCCTTCGTGAAACTCTTATATTTCTTGTAATTGTTTAAGTCAGTTCGCAGCTGGAAATAGAAATTAATCTTTTATATACAATAATACGTACTGCTTAAAGGTTGCAAGTTGTTGTTCACGTTGATATCAAACGAAGTTTTCAATATAGCATTTACATTTAAACTTTTGAACTGAATTGAAAAGTTGCAGTAATTTGGTGACAACATCCGTTTATCACAGCTTTACATAACACTTGCATGATGTAAATTTGACGGTATGTTTTGCATATTTAGACTACTATTAAAGTAAAATCAGTAAAATAAATCCCAAAAACAGTTACTTCTTAATAATAAGATCAAAATTCCATGATCCAATGAATTTGAAGTGCATGTATATGCTTTTCACTATTTTGTCGTGTGAAACTTTCATAGGTTGGTTGTTAAATATTTAAGAAAGTAAGAATACTCGTAGAAACTCTTGTACCTTCTATTCAATACAGTCATGACAGTTAATGCACTAATACAAATTATTAGGATTGGAACTCATACTACTTCCTGGTATTTGCATTATTACCGTGGCCAAGTTTGTCATTTGGGAATTTCCAATTGTTACATTTCAGCATCAGGGGGTTTCCAAACATATCAAGGTGCCCATGGTAATCGACCCAATAACCTGTTAAGCTCATTTGCGATTCAGTCTTTCAATCCATTTCATGATAAAAACCTATCATTCTAGAGTCAAATTGAGGGTCTTTGTACACATCACGAGTATGAATACCACTGTATTATCAAAGCTTATCAGTTGATATGAATATTTAAAAAATCCAAGTTTAAGTTTGTTTTGTGTCTTGAGTGGATTTGTTTTATTTTAATTTATTTATTTTTTCTTCAAATTTTACACAACCACCCGAAACTACAGCTCTTTTCATGACTTAATTAATATTTCTATTATTAAGAAGTCGATCTCTGCTATATGTAAACCTCTTGCACATATTGTCAACGCTTCTTTTATTACCGGCATTGTTCCATCACAATTAAAAATTGCCAAAGTCATTCCAGTTTTTAAAAAGGGCGATCGTTATTGTATTAATAATTATAGACCTATCTCTATTCTTTCATGTTTTTCTAAGATGTTTGAAAAACGTGTTTATGCCCGCACCATCAAGTTTTTGGATAAGTTTGATATTTTGACTAATTCACAATTTGGTTTCCGAACTAAACATTCAACTATTCATGCTTGATTTTATTGATAAAGTTTCTAATGCAATTGATAACTCCAGACATACTCTGGGATATTCCTCGACCTTTCAAAAGCTTTTGATACGATAGACCATCAAATTATTATTGTATAAACTTTCTTACTATGGTATTCGAGGAATTTCCCTTGAGTGGTTTAGGAGTTATCTCTCAGATAGATCACAATATGTATCCATAGTTATCTCTCAGATAGATCACAATATGTATCCATCAATGGCATAAATTCAGATTCAGACATCCTTAAATATGGCATACCACAAGGATCAATTCTAGGGCCGTTGCTCTTTATTTTATACATTAATGATTTTACTAATTCATCTAGTGTGCTCTCATTTACATTGTTTGCTGATGACTCAAATTTATTCTTTTCTCATAGCAACCTTAATTATCTTGTACAGACTATTAATAATGAGCTTAAACTTACTGTTGCTAACTGGTTTACGGTCAATAAATTGTCCCTTAATATTGCCAAAACTAACTATATGTTATTCAGCAACTCAGCCAGTGACGTTCCATGTGATGTTAAGATTAATGACTCAGTTATAACTAAAACTGATTGTTGTAAGTTTTTGGGAATATTTGTTGACCGTGGACTCAAATGGAATAGTCATATATTGATTACATTTGTAAAATTATTGCTAGAAATATTGGTGTAATTAACAGGATCAAACATTTTTTCCCTGGACTGGTACTTAATTCTCTTTATAATACTTTGATTGTTTCTTACCTCAACTATGGGATACTTGCATGGGGAGCTAGTTCTGCTGCTAATCTTAATAGACTCCTCCTCTTACAAAAACGGGCCCTTCGTGTTATTAATTTTGCAGAATTTAATGCACATACAGATCCCCTTTTTTTTAAATATAGGACTTTAACTATCAAGGATATCTATCGCCTTCAGCTTGGGTCCCTCATGTATCAGCTTACCCGTGCAAAGTTACCTGCGTCTATAAAATATTTGTTTTCTCTTAATTCTGAAATACATTCACATTTTACCCGCCAAGTTTCTAATTTTCACATTCCTTATCCCCGCACTGCTCTAGCTCATAAAACAATTAAATTTGAGGGACCAATGCTTTGGAATACGCTTAATGAGCAACTTAAAGGTTCCAAAAATATCTGTACATTTAAACGTGTCTTTAAATCTGTTACATTGGA
Organism: Zoroaster sp. YZ-2022; assembly: GCA_029582265.1. Classification (NCBI taxonomy): domain Eukaryota; kingdom Metazoa; phylum Echinodermata; class Asteroidea; order Forcipulatida; family Zoroasteridae; genus Zoroaster; species Zoroaster sp. YZ-2022. The sequence goes on along the minus strand of CM055816.1, from coordinate 23,074,149 downwards.
ATCTTATTGTTAATGAGTGTTTTATAGCATTGTTCCATTCCCCACTTTCGTGGGTCAACAAATAATATAGTCGGACACAAACTTTGTTGTGACAATCTCAATCAATGGGGTTGGTTTATTATTAACATCACTATTTAACAATGGCACTAGTAACATGTATGACAGGAGTGGTAGCGTATAGGTAGGCCTACATGTCAATAGTTAAACTTATATACTTGTGCTAAGTTCCGAATAGGGTGTACGAATACCAACTATTGGGTACAGTCAGTGGGGACCATCGTTCGTTCATGTGGCTTGTCACTCGGCATACGGTACGGGCACTGCTATACCGAGAGACGGGTGGCTGGTCGGTCATATAAGGTAAGGTATTTGACGAAAGTGAAGTGATCGACAACTTAGAAAGGAGGGCGTGTTCAAGGGGAAAATGCTTACTGGGCATGTTAAGCTATTTGCTTGGATGCTAAGCTATTACTGCATGAGGGGAAACAGCGGCTGTGCTTGGGTAGGGAGCACTACACGCGGGCCACGGCTAATGACTGAGCGGGTCAGTCACGGTGACTGTTTGGCCGTGGTTCACCCACGAACCGTGTTCGGTGTGAAGGGGTGGACTCCGAGGAAAGTATTCGGAAAATAGATGAAGTCCAAAGGACGGCTCCAAGCCACGTGGCGGGAGGGTGTGGCACGCACGCAAGGCTCTCGCTGGTGTTACATTATGCAATGCGTTGGCGCTGGATATGCATGAGCAAAAGTAGCGTCCTTGTATGGATTGCATATTCATAGCGGACAATCGAGGGTCCGGGGAAACAACCCTGGGACTTAGACTGCTTGAAATTGCATCGTAAGCAAAATATTGGAAGTGGAAGAAGTGAAATAGAGGGTACTAATATTTATCAAAATCAAAGGGTAAGATTCGTAACAGTATACTTGTACATTCTAATCCATATTACCTGACCTTTCAAGACCGTCTGTGTAGTTGTTGTCCTTTGTCTGTGTTAGTCCATTGTTGGTTTAGTAATTGTTTTTCTTTGTGAACATGCATGTGCATTGAGACCTACTTTTATGTTTTGTTCACTGGTGGCTTGACCACGGGCCTTCATGGTTCATTCAACTTTATTTTTAGCTCTGTCTCAATGCGCGTGCATGTTATCAAGGGACCATTGCCTACAAGCTTTGCTTCATAAATGGATCCCTCTGCAGTATCACTTTTGCTTTGCATCTATTCTTTAATTTTTCCAGTAATATCGTTTTCTTGTACTTGACTTCTCTTGATTGATATTGTCATTACTGTTTTGATACTGTGGAAAATAAATGAACCTACAATTGAACCTACTTGAGTAAAATTTCAAATTAAAAACAATTGATAACAAACAACTCGGCAAATCATCAGTGCTTAGAAACACGATATATTTGCAGTCGGCAAACCCTTGCTCTAGTACCTTCATTTACATGCTTCATTTGCCGACTGAGGCTCTAAATGCCGACTGAGAAAAATGATTGATGGTGTCACACCCCATCCCCACCCCCTACGCTCGCTACGGCCCTGCCTGCCTATAGTATTTATATCAGTCACATGATTACAGGGCTCATGAGGCAGCATACCCCCCCCCCCCAATGTCTGAGACAAAAATCTCAGAATCCCCATGTGCAAAATCATGGGAAACCAAACAGCAGGGTACAACAATGAAAACAAGTGGAAATATGAACCTCCCAAATTTGTACTCACTGCGTATTTATATTCCGTGAGTCTGGCTATTTCACCTGCAAATTTGTTTTAATCGGTTGACTTCAATTTATTTGTGGAGAAGTTTGCTTTTAAATGATATTGTTATCGACAAAATAATTCACTGAAGCATTGTTAAACCGTCAGTAGTTTACGTCTCGTTTTTATTTACTTTTTCTAACTGCAGAAAAGGTCCATAGTGGCAACACGTTTCGACTCAAGCAGTGTATTTCGTACAAATGAAAGAAAATTACCAATCGATGTAAAAGGGAAGAAAATTAATTTCAACTGAGACGTTAGGCCTACACCGAATAATTGACCAAAGCTTTGTTAACCCGTATGTCATCAACCAATAATGAATATAACACACAAAGTTATATATTCATTAACTCACTTTATTACTCTTTATCTATTCCCCTGTAAATTACTTGGTGAAATGACTTAATTGAAAGTATTATTGCAAATGTACTGAAAGGGAAGGTACAACAATTGTTGTTGGCAAAACTGCTTCTATGCGTATGTTTACTCTCTTTGAATCAAGATATACATACACGGTACAACATTGGTAATGTTGGCAAAACTGCTTCTGTGAGTATGCTTACCGGGTACTCTCTTTGAATCAAGATATACATACAAGGTACAACATTGGTAATGTTGGCAAAACTGCTTCTATGAGTATGCTTACTCTCTTTGAATCAAGATATACATAAGGTACAACATTGGTAATGTTGGCTAAACTGCTTCTATGAGTATGCTTACTCTTTTTGAATCAAGATATACATACAAGGTACATCATTGGTAATGTTGGCTAAACTGCTTCTATGAGTATGCTTACTCTCTTTGAATCAAGATATACATACAAGGTACAACATTGGGAATGTTGGCAAAACTGCTTCTGTGAGTATGCTTACTCTTTGAATCAAGATATACATACATTTAAATAATCAATCTGTGAACATTTCAGCTCAATGTGGAATACACTGAGTCATGAGAAAAGTTTTTAAAATGTGCATATGTTTCGTGTTTTTTCCTAAATAAAAGCAATCCAGACAGAAGCTATGTTTTGGCTAACAATTTTGTCATTTTGTAATCGGGTAATTTCAAAAGTTGTACATTCCCTTTAACGAAACCAAAAATTACAAGAAAATAAGGATTCACACTGAACATGCATCTTTAATACTCCCATGTCTAAACTAGCATTCCGCAGAGGGCGCTTTTCATCAACAGCACCATCACGTATAGAGAGATTACCTGCGACTTGACATGTACAGTGGACGACTTCGCCTCAGTATACATACAACCTGGGAACACAATGACACGAGGCGGCAGACATTTTGAGTCCACAGAGTCTTACTTGTCGGAACTATCCTCTTTCTAACATTTGAGATATAGTGCCTTACTTATGATTACAAACATTCATGCTGATGTCATCCCATCAAAATATAAGATATTGTGATGACTGCCTTTGTAAACAACACAAGCTTTTTCCTTCCATCATTTGACATTAATGTTTGTATGTGTATTTACAATTGCTGTAATATAAATGATGTGGCACATGACTTCCACTATTTAGTGGAAGTCATGTGCCACATCATTTATATTACAGCAATTTGAGTAAATACATTTTCCACTACGATTATTTACTAAATAAGATTTGATCGTATCATTTTTTTCCCTTTAACCTTTCCACTCTTTCAGAAAACAATGGTAACAATTTAACTCCAATTCATATCCTGTTTGAGCACTGAATATATTACAAATTGTCTATTCAGCAAAGTATTTGACTTACATGTACATAGTTTAATAGGCTTTTTTTCTAACATTGCAATTGATCGGGTAGTAACATTTACATTTCATATTTGCTTACAATGCAACAACTACTTGTCTCAACCACCTTGATAAAGTTAAACAAATTATTGTTTGCGAATATTTATTGGCACTTTCTAGCATGTACAAACAAAATGGAAGCATAGTTATACTTATTATTATTATTATTATTATTATTATTATGGTTTATTAAAACAATGCATTTGTAGCCCTGAGGCTAAATTGCAACAATGTTTACAATTTAAAAACATTAGGAGTACAAACAATTACTGTAAAAAAAAGTTACCGATATAGAAAACTACATAAAATACATCTGAAAAAACAACACAATTAATGTAAAAAGATAAAATTATTTTTGGTTCAAAATACTGACGAAGTAAGGCATCGGACTATTTTTATATCTGTTTGTTTTGCACTTAATTACTGAAAGATTGTTACTATTTCTGAGTTGATATTGAACATTATGAGGTGTCGTGGCCGAGCGGTCTAGCTTACCGGATTCAAGTTCTGGTGTTAGCAACAGAATGTGGGTTCGAATCACGGCCGTGACACTTGTGTCCTTGAGCAAGACACTTAATCATAATTGCTTCTCTCCACCCAGGGGTTAAATGGGTACCTGTGAAGGCAGAGTTGGTTTGCTCTATATGCGCTAGAAATGGCAGCAATTGAGTTGTATACTCCCCAGGGAGCTGAGATGGTTTCAGGAATGATTTATGAGCCTTATGAGCCTTATGAGCAGGGATAATAATATAATGCGCCTTGAGCACCACTTAGTTGGTGGATACGTGCGCTATATAAATCCACACATTATTATTATTATTATTATTATTATTATTATTATAACCTCTTGATTGGGGTAACCAATGACGGAATACGTCAGATTCTCTCAATTTTTTTGCAAAGTTGAAGCAAAGGTCTTTTCTACGATCTTGGAGAGAAATCAAATTGCACTTAATAAGGGCATGATCGTAGTCTAAATAACCCAAGCCCAAAATAATTTTAAGAGCACGTTTTTGAATACCGTACTCTCTAATTTGTTGACATGAGAACCCTGCATTCCATACTGGTGCTGCATATTCCGTCAGTGGTCGTATGTAACCCTTATAAATAGTTAATAAATCAGGGAGGGATAAATGGAATTTTTTCAACAGTTTAAGCATGTATATCTTATTACTAGCTTTTTTATAAATCTGATCAATATGTTTATCCCGTTTGAGGTCAGAACTAATCAAAACACCGAGAATCTTTACACAATCGACTATGTGGAGATCGGTGGTGGAAATCTGTAGCGGATGGAGCTGCGGGGTATTCTTCATAAAGCACACAGTCATGCTAGTACATTTATCTGGGTTGACTTTCATATTATTTTGCACAGCCCATTCACTAAATTCATTCAGAACAGATTGCATATTGTGAGGATCATTACTTCCACTGTTCTCCACAGTAGTCATATCATCGACATATTTCAGACTAAGTAATCGACTGTAAGCGGTATTTTCAAAACGAACAGCACTATTGAATTTTGCAAGAAAACCCAATGGTCCGAATCTAGTCCCTTGTGGGAGACCACCCTTAATTACATTAAAATTGGACAGACAATTTTTATACCTGACACACTGAGATCTCTCGGTCAGAAAACTACAAACCCAAGGGATAACCGATTGGCGTGTTCCCAAACGAAGCAAATCACGGACAACAATGTTATGATCAACAAGATCAAATGCCTTACTAAAATCTGTAACAACCAAGGAACTGTGACTTTTTGTAAACTCAGCATGAGCGCATAAATTATCAACAAGTTTAACTAAATAATGAGATGTCGACACTCCCTTCCTATTACCATAATGATTTGGATCCAGGTTCCCTTGAATATCTGAAGTAATCCACTGAACAACAAAATGCTCAGCTAATTTGGCAAAATGATCAGTTAAGGAAATTGGCCGGAGCTTATTCCAAGTTGGAGGAGAACTTTTCAGTAAAGGTATAACAATTGCTTTTTTCCACTGATTAGGAACAACTCCTTCTTGGTACGATGAATTAATAATGTGTGATAGTGGTTTACTTAATTCATTATGCAAATTCACGAATAATCGGGGCTGGGATTCCATCTGGACCTCCTGCCTTCCTACAACTGATTTTTTTTAGTTGAATATAAACCTCCCATTCTTGAACAGTTGGGCAAGGTTCAGGCGAAGGGAGATATGTAGGAAGTGATGATAAATCTAAAGGGCACAGATCATTACCAATCTATGTAAAATGATTATTAATGCTATTGGCGATATCTAGAGCATAACTACAATTCGTACCAGGTGGTGGGTTGATTGTAGGATTGGAAGTAGTGCCCGATGTCATCAATTTTATGGTACGATACCACCCAGCAGGATTTTTAGTTTTTAGTTTTTGAACACGATTATGATAATAATCTTTTTTAGCTGAAGCAACCATACGAATGATCTTAACACATTTCCATCTAGCATTGCCTTATACACGGCTTCCAATGTAAATCACACAACCATGTTTAATTTTGCGAAGGTCTGCTTGTAAGCAAGCTCTTTTGAAAAGATTTCACGCATGGAATATTTTTTTGAAACAGTGAACATTTTACAAGTGCTGTCCAATTTGTCAAAACAGTCAGTAAAAATACTTGAAAAGTGGGAAGGATGACATGAGGGGGTTGCCATTATGTCATTAAATGTTGCTTTAAAAATGTAGATTATAGATTAACAGTGCAGAATGCAGAAGGACAAATATTTTTTAAATTACTTATTTGGGGGAGGGATATGTTGACAATTTTGGACGTCACCTTATTAAGAAAATTGAAAACAAATTCTTATTGTACATCTTAAAGCCATGCATTGTACACTATTGGTAATGTTGGCAATACCTCCACTTAAAGTATCCTTACTTTTTTTTAAATCAAGATATACATTAATCAGCCAACTTCCAACCTATTACATTGTATTTTCGTATTCATTCTTCCGTGAAATGTTTGTTCCCGGAAGACTATTCGGTTGGGAAATTGTTTTACTAATTTTACTAAAATGATATCACCTCAGACAACAAAATGATATCACCTCAGACAACAAAATGATATCACCTCAGACAACAAAATGATATCACCTCAGACAACAAAATGATATCACCTCAGACAACAAAATGATATCACCTCAGACAACAAAATGATATCACCTCAGACAACAAAATGATATCACCTCAGACAACAAAATGATATCACCTCAGACAACAAAATGATATCACCTCAGACAACAAAATGATATCACCTCGGACAACAAAATGATATCACCTCGGACAACAAAATGATATCACCTCGGACAACAAAATGATATCACCTCGGACAACAAAATGATATCACCTCGGACAACAAAATGATATCACCTCGGACAACAAAATGATATCACCTCGGACAACAAAATGATATCACCTCGGACAACAAAATGATATCACCTCGGACAACAAAATGATATCACCTCGGACAACAAAATGATATCACCTCGGACAACAAAATGATATCACCTCGGACAACAAAATGATATCACCTCGGACAACAAAATGATATCACCTCGGACAACAAAATGATATCACCTCGGACAACAAAATGATATCACCTCGGACAACAAAATGATATCACCTCGGACAACAAAATGATATCACCTCGGACAACAAAATGATATCACCTCAGACAACAAAATTGTCGAATGGTGATTAATACCATCGTCAACTTACACAAAAAATACGTTTCGGGTAAAACTGTGATCATTAATATATTTTTCTAGATATCAAATGAACTTTAACAGCTTAACAGTTTATAACAAATATAATACTTAATCAAGACTATAACAACTTTATCTTTTTCCCACAGAGATCAGAAAAACCTTCTTTCTTTCAGCCTTCTTAGAGACAACCTTTTTTAAAGTTTTATATTTTTTGTTAATGTTACCACTTTAATGACAGCGCTTTTCTGTGCTGCAAGCTTCAAGATTGTTATCTCACGGCGTCTTAAGTTAATTATAATTCGATTATATTTTCAAAGTTAATACGGATTTCCGATGCGTAACAATTTGCAAATTTCTGTTAATGTTTTTTATTATTATTATGAGGTTGTAATTGTTCTTTATTGTAAATGTCCATATTGGCTTTATTGGAATTGTGCATGTTAACTTTTAGGTTCTGATTGTAGATTAGAGCCATCTTGGATCAGTACAAACCAAACTATAAGCCTACGTAATCAATAGAGGGCGCCATAAGAACTCTTCACATAGGATATTATTTTATATTACTGCCAAATATTGTACCATGGTTTGCCTTTCTTCATTTGCTTACTGCGTTCGAAGTCTCTCTTGTAATTTTCGAATGGATCAAAGTTGGCTTGTTTAACTTTCCCCATTATATCTGCCTGCTTGCGAATATCCTCAAGTGCTTTCACTCTAGACTGCCAACCAGGTTTGGTCTCAATCTTCTCTGACTCAATCAATAAGTCTACATACTCAACTGTGCTAAGTGGGTTTGGCTTCAATGCTATCTCTTCCAGACGCTTTAGACTTTGGTGAGAGTCAGTTATCAGCACAAACACGCACTTCTGGACGTTGAGGAATTCTTGTTCGTGTTTGTGAATGACCTGCTCAACTGTAAGTTTTTTGCCGGCTGCGTCGCGGTACCTCTCTTCGAGTTCAGCATATGTTCGCGTCTCTTTCTCGCTGTAGTATTCAATTTTATATTTTTGGTTGAAGTGAACGTTCCAGATGCACTTGTCTGGACATACACGACAAGAACCATTGGCCATTGCCCAACAGCCCCTCTTTTCTTTGTCATTTGCAATACGACAAGGGAAGTGGCAGGTGAAGTGACATTTAGAGCAATTCGTGGTGAAGTAACCACTACCTGATATGTCGATCTGCCTGCTTTTAGGAACTTCAACCTCGTAACTAAAATCCTTCTTAGCTTCTATATCCACCTCATGTTGCTCAAGGATTTGATGCTCTCTCCACAACTCCTCAAATTTACAAACACCCATCTGGATCTGGGGTTGCAGACCTTCAACTGATACCTCCAAGCGTTTACGTTCTTCCAATACTTCTTTAGTGAGTGAGAGGCTTCTTGGTTCCAAATGGTTCAGACTAATGAAGAAGTTCGACATGCTGTGCACCCCTATTCGCCAGAACATTTTATCGAAATTGTTATCTTTATCTTCGTCATCAGTGCCGCCACCCACAGCTGAGCCAGCTGACGTTGTCTTATTACTAGCAAACAATGCTGAATTATTGAACTTGAAAATACCGTCACTACAAGGGATATTTGCCTCTCTGACTGCACTAATGACTGGCGGCTTCTGTCCATCTGCAAATGTGACAAGAAGTAAAATGTTTGGCGAAATATCTTTACTAAATACGGACAGGATGGAATCAAAGACGTATCGCTGAGTATGAGTAAGACGCGCCTGTGAAGACTGAACAACAAAACCTATTGCGTCAATGTGATCTACCTGGTGGGTATCTAAATGTGAGAAGAAGTCTCGTATCTGGTCAATGATAGCTTTGTCTCGCTGAATTCCTCTGGTATCCCCAAACCCTGAGGTGTCAATGATTGTCAACGTGTAGGGTATGTTGTGATGTTTGTTTTTGTAAATGGTGTATGATGTTATGATCTGCGTTTGACTGTGTGCTTGTGACTTAGATAATCCCTCTCCATGATCATCAACAATCTTAAATCGGCATCCGTCTTTCCAGTCAACACCTAGAATGTAGTTGATCATTCCATTGATAAGGGTGCTTTTACCGGCACCTGTAGCACCAACTACCATAATAACCTTGTGATGACTGCACCTATCAGATCTCTTGCCAAAGCTGAAGCTACGGTACGTTGCACGTGAATGAACAGGCACTTCGTTCAAGGGAAGTTGCAAAATTTCAGGTTCCCCCTTTGCCTTGCACCCCTTTGTCAGTATGCGAGCTTCTGAAGCAATCTCTTGAGCGTATTTCTTAACCTCAGGATTTGACCCTGTGATAATATCGATTGATTCGCTTTCTGTACCAGTTCCCGAATCACCACACACTGCAGACACCCGAAATATGTACCGTGCGTCGACTTGGAGGTCTTCAACGGTAAATGAACACGATGGATCGCTTGTAGTGGCTTCTGTTTCAGATTTGATTTTAGTAGATCCTGAAACCTGTTTGTATTTTACTATGTACCTATCTATGGTTAAACCCTCGCCAATCACTGACGGTTTCTTCCACACAATGGAGATAGTTGATTCTGATACTCTGTACTTTTTCAGCTGTGTCGGAGAACTGGCAGGAAGAGTTACACATGCAATGCTTTCACTTCCCTTGCTAGCCCCAGCTCTACAAATAGCAATGACTATCATCTCATATGAAGTGAACGGCTTTAATCCCCCAATTGTCAGTTGTCTTTCATCAGCTGTTGTATGTTCTTCCATCCAATCAAAAGAACACAGTTGAACCCCTTCCGTCTCCTTGTATTTCACTTGATAGTGCTGCACTTCCGATTGGCCACAAGTTGGTGGTAGCCACTCAATAGATATTTCGTCGTGGGACGTGTTAACAACACACGGTTTGCCAGGTATACCCGGTGGTTCAAAAAGCTTGGTAGTCAACACTCCGTGCTCGTACAAGAATATAGACCCTCCCTCTGAAGTCTTGGTTTCACCATCATCGAATACTGTCACAGCAAACTTGATTTCGGCATTCTCTTTGTTTGCCTTATAAAACTCAACAAAACTTCTGGCATATTTCCTGATATTCTTGGATGCCGAAACGTCATCAAACCACCCTTTACCTGGACGATAAGAGCTTGAGTCATGTGATTTGAGATAACGAGACAAGACTTCTATGTACTCTTCTTCATGTCCAATGATAGGGAATGAAAAGCAAACAATGTACTCCATCAGAGGATCTAATATAAGTGCATCAAGCTCTGCACGTGACCTTATTATCTGAATGCCATTAAAGATGTTCATGTAAGCCTTTACAGCACTCATCTCTTTCTCTTTGCTAGTTATCCAATCACCAACCTGTTTCAAGCTGAATGGGGACTGCTCCAATTGAAGAATAACCTCATCCAGTGTGTGTTCTTCAACACTGCCTCCACGGATTGCTGGCAACGCTCCAGCAAGATATTGCTGGAATGACAACTTTTGCTCAAGTAGCATTTTCTTCAGTAAACCCAGTTTCTCTAAGAATTGGGGGAAATCGTTGCATATACCCTGCATCATATTGTCGTTACATTTAACTTGTAACTGGTCTAACCCCTCTAGAATCCCCTGGGATTGACTAATCAAGTTGACACTAATCTGTCTGATCAGTTTGGCGGATCTGTCATCTAACTTAGCTAAGGGATAGAGCCAAACCCGTATTGGTACAGCATTTTCCCCGTTATCTCCCAACATTGTGGGCAACTGTCTATAGATATCGACAGCTTCTTCATAATTTGATGGATTTGTCTCTAGAGTAAAATCACCGTGAAATGTACAACGAATGCTTGTTTGGTCTACCTTCTCATGCTCACTCAGCTTGAGTGATCCATCCCCCTCTATTTCGAGTGATGGAATTTTTTTCACCATCACGTGCAACTTTCCCTGTACGTCCTTGATGTTTTCCTCGTTAGTACAGTCCCTGTCAAATACAAAAAAGGCTTGGGCGCCATACAGAATACCTGTTACAACGTGAGTTGCGGTACCCTGGTCAAAAACATCAGGGTGCTGAACATTGTGACTTCCCAAATGTTTCATTGTCAATTGCTCAAACCTTGTTGTTGTCTTATATTGCAGCGTCAGGCGAGACTGATGCTCAGATGATTTTCTGTCATTAAGGTACTTGGCCGACCCTTGCACCTCCACCAGTCCACTCATGAAACTAGCCTTCAACGATGCTTCAACGTTGAGGGCAGATGCCTTGTCGTCAATCCCATCTGACGAAATGATGCTGAACTGTGTGGCAGGTTGGGAGCTAACACTGCGGTCACTCTGAAGTGTTGCTGGATCCCAGAGCGTTAACCCAGGAATGAGAACGTCACTGCGACAGTCGTACAGCATGCCTAGCTGCATCGGTCTTCCTAATGTCGGCAGGTTAAGTGACCTTTGTTCTGTCATGATGATGGTATTCTCGTTCACCTATTTAAGAACACAGAACACAGATTGTATTTAGATGTATATAATACACATAATATCCTTATCAATTGATTGGTGGAACATCACGTGTCACCCACTACTTTTGCCGTTACGCCTTCGCTTCAAAAGTTACTGAGATACCAGAAGTACACTTTTTAACAAAATGGCGGTCATAAACCTAATTAATTTTGTCAGTTTAAAAATAGGACTTAATAATTAACAGTTGATAGAAAATATTTATTATTGAAGGAACTGGTGCTATGCATGGCGCATTGGCGCTAATGTTTTACTGTTAGACATCACATGAAAATGATCTATTTGTGTGAGGACGATCAGAGCATACTGATCGAAACGTCGAGTTGTACCCCCAGTTCTTTTCAGAACTAATTACTACTCAATTGAGATTCCACATGGTGTCACCGCAATTCGTCTTACTTATCACCAAAATTGTAACTAAGGTATTTTGCATGCGAAGAAACATGCCCTTTGATCATAGGAAACTAGTATTTTTTGCTCCATTTTATTTTCATCTCCTTCTTTGAGTACTTAGAGCTTGTAGAGCGATTCTTTGGGCATATGATGCAGTAGTTACTTGAGTTGGTGCAGTCGCTTCACTTTGTGGAAGAGTTTCACCATATACGTCAGCCTGTTTGGTCTTAGTGTCGGTTGGGCGATTTACAACTCTTTCTGGAGCTTCTTTTTTACCTAGAAATATGAACCAAATAATGAGCATGTCTTAAATTCAAGTTTACTTCAGCCTGGATATTTTAACAAACAAACATTAATAAATCAAGCGTAAAGTCATCTGTAAACACATTTTAGTCAGCCAAAATGAACTGCGTAAGCAGTAAAGGTAATAGACAGCGGAAACGATTGTGACAATGACTTGATTTGTTTTTCAAAGATGCAGTTTTATGGCCAAACGGTTTAGTGCCTTGGACTTGAAGCGGCAAATCGTCAAACAAAATATACAAAATTTCAAACGGTTAGAATTAAAGATAACGTCATCTAGCACATGGCCATTTATCATTAGGAAACAAAATAATACTGTTATATAATTAATATTGCTATAAACCTCAGGTTGTATAATTTGGACATCGAGCGCATACGTATAAATAAAGAGTAATATATTGAATAGTTACCACATGTTGGCTCAAAATAGGTTGAGTATATGGTCAATAATTAGTATCCATGGTTCAAAGGTTAAAACAATTACTTATCAGAATATTTGAGATCAAATTATTGGCTTAAATTATATGCTTTTGTAATCATAAACCACACCCTTCACCTTGTTGTTAATTACCATGGTCAACAAACTCACATGCATTGACGGGTCAGAGTAAAGGTAATGAAACATAATTATGAAGAAAGGAAGACCCGCCCCTCAATGCTAAATCATGCACAATATGCCCACCGTTTTATTTTTTACCAGGTCTAATTGAATTTCCATACTGTTGTGGTAAATACTAGATTTGTGATACAGAATGCTATTAAATATGTGTTTTTGGCTTATAGTCAAATCCAAACACTGATTTGGAAAACAAATATTCTATCAGGAGTGGAGTGTCGTGGCCGAGTGGTCTAGCTTACTGGACTCAAGTTCTGGTGTTAGCAGCAGAATGTGGGTTCGAATCCCGGCCGTGACACTTGTGTCCTTGAGCAAGACACTTAACCATAATTGCTTCTCTCCACCCAGGGGTTAAATGGGTAATGTGAGGGCAGAGTTGGTTGATTAGCCCTATATGCGCTGTAATGGCAGCAATTGAGCTGTATACTCCCAGGGAGCTGAGATGGTTTCAGGAATGATTTATGAGCCTTATGAGCAGGGGTAATGATATAATGCGCCTTGAGCACCACTTAGTTGGTGGATACGTGCGCTATATAAGTCCACACATTATTATTATTATTATTATTATTATTATTATCAAAACCCGGAATCTGTTGGCTGAGTTCTTGTTAGTTCACTCCCTCTTAACCTATCAGGCCTGGGGAACAATGTGCCTCCTATGACATTTTTTATAATATCTTTAGAACGCTTTGTCAGAACGCTTTGTCCGATTTCTGACTTTTCCTAACTATTCTTTGGAACCGCCTCATGCAAAAATGGGTGTTCATGGTTGCCATGGCAACCGGTTTTCTTTAACAGGTCCAATTGAATTTCCATTTTTTGTTAAAATAATGTGTTTTTTGGTTTGTTGTCAACTTTTAAACTCAGAACTGGACAATGTTGAGTCATGTGACCAATTCCAATGCATTCTGGGAATTCAATATGGCCGCCATTACGTTTAAATGCAATTATTTATATTTTGTCCCCAAAACCTGATTTTTAAAAGGTTTATCAGATCTTTGGCTCATTGTATAAATTTATGTCATCAATAGCACTATGGATGTTATTATATCTGCCTTTATTGTACTTTTGGTTAAACAAAATCAAAATCTTTACAAATCAGGTTTTTGGGACAAAATGATACAAAATATTGCTTATAGCGCCCTCTAGCGGTGATTTAAATGTCACATTGTTGTTTGTACTGAAGACAACATTTGTGCCAAATTTCATGGCCAAGCATAAAAATTTAGGAAGTTATGGGAAATATACCATTTTTGACAAATACATTGGAAAAATTAATGAAAAGGGGTATGACATTTTTCATGGCCTCATTCGAGTTGTTCGCTGGTTTTCTTGACCGCTGGCGCTTCAGTATTAATTTCGTATTGCACATGCGATAGTGCAATACAGGGTGTCATGGAAGTTTTCAAAAACCGAAGAAGGGGCCCAATTTTTTTCAATCAAAATTACGAAACAATCATAAGCGTAATAACATCATAAGTAAGACTAATTGCGGTGACACCATAAGAAATTCTCTCAATTGAGTAGTAATTTGTAGTTGTAACCTCCAGTTCTTTTCAGAACTAATTACTACTCAATTGAGAGTATTTCACATGGTGTCACCGCAATTAGTCTTACTTATCCTCTTCACCATGCAAAGCTATACGTTTTACGTAATAACATCATGTTTACAATGAAATAATAAACAAGGTTCAAAACTCCTCTTTTTAAAAACTTATCGTTGAAGTCTGGCTCTTATAATGATTTACAGTTGGTAATTACCAGTTTATCAAGTTTACGAATTATTAACTTACTCTGTGAAAAGTTTGTACATTTTGTAAAATATAAAGGCATAAATAAATAAATAAATAAATAAATAAGCAGTTTTTCGAACGTTTGTATTTTTCACAAATATGAGTAAGAATTGTACTGAAACTTCCACAGGTTTAGTTTTACGGTTTATGTTTTGCAAGCTAGTGGGATGCAGCGGCGTAGCCAGCACTTTTTCAAGGGGCAAAGGGGGGGCACTGCTTTTCAGTGGGGGCCCAGGGGTATGGGTTTTTCCTTTTCCTTTCCTTTTGGGGCACTATCAGGATTTTTCGTGGGGGCACTGAAAATTAGGTGGGGGAACGTTCCCCCGCCGTGGCTTCGCCGTTGGTGGGATGAAAAGTTACCAAAAACAATGCTGTACCGCCTTTTTAAATAATGTAGTGGCATTACTGAAAATTTTACCGGCATTGTTAAAATAAACTTGTTAATTCTTGTTTTATGTAGAACGCGGTTAAATAGTCATTAGTCATGAATTGATGTGCAGCATAAATAATTTGCCGGGAGAATAACTTAAATTTTTGAACTTCTATGTTATTATCATTATGATTATTAATATCTCATTGCAAATTCTGATGCATGCTGCAATGCTGGGTGTTCCTTCAATCGTTTCATCAATATCCGGAGAGGTCACGGATATTTTTAGGACTTAAACAATAAATAACTAGAAACTTGCACTCTTAAAGCGGAAACATCTGCCAAGAAGAGCTGGTCAGAATTTCACATCCTAGAAGTCAATTACCCTATTTGATTATGCTGTACTCGTAGATAAATTTTGTAAAATAAAATAATAATAAAGAAAACAATCCCGTACATCTTACCCGCAGAGCCACGATTCTTGAAACTTAACGGGGAAAAATAGGTTATTAATGCGCCCATATCGGTTCTACTTATGAACTCACTGATCCGCAAAAGATATGATCCTGAAATCAGATCTTCATCTAAATCTAATCGATTGGTCCGTGTAGTAAACTCAACATATTCAGCAACTTTTATACGAACCTCTGAAAAACTTTTTGTTTTCACTCACTCACACACACACACACACACCCCACACAACCTTACAGATTGAGTTTGTGCGGTACCACCATTGTCCTCCTATTTTCCCTTTTCTTTAGAATTTGTCTTGTGGGGTACATAGAAACAAAGAGAAACTTGTGATGTACTATTGTCCCATTATGTCAGCACCCCACAAGTGGCCTCCTGTGTGCTTATGTGTTACATACCTAATGTGGGCAATGCACGTAAAAAAGAATGCGCCTTGAGCACCACTTAGTTGGTGGATACGTGCGCTATATAAGTCCACACATTATTATTATTATTATTATTCTTTCTCTTGAATAATCTACTACATTTTGCGACAAATAACGACATACACTAAAATGCTTCCTTTTTGAGAAAATTAAAATTTTCTAATTCGTGAAAACCTTGTGTGGACTTGTAAGTCCACATAACGTCTCAAGATTCTGCATTCTGCTGACATCTTTTGTTCTCAGGTCCACGTAGCGTATGTACACTCACTGGCCAAAAGTATAATAGCACTTTACAGTAACAGGTGAGATGATCATTTAATCCGATTTCATCGATCGTGTATTACATAATTTCCGAGCACGAACAGTAAAAAAGAACATTGACTTCAAAACACAGGCACTTTCAAGAAGTCTTAAGTAGTGTAAATAAAATAAAATAAACTAGACGTACAGTGTTTGTCAATAACAAACACGCGGGTGTTCGGGTTTGACGTTAAAATGATTCGAAGTGTTGGAGAAAGTCAAACGTTAAGGTCTGTTGGTGCAAAAACTGTGAATTTACCTCTTGTGGTTGTTGAGATATGATTTTTTTAAATATTAAACTTTGACTTCCGGTTTGGACAGGAAGTAAGGTCAAATTGGGGTCACCTTTGTGTAAATATTTTCGACAATTAACAATCTATACAATGGTGCAAAAATGTCAATTTACCTCTTGTGGTTGTTGAGATATGATTTTTTTAAATATTAAACTTTGACTTCCGGTTTGGACAGGAAGTAAAGGTCAAAATGGGGTCACCTTTGTGTAAATATTTTTCGACAATTAACAATCTATACAATGGTGCAAAAAATGTCAATTTACCTCTTGTGGTTGTTGAGATATGATTTTTGTAACAATAAAATTGTATTTATCCTTATTCGATGTCTGATGACCTCATCATGACGTCACAACTCATGTTTCTTCTGGCGTCACAACTCATGTTTCATCTATGCGTTAAGTTCTAAGCACATGCCAAGTTTCAAGTTAATGTGAAGTTTGCAAGTATGTGTTTTTTTTTTAGACAATCGATGGCGACAAGAAGAAGAAGAAAACAAATACGAACAAAAACAATAGGTGTTTCGGGCACATACCCGAACACCTAATTATTGTAACACAGTTCTCCAAACTGAACTTTGGTGATGTAGCAATACTTATGGCCAGTGAGTGTACTAACACAGTGCTGTTCCGGTAAAATTAATGATGACGTCATGGATCACAACCGAAGACATTTTCAAACAATAATCGCCAACTGAGGAACCCATTGTTACCTGTTGTTATAAGTCCTCCATTTAAATTACAAACGCAATACGTTACGTACAAACTTGTCCGTGACTGTAATTCTTCCAAAACGTCATTGTCTGCGGATTTGTTATAGCACCAGCACCTCTCCCTCTCCCTCTCCCTCTCCCTCTCCCTCTCCCTCTCCCTCTCGCTCTCGCTCTCGCTCTCGCTCTCGCTCTCGCTCTCGCTCTCTCTCTCTCTGGGTAGGTCGTGTATTTATCGAGCTCCAGGAAACAGTAGATTTTTGTGAGATTTACGCATCTTACGGTTACAAATTTTATATTAATCTCACTCTTATTGTTCATACATCATACAGGGCGAATTTCAACTTGTCAGGTTTAACTGTTTTCGTGTTTTTCTGGGTTCTTTTTTTCCAGTTTTTGGTGCTTTGGCTGGTCACCATGGCCAGTCAGGCGCAACGGCCTATTGAAAATCAGCCAAGTGTGAGCAAGGGTGGTGAACGCGTTTCTATTGTTCCTGGTAATAGCCCACTTACCAGGGACAATGGAATCGTGTTCAAAGCGCTGGACACAGTCTCCGTACGCCAATATCTCATTTCACTGGTTAACCAAATTTTAAATGCACAAGTGTTATCAGCTTCCAGAATTTCCAACGGTCGAATAGCAGCATATCTGAGCTCGAGGGAGGCTGTCGTCGAGGCTGTCCAAAACGGACTGACCCACGATGGCAGCTTCATCGAGCTCAACCCACTGGTCCAGCCAACCACCCGGTTCACGCTTTCTAATGTTTATCCAGAGATCCCGAACACGGTACTGATACACAACCTGTCATCTTTCTGCAAAGTGGTGTCTCAGGTAAGATCCATTCCCCTGGGTTTCAAGGAAAAACATCTGTCACATATCATGTCGTTCAGGCGGCAAGTGCATGTTCTTCTTAAACCGAACGTCACTCCGCCTGAGCACATAAATTTCTTGTATTTAGGCACACATTATCGCGTGTTTCTGTCGACGGAGTCGGTACGTTGCTTTTCATGCGGTGAGTACGGCCACATTAGCCGTGCTTGTAAGAAACAGGGAACCGATGACATTGACAAAAACGAGACCAATCCCTTAAACCCACCACCCACCTTCGTCCATAACCCCACTAACAAAAAAATCCGATCCTAAACACCCACCTAAAGTCTCCAAAACCTGGTCCGCTGGATTCCGTAGGGGATGCGGATCGTGCGGGCCCTCGGGTGTTCGGACCGCTGCGGGTTCTGCGGGCCTCGGGCCCTGTCGGGGCCGCCTGTGCGAAGGCTGGACATGCCGCGCCGGTGTCGGGGGGTGCTTCAACTGGAAGTGCCTCACGTGCTGGTGCGGGGTCCAGCGCGTCGGCCTCTCGTTCCGGCGGGAGCCCAACAGGGGTTGGGCCCTCGTCCGGGGCGGGAGGCTCGGCTCGTGCGGGCGGCTCGGCGGGGTCTGTGGGGCCTTCTTTGCCCGCGGTTTCTCCGGCGTCTGAGGCTCCTGCGCCGTCCGTGGCCCCTGCGTCATCCGCGGCCCCATCCTCCCCTTCCCCCTCCCACCACTCCCACCACTCCCTTTCCCCCTCCCAACCCCCCTCCCAACCTTCTTCCGCCCTTCAACCTATCCACACCCCATCCAAACCCGGTTGCTCTGTCTGGGGATCGCCACCTCCACCATCTAGACTTTTTTCTGATGTCGTCTCAAAAAGGAAATCTTCCACTCAATCCCCTCCTACAAATACTTCAGTTCTCACTCCTCTAAAAACACCCTCTCCTCCACGTAAACTTGTGAAGAAGGTGGCGATGCCCATGACAGTCGACTCCCCTTCCATCACCCAAGTCCTTAACCAAGTCCTTAATTCACAATCCTCCCTTGTCTCCACCCCGGCCTCGTCGACGAACGACCAAGATGACATGTGGGAAGACAGTCAGACTACCGAAGACGAGGCGGTGCCTGATTGCCTTCCAACACAAAAGGTCCTCTGTCTTCTAAAGAGCTCATGAATTTCTTGGCCTCCATAAAAAATATAAAAAAAACTATAGAGGTGGACAAGAGATTCAATTCTTATTTGCCCGGACTTTTTAAACAACTAAAACCGCTACGCAGCAACCCACTCCTCAACAGAGGCTCACAACAACGCGTAACCAAGCTGATCAAGACTTTAGATAAGTAATTTTCTTTTGCTTTTCTTTCATGAGAGTCTTGATTAGTTTGGTCGCAATGACACTGTCACTGATTTCCCTGAACACAGGCGGCTGTTCAATGCCAACCAAAAATGCCGCCATACATGCTTATTTTGAAAATTTCTTTCCCTTTTCCGACATAGTGCTCCTGCAGGAGACTTATAACCTTACGGAAATAAGCTCCTGCTGGAGCCTATGGCCTTTACTCCTATCTCTTCCCCTTCCAACTCTTATGGCTCTGGGGTAACTACACTCGTTAATAATAAAAATTTAGAAATTATTTCAAATCTTAACATTTTTCCAGGACATCTTCTTTATACAAAAACTAAATCCAATGAAACTCTTTTCCACATTTATAATTTTTTAGTACCCCAGAGCGACTCTCTTGCTTTTAAAGTCTTCAATTCTTTCTCTAAACATTTATCCTCTTGTGACAGTGACGGTGTCGTTGTGGTCGGAGGTGACTTTAACTGCACGGAAAATCCTGCATTGGACCGTCTGCATGCGCCCACCGAGCGTAGATCCAGAGTCGCAGCAGCTCTCAAGGAAACTGTTGGTGCACTCTCTCTGTGTGATGTTTGGCGTAGACTGAATCCCCAGAAACAACAATTTACCTGGCTGCGGAATAACCCTTCTAGGGATTGTGGTGTTTCCAAAGCCAGGTTAGATCGTTTGTATCTTCATCCTGATATGTTATCCTCTATTCATTCGTGCAAAATAACACCCTGTTCTCTTTCTGATCACTCCGCTATTTCTTTAAAAATTCAACTACCCTCGGCTAATTTCCGGGGTAGCGCCTACTGGCATTTTAATAATTCACTTCTTCAGGATGAAGCATACAAACAAATCATAACTTGTTTCTGGGGAGAATGGCGTCAAAAACAGTCCGATTTCCCCAATTTAAATTCTTGGTGGGACTTTGGCAAGTCCCACATCAAAATACTTACTCAAACATTCTCTAAAAAAATTGCTTCCGAGAAACGCGAAGCTCTTTTTAAAATAAATCGGACTATTGACGACCTTCAGTCTGCGCCGGAAATCACACCGGAGACCAGGCAGGTCCTCTTAGAACAAAAAGAAAAACTTAATTCTATCTTAAAAAATCGAGCGCAGGGCGCCCTCATCAGGTCGAGATTCAAACATGTCAGCGAGGTCGATACCTCCTCTTCTTACTTTTTTAATCTTGAAAAATCTAAATCCCGTTCTAAAACTATCTCCAGAATCCGTTTGGATTCTGGAGAAATTACTCAAAATATTTCTGTCATAAAAAATCATGTATCAAATTTCTACAAAAACCTCTATTCTAAAAACTCGACCGATGAGGGCGCCCGCGAAAACATTTTAAGGGACCTGCCTCGTCTTGATCCTGTAGAGGCAGAGGACCTGGAGCGTCCTCTGTCTCTAGAGGAATTAGAAATAGCTGTTGGCCAACTTAGCAAGGATAAAACGCCTGGCCTGGACGGCCTGTCCGGTGAATTCTATCAAACTTTTTGGAATATTCTAAAAAACGACCTACTTTCTGTTTTAAATTATTCTTTTCTCACCGGCGGGCTTCCTCGTTCGTTCAGGAGGGCGGTAATTACTCTTTTACCCAAGAAGGGAGATCTGGCCGACATAGCCAATTGGCGGCCAATCTCCCTTCTAAACAATGATTACAAAATCCTTGCAAGGTTGCTCGCTAACAGACTGAAAGAGTGCATCAGCAGCGTCGTAGGTGAGGATCAGACCTACTGCGTCCCTGGACGTTCAATCCATGACAACGTAGGTCTGATAAGGGACATCATCGAATATGCCAATGAAAATGATGTCCCTTTAGCCGTGGTCAACCTCGATCAGCAAAAAGCGTTCGATAAAGTTGATCGCGACTACCTCTTCGACACCATGAGAGCTATGGGCTTCGGAGACCGTTTCCTCGACTACATAAAAATCCTGTACAGCGGTTCCGAGAGTTTGGTCAAAATCTGCGGTTCTCTGACGGCCCCCTTCTCCGTTGAGAAGGGCATCCGTCAGGGCTGCCCACCTCGGGACTGCTGTACTCGATTGCTATTGAACCTTTTCTAAATCGCCTAAGGGGCGAAGTCGGGGACGACGGTTTCCGAATACCCGGCGCTGACGTCTTGCTCGGTGTCTGCGTATGCAGATGATGTCTCCGTTTTTGTCACCTCCGAGCGCGGCTTTGACGCGATCAAAGACACTTACGATCTCTTTGCTCGCGCCTCTGCCGCGCGCCTAAATACGAGAAAATCCCAGGGGTTGTGGGCGGGATCTTGGATCGGACGAGGCGACCGGCCTCTTAATTTTTCGTGGAATGACGATGGCCTGTCTTTCCTCGGGGTTCACTTAGGAAATAACAAAACATACACTGACAAAAATTGGGATACTTGTAAAACCCGTTTACTCGAAACCCTCGCTAGCTGGTCTGGCATCTCGACCTCCCTTTCGTTTAAAGGGAGAGTCTTGATTGCCAACCAGCTAGCCGCATCCAAAATTTTTCATTGTCTGGCGGCACTCACTCCGCCAGACAATTTCCTAAGTGAACTCCAACGGCGGCTGGTTGATTTCGTCTGGTCCAACAAGAGACACTACCTTAAGGAACAAATTGTGTATCAGAGACCTGACAAGGGGGGGTTCGGCCTTGTCAACCTCCAGGCACGAGTTCTCACCTTTAGATTATCACGCATCTTTCGTTACCTTCAAGGTCATTTTCATAATTCTTTCGTTTTTCTTAAATATCACCTCCAACGCTACAAAAAATTAAACTTTGATTTTCATCTCTTCTATATGAAGACAGATCCGCTTTTTGACATTGGTATGCCTTCTTTTTACGGTGAGATCATGCGTGCCTGGAGGTTGTCTGGAGCTCGGTTAGAAATAATACACGACTCAGTCAGCCATGTCCTAAATTTACCCATAAACATTCCTTTAATTCTAAAAGCAACTGACAATGGCGCATCCCTCTCTGAGCGGCTCTCGACTCGTGGGGTCGGCCTGGTGAGGGATCTTCTCAACTTCACTTCCGGATCGTGGCACCAGCCTAATGACATAATTTCCTCTTCTAGTACATCTCGTCTTCCATCTTCTCGACTTCTTCAAAAACAGCTTTCTTCGATGCACACGACACTCATCAGACTGTTCCCCTCTCTATTCGACGAGAGGGGTTTTCACCTACCTATCTCTGCGCTACAAAATGTTCCATCTAAACCAGATCGTCCCCTCAACGTCATCATCAACAACTTGGACAATGCCATCTCCGCACCATCCAAAGCGATCTACAATGTCATCAACACAAATCTCAACTCGCATCCTTCTACAGAAACATCTCACTGGCATCAAAACGGAGTCTTGGACAGCAACACAAACATACAATGGAATAGCATCTACAGTCCCCCAACTTCCAAAAAAGAGGGGGACCTACAATATAAACTACTACACAACATCCTACCGTCACTCCAAGTTCTACATCATCTCAACCCGGCCATCTCTTCAACATGTGGATGGTGCGGAGACAAGGGGACGATCTGCCATCTATTCATCACGTGTCCGTCTGTTCAACCTCTTCTCAACTGTCTCCACAGTCTTCTTCACCGGCTTCTTCCTGACCTACTTCTGAACTTTGACCTCTACTGGGCCTTGATCCCATGTGCTAAGGGCCGCAATAGAGAGGCGGTGCGCCTGTCAAACTACCTTATCGTCAGTTGCAAATTTGTCATTTACAATCTTTATAGAACATCTAATTTCGTCGACCCCCTGTTAATTTTCGTACATCGCATCAAAAACAAAATTATTTTTGAATACAACTATTTTAAGCTTGTCAATAATGATGGTGAATTTTTGAAAAAATGGAATATAAATAACACAATGTTCACCATCATTAATGACAAGCTGACATGGCTGATTTAAACCCGGTTAAAATTTATTTATTTTGCTCCTCCTTTCTTATTTCCTCTCTTTTCTAACTTTTATCTTTGGAAGCCACTGGAGTGGGATATAAGGCCCACACCAGTAACGCCAGTGGCTTCCCCACCCCAGGGCAACCACGGAGGGTTCGGCTCACGCCAAAAAACGTGTTGCCGCACCCTCCGCACTGGAACCCGTTTCCTCTTTTCTTCTTTTCTCACTTCTTTGAACTTTCTCTTTTTCTGAGGAGCTTATATCTATTGGTTTAAGTACTCTTCATAATTGAGTGTAATACTGTATTGTCAAATCTGTATCTGTACACTATTGTTTTCAAAGTACGGAATATTTGCTATTTACTTAAGAATGTAATTATGTTACAAATTTGTTAAATATTCCTTGATTATCTAATAATTTTCTGTATTTATTTACAATTCTTTTATTGTATATTTTGACTTTGTAATTTGAATTTTTGAAATTGTAAATAAAGATATTCATTGAAAAAAAAAAGTCTCGCTCTCGCTCTCGCTCTCGCTCTCGCTCTCGCTCTCCCTCTCGCTCTCGCTCTCGCTCTCGCTCTCGCTCTCGCTCTCCCTCTCCCTCTCCCTCTCCTCCCTCTCCTCCTCTCCCTCTCCCTCTCCCTCCTCCCTCTCCTCTCCTCTCCTCTCCCTCTCCTCACTCACTCTCACCTCACTCTCACTCTCACTCACCTCACTCTCACTCACCTCACTCACTCACCTCACCTCACTCACTCACTCACCTCACCTCACCTCACTCTCACCTCACCTCACTCACTCTCACCTCACCTCACTCACCTCACCTCACCTCACCTCACCTCACTCTCACTCTCACCTCACCTCACCTCACTCTCACCTCACTCTCACCTCACCTCCCTCACTCTCACCTCACCTCACCTCACCTCACCTCACCTCACTCACCTCACCTCACCTCACCTCACCTCACCTCACTCTCACCTCACCTCACCTCACCTCACCTCCACCTCACCTCACCTCACCTCACCTCACCTCACCTCACCTCACCTCACTCTCACCTCACTCACTCTCACTCTCCTCACCTCACCTCACTCCTCACCTCACCTCACCTCACTCACCTCACTCTCACTCTCCCTCTCCCTCTCGCGCCAAAAAATACAAAGCGGAACTATGAACAAATTCATAAAAGTTGGTATTTCCAACATCGTTCTGTTTCCTATTAAGTATAATACATGTGGAAGATATTACAGTGGACATGAATTTCATGAGCGGTTTACTGCATCAGACTAGTATTCGTGTCGCCACGTCTTCAGAATGGGGGATAGAATATTTGCTGGAACGTGGTACTTTGTTATTTAGCAAATTACTTTATCATAATAACTCGCCTTTCTGAAAGGCACTACATAAATCAATCAATCCATACAGTGCAACACTTGGAGCCGGAGCAAATAATTGCTGTACAACACATGTTTATCATGAATACACTCTTTTTGTATTTCCCGTTACCTGATAATATCTCCAGCAGATCAGCCCGATCCATTTGTTTCAAAGCCTTCGTCAACATATGGCTTGCTTTTCCGTCATCAGACTGCTTTTTCTTCCAACAAACTAACATCTGAAAAATCTGCTCATCTAAGTTGTCCCTGTTGTTGTATTCGAATTTTTCAATATGTGCTGCTGAGAAGTGTAATTTGGTAGCTAGTCGCTTCCAGTCTTTACCTGTGTTTTCAGCTAGCTCCCGTAACAACTTTTCCTCTAACGTCATTTTCACTGCATCAAACAAAACCAAGGGAAAGCTTATTATAGTTATTATGTCATCCTTAACAGAACTATCGAAATATTACATGGTGTCAGAATCGGAAACCTTCTCTCCCCCTCTACACTGTTTTTGCTCAATTTCAGCGACATACCAGACTTCGATAGTGCCATCGTTCAACGTGGGACGAACATAACATTACATGTACACATCGCGTGTGGATGACTATTATGTTCAGAGCCAGAGAAGTGGTTGCATTAAATGAACTTTATGAACGGTACTTTCTAAACTGAATGTACACTAGGTTCTCTGTTGCCATGTATGGTTATCACTAAATAGTTTTGAAAGATAAGTTTACTGGAATTTAATGGCCATAATCGTCTCCTTGCACAAATCAAAAACTGGACTTCCTACTAGTCTTCCAGAGAGATTGTCCATATAGCTAATTTTACATTTAGCTAATTTTGCATTTTATTTTGTACTATTGTAGTTTAACTGTAGTTGCTATTATGACTACTACAGTGTTAACTCCCACACATATACCACTTCCACCTCCATTGCAGGTGACTGATGATCTGAAAGCCAACTGGAAAAAAATTAGGCTATGAAATTACTGCTATCGTGGACAAACCCGACATAATTCGGGTGGCCACATTCATCACTGCTTTTAGGCAGAGATGCACTCGATATTCACAACAACCTCCCGTACAAATTGGAGGAGGATAGACTAAAAATGGAAACAATCCTGAAACTCTGGGAAGAGTATTGTAAAGGCAAGACAAATATAATCTATGAGAGATATCAGTTCAATAACTCTGTTCAAAAAGTTGATGAGCGTTTTGATCAATATATGGTTCGATTGAGGGATTTAGCATCGACTTGCGATTGTGGGAATCTTTCCGATGATCTCCTCAGAGATAGAATAGTGTGTGGTATAACTTACAACACGTTGTGTAAACGACTGCTTCAAGAATCGAGCCTCAACTTAGATAAATGTGTTATACTATGTAAAGCTGCAGAGGCCACAGTAACACACATGTAAGCCATGAAATTGACAAACACAGACGAGTCTGTAGAAGTAAGAGTTGTAAACCAAAACTAAAAAACGCAAAGAAAGAATTCACAAACAACTGTCGATATTGTGGTAGAAAACATGAGTTTGTGAAAACCAAAATAATGCCCTGCATACGGTACGATATCTACAACTTGCGGAAAACCGAACTATTTTTCTCAAAGGTGCAGACAAGGTGTTCCAAGTCAAAAAAGAGTGCCCAAGTCTAAAATTAAAGGGAGGACAAGAGTCCATGCACTAGATGAAGATACTGAAGATATTGATTTTGATTCGGATTTTGAGGTCATGACTGTAGATGTGATAGGAAAAATTTAAACTGTGGAAGACAAAGTACACAAAAAATACCCAATAAGATCATGGCCACATTTTTAATCTATGACCAAAGGAAGACACAAATAGTACTTACCTGTAGGCATCAAGCTAGATACTAAGTCAAAGAAGACACCGACACTGTATAACAATCAAGCAACCATTCCTGATATTGGCACTGCCACTGTACCACTAGTGAACCCTAAAAACATGCAGGAGTCATGCACGGATTACCGCACGGGCAAACTGGGCACGTGCCCCGGGCCCAGGAGCCAATAGGGGCCCTTGGTTTTCAAAAAGAAAAGAAAAAAAAGCATAGTACTAGTAGTATTATGCGCGTGTATGGGCCCGTGGTGAATTTGTGCCCAGGGCCTGTGCTCATGATGATCCGTCCATGGCAGGAGTACAAGGTGGCCTTTGTGATAATTGAGGGACAAAGCACACCACTAGTTGGATCGCGCACTGCGCAGCAGTTAAACTTGATACGCGTACGGCATCACAATATCGCGGTGATTAACGAACCAGACAGACTTCAAACTCCAGTTACAGAAAACCCATTAAACTCAAGCATTGACGTCAAGAAAGCCTATCCAGATGTGTTCCAAGGACTTGGTCACATGCCAGGGACTGTGCATCTCCAACTTGATAAATCGGCTACAACTGTTATACCTCCAAGGCGAGTTCCAGTCGCACTCAAAGATAAACTGAAAAATTAACTGGATCGCATGGAGGAGCGACAAATCATCATGAAGGTTGTTGTGCCCACTGACTGGGTATCAAGTTTGGTAACTGTTAGCAAACCAAACGGGAAAATGCGAGTTTGCATCAACCCCACGCCTCTCAAAAGTGCTTGACGACATCTTGCCACAGATGTCAGGTGTTAAGGTTTCCACTAAAGCAGACTGTAAGGAGGGTTTCCTACAATTTGAACTTGATACAGAATCCTCCTTCCTAACAACTTTTCAGACACCATGGGGGCGATATCACTACAAACGAATGCCCTTCGGCATCAGTCCAGCATAATCTAGAGGGTCTTAGTTGGCGTCTACAAGATAGCAGACGACATCTTCATCACTGGACGCGGTGAGACACTCGACGAGGCCAATCGCGATCATATGAACCTGCATCAATTCCTACAGAGATGCAGAGAGCGACACATCAAACTGAACTTTGACAAGCTCGAGTTAAAGAGCTCGGAAGTGACGTACATGGGACATGTACGTTCTAGCGACGGACCCAAACCAGACCCAAACAAGGTAGCCGCTATTAAGGACATGCCAGAACCTCAAAGTGTGGCAAGAATACAATATTTTGTTGGTATGACAAAATACCTCGCTAAATTCTTGACCCACCTGTCAGACATCAATGAGCCTCTACGAAAGCTTACTCACAAAGACACTGCCTGGAACTGGACTGAAGAACATGACAATGCATTCACAGCCATCAAACAGTGCGTATCTGAATCACATGTGCTCAAGTATTTTGACCCAAAACTTCCTACCGAGGGTCAAGGAGACGCATCCTGTAAGGGTTTAGGATTTGCTCTGCTACAGGAGGGACAGCCAGTCACATACGCGAGCCGCGCACCTCAGCGGAGACACGCTACTCACAAATCGAAACGGAGCTGCTAGCTCTTGTGTTCGGGATGGAACGCAACCACCACTACGTCTACGGTAGCAAAATTACGCCGTGGACAGACCACAAACCACTGGTTGCTATCACACGCAAGCCACTCAATACAGCGCCCAAAAGGCTGCAGCGTCTTCTTATCCACTTAAACCAGTACGATGTAGAAATCAAGTACAAACCAGGACCAGAAATGTACTTGGCTGACACACTGTCTTGCGCATACCTCCAACAAAGGGACAGATCATCCACTGAAATTGCAGTGGAAAGTATCCACATGGCAAATTTTATACCACTCTCAAACCAACGACTTGCTGAAATTCAACACGCAACAGCAAGTGACTCAACACTACAGCTGGTCATGCAGTAGGGTGGCCAGGCACAGTGCATGAATGCCCACCCAAAATACAGGCATATTTCAAGGCTCGAGCCGAACTGACAACTCAGGATGGCATAGTTTTCAAAGGCTATCGCTGTGTTGTACCCATAGAACCTGAGAGCAGACATACGAAAACGCCTTCATGCTGCTCATACCAGCATTCAAAGCACTCTTAGACGGGCCAGAGAATGCGTTTATTGGCCTGGAATGAACAGTGACATGAAATACTATATTTCCCAGTGTGAGACACGCAACATGTACCAGCCAACCTAAAGAGCCACCGATCAGCTACAAAATTCCTCAAAGACCATGGGGAAAAATAGGCTGCGACATATTCACACTTGGGAACCATGACTACTTATGCTCGGTTGATTATTACTCGGACTATTTCGAAATCGACCACTACCTGGTAGCAAAGATGCCACCACCATCATCAAGAAATTGAAAAAACACTTCTGCAACTATGGAATACCAGACACTCTTCAGTCAGATAACGGACCTCCCCTCAACTCGCGGCAATTCGAAAATGTTGCCATCCAATATGGAATTGACCACTCGACCAGTTCCCCTGAATACCTGCGAAGTAATGGAAAAGTTGAAAACGCTGTCAAGATCGCCAAGCGTCTGATAACAAAGCACAACACACTCGCGGTAACTTCTACTT
The DNA here is from genome assembly GCA_029582265.1 of Zoroaster sp. YZ-2022. Lineage (NCBI taxonomy): Eukaryota > Metazoa > Echinodermata > Asteroidea > Forcipulatida > Zoroasteridae > Zoroaster > Zoroaster sp. YZ-2022. The sequence continues at coordinate 23,044,892 of CM055816.1, read as the reverse complement.
AAACCTACTCAACTGGCGAAATACACCAACCGAGGGACTTAGTAGCTCACATGCACAGCGATTCCTTGGACTGACATCCCAGTAGCCAGCAAATTACTCGAACCTAAAATCATACGAGATGTTGTCTCCAAGAAAACTCAGAAACAGGCCAAACAATCATACTACTATGACAGAAATTCCACACCACTTTCCCCTCTGTGTGAAGGAGAAACGGTGCGTTTCAAACAAAAACGTGACAGCAAAGTGTGTCAGAAAGCACAGGTCCAGAAACAAGTTGGCATCCGGTCATATCAGATAATCTCTGAAGACGGTCGCAAATATCGGCGCAACAGACAACATCTGAGAAAGAGTGCGGAAATATTCATCAAAATGCCGCAAACTGCAACAATTTCCCCCACAAGACCCACAAGTAACTCCACAAACAAACCCTATTGAGACAGCATTCAAACGTAAGGATTCGCAGCAACACATCCCTTCACACGCTACTTATACAACGATACCAAAACAATACCAAATACAGAACCAACCATCTTGAGAAGAAGCAACAGAATCTGTTCAACCCCAAAATATCTGTAACAGTATACATCACAAAATAAGAACTCATGGACACTGAACTCTTGAAAGATAAGACGCAGTTGTTTATAGTTCTTATATGTTAACAGTTGTTATTGTTGTAGTTCTAAGGTAATTAAGTCTTTAAGAAACTAATTCTTTTCATGAAAGGAAAGGTGTAACGATAGTTGGTCTGGTGCCCTCTGTCGACCTGTCTTAAGGGCGCCTTGGGTTTTCTTTTAATGGCTGTTAATAAATACGCCTCAGTTCATCGATAGCCAGAGAACAATCACTCTTAAATAGAACTATAGAAATATTACAATCCATTATTAGGGGATGTATTTCATATAATCATTTCTGATAATCCCCATGTTTAGATGTAGGTTACCGCGGTTGGGGGCAACATTTGAAAGGTACGTTAGTATAGCTTACAATGATCAGTACATTTTGTATACATTGGGAATGCTATAATTCTACACAGGAATTTAGTAGCATTATACCCTGACACAAACAATCCAACCCTTGTATATGTTTCCGCCACAGTTCCAAACTGCATTTATTCATTATACAATTTTGTACATCTCCAATTTAACAAACAGCATATAGCGACCAATGAAGGACGCTGATATTTATGGTAGACTGGCTTAATAAAACAAGAATGAATGTGGGTACACCTGCCCCCAAGTAATTATAATACATAAACAACAATTTGGGTCAATCGTTAAACAGGCCTAAGGACACTGGGGTCACCAGACCCCGCATAAACACACGTGGTCTAATAAGACCCATGGGGGTGGTCTATACATGGGATGGTCCATTGTTACGGCCAGCATTTGCCAACAGCGATATAATTTTAATTTCTGCGTGCTCCAGAAACCTCTAGATTAGACCATGGGATAATAATAATAATAATAATGTATGGACTTATATAGCGCACGTATCCACCAACTAAGTGGTGCTCAAGGCGCTTTTTTTTTTTTTTACGTGCATTACACAACACACGGGACCTACGGCTTTTACGTCCCATCCGAAGGACGAAGCAATTATGGTTAAGTACCTTGCTCAAGGACACAAGTGTCACGACCGGGGCTCGAACCCACACCCTGCTGCTTGCAACACCAGAACTTGAGTTCGGTGCGCTAGACCGCTCGGCCACAGAACTTAAAAATGAGACCTATTTTTTTAATTTTGTAATCCCCATCACAGGACCACATAAAATTTGGAACATAGGGGGTTTAATTGGTGCTGAATCTAATTATGATTGTTGCCTATTATTATTACTTTAATATTGATTAACCCTATGGGGGGGGGGGCGGCGCACAATATGCCCCCTAAGTTATTCTTTTGCAATTTTTTTAATTTAATTTTTTTTTTTTTTTTTAAATGTGATGGGTATTTGTCACATTATCATATCATGGGAATTCAAAATGGCCACCACAGCCGACAGCCATCTTGGATTTTGTCTTTTTATTCTGTAATGTTGGGGTAAAACGTATTGAGTTTTCTCAATGGAAGCTTCTTACTTTTCATGCCAAGGAAGGATATAGAAATGTCACTTCATCCTCATAAATGCATTCCAGACCCCAAAAAGCTGAGAGCCATGTTGATTTTCAAATGACAAAAACGTATATTATCGTTTTTTCGCCTCAAATTGGGAAAATAATGGATTACAGCACCCCAACAATGACCCCAGGGGAAATCCGATGATATTTTTATTTTTATTTGCCAAGCTTTATGAAATTTTGCCAAAGAATACAGAAAATATCACAGAAATACGATTTTTGGGCAAAAACACTTTAACACACCTTCTAGTGGTGACTTTTGGAAATTATTTTTACGTCGCCATGTAGGTTTTGCTGGAAGGAACATTCCTGCCAAGTTTCATGAAAATTGGTCGATGACTTTGGAACATACAGAGGGGTGCTTTATGAGCCCCCCCCCCCATTAAAAAAATGCCTGGTCCTGATCTATCATCTAGGTAAATTAATAAAATGCAAAGTCTTTATTATAAGTTATTGTAAGATTTATTTACAGCAAATCCATCTGAATGATATTCTAAAACATAAAAAAAAATTATTTTACATTTTGAATGGTCGGCGTTGTAATATTCCCAGTTTCGTCTTTATAAACATGCATGCAGCAAAAACTGGGCTGAATTTCAAGCGATGCTGCCATGTTTGCTTGTATTTACCACACATTATTTTCGGAATATATGAACGAGGCTGATCAACACGGAATTTCATTGGTGGATTCTGGGTCTCGACGATGACGTAATGCGTATATTTCAGAGCTTTCTAATCACGAAATTGTCGTCAAATTCAAATAGATTTAGAGATAATGTGCAACTTATATGACAAGCAACACCGTGTTTTGACATTTGTATTTTTATTTCCTCAATTATACATCATAATTTGGTGCATCAAAAGGTGCTAAGAAAGCACCTGACCCTCCAGACATTAACAATTCAACTTCTGTATCTAATGAGGCATATGAATCTTTACATTTCGTGAAATAGTTTACCAAACCCTCAGCTGGAAAGGTTAAGTGAAGAATTGGCCAGAATAAAGGCACTTATCCTATGGGAGAACACTGCAAGCGGCCCTGCTATTATAATAATGATATTTTCTCCCGTAAATATGAGGGCACTGATTAGCTGAAGATAGACAAGTAGAGTCACAAAAATGTGGCCCGTTTGTATTTTTCCCACTGAATGGTCTCCTTTCCCAAGAGGTTTTCCCACTGAAATACCCTTGACTTCCCCATGGGTGGTTTCTATATTGGAATCCCCCACCGTCCCCATGGTAGTTTTCCGATCATTACTGGGGATGTGATTGCTACACGGTTAAGTGGGTAACCGAGTGTGACATCACATGCTACCAGATATGAATGTCCTATTTCAGACCCAGTAAACCTGAACTCAGTTTGTAAGCATTTAATGCATAACCTTGCGGGGGTGTACACACGGTCGTTTCCAGTTTTGGGCGTGGCCACGGGCACTAAAAGAACAAAGCCGAAGGCTAGGTCCTTCATCGGTGTCAAACTTGTATTCCCATTCATAAATGACCATAAAGAATTCGTTTTCAAAATGAAAAAAATGTGTAATCTTTTTTTAAAAGAACCAAATACAAATGGCCAAATTCACATTTTGTGGACACACGAAACACTTTTAAAGTACATTAGTCTGTGGGCTGGAGGGGTCTAACGTGCACCAAACGCCCCATTACCCACCGCCACCGATAAACGAGTTTACAGTGAAAATTTGGGTTTGCACTATCTGTCTGGTCCTGATGCTATGGTCCCACAGGCATATTTCGATCTTTCTGTCGAAATATATTTCGATTCTTGTTTTTGTTTGTTATTTTTTATAATTTCGTCAAAATCTCGTATAAATATCGACAAAATATCTTTTTTCCGTGAGAAAATTTTTATTTTTGTATTTTATCGACAATTTCGATGTTATTTCGACGACTTTCGACTGTTTAGATCATTTCGACTGGCATTTCGGCAAAATTCGACTGTTTAGACTGTTTAGATTGATTTCGAATTTGTTTCGATTAATTTTCGATTTTTTAAACAAATTTGGACAAATGTTCCGATTTATTTCGACTGTTACGATTGTTTAGACTATTTAGAGAGTTTAGATTTATTTCGACTGGTTTTCGAACTTTTAGACTGTTAAGACTATTTCGATTTCATTTTCGACAGTTTCGATAAAATGTCGACAAAATTTCGATAAATTTGATCGAAACTTTATCGAGAAATATTGGTCTGGTTTAATAATTTTCGATTAATGACTTTTTTTTCCGACAAATATCGACAAATATCGACAGTTTCGAATTTTTTTGACTCTTTAGACTATTTCGACTTTTCTCGAAAAAAATTTGTAAAAAATCACAAATCTTGACGAAACACGATCGAGAGAGTCGAAATCTCTGTGGGACCATAGCATTATACTGAGCCGAGCTGATCATTCTTACTACCTAGTACTGGAAGAACATCCAACATCTCGCCATTACTCCATCATGCGTTAACCTATTATAATATAACTTGGTACAATTACTGTGCAATCATATGTCGTCATGATGACGTCATCAGTGGTCATAAAAACGACCACTAGAGGGCGTTATAATTGCACGTATATTATGCATATTTTAATTATTGGGATTTTCAGAATATGTCATGATAAGTAATTTACTTTTTATAGTTGCCACCAAGAACATAAAAGTGATAAATTTATGCATTAAATTGGTTTTTCTATGTCTAATGTAACCACAAAAATGTTTGAACTTACAAGTATTTTGGATTTTCTATCTCTGGGGCACTTTTTTAGCCCCCATGGTATTAAGTTTAGTTGGATGCCCATGGCACTACATATTGAATAATTCTTTATTTCTCGAACATGCTTTGACCTACATTAATCAAACTTGGCACAAAAACTGTTCATTCATATGTCGTCAAGATGATGTCATTGGTTGCCATGGAAACTACCTATAGAGGGCGCTGTACTTGGATGCACATTATGCGCACATGAATTAATGGATATAAGTATTTTTTATTTTGAGTCATTGTAGTACACTAGGTATCACTATGGAGATAAAGTATTATTAAGTTTTACCTGACAAGGATTTGTCAACTGTAATGTAAAGCAAAACGAAAGACAAATTTGAAGAAAAAAATAAGGGGTCTCTGGAACTCATTGTTTAAGCCCCCATCATGTCAAATTCAGCCGGGAATCCTTAGCATTTGGGGTGGAAGGGGATTAAATAAACCTCCATTGCTCCAGCACGCTTTGACTTACATTAATAAAACTTGGAACATTAAATGTTAATTTATATGTCGTCAGGATGACGTCAGTGGTTGCCATGAAAACAATCTCTAGAGGGTGTTGTATTTGGATGGATATTATGCGCAAATGAATAAATGTTAAAGTATCTTATTTTTAACTATTGTAGTACACTATAGGATAATGTATCATTAAGTTTTAACTGGAAATGCTATGTCAACTCTAGTGTAAGAAAAAACAAAGCATAAATTTGAAAATCTTGGGTTAAGTTGTCTCTGGAGCTCAATGTTAAAGCCCCTATCGGCCCCTTTGTTCAGCCAAGAATCATTAGCATATGGGGTGGGAGTGATTAAACAAACCTCCATTATCTGGCATGCTTAGACTTACATTCATAAAACCTACCACATTTAATGTTCATTGATATGTTGTCAATATGACATCATTGGTTTCAATGGAAACTTCTATGTTGTACTATATCTTCTGGTTCATTGCTGACTAGATCCTTGTCCGTATAAAAAGAAGCTTCCTGTTTGGGATCGTGAGTCCACCTTACAAGGAAACTGCATCCACCTTTTCAAGGAAGCCTAATTGTGGATCCAGGCTGTTTGGGAGCACCAAAATCAATATGTTGAAACTTCCTGAAAGGGACTCCTGAAAGGATACAGTATCCTCACAAAGTCAAACAATACAACATGCAGTGTTGGAATAGGCCAGCACTGCAGCACTTGTTCCGGATCCCATCCTGAAATGTGGCTTCCCCTAACATGGGGACTGCCGTGTGATGTATGAGGTAAGGCATCTGCCTGTCAGCAATTCATCTGCCATCCAAACTCAATGAGACACGTTTTATTTTCGGGAAGGGTTATCCAATTAAAGGTCACTCTGGCCTGGATTTAGGCACAGGAAATCATCAACCGGCTTGAAAGGGTTTACATGGGGTGTAATAATGTGTTCCATCCAAACATTCACTGCTTATTCACTGCTTGCCACGCCCGCAGGGCTCTGCAGGCTGTATACCTCTTCTAGGGGTGGGTCGAAGGCACCCAGTGACGGTACGCAGGTTATCGTTCAGGCTCCTGTCTACTGTGGGAGTATAGTTGTTTGTACACCCCCACAGGAGTGCAGAATTCATCGGAAGTGTACATAAAAACTAGATTGGAAGTGCATAGGGTGACACTGGCTCTCCTAGTTTTGGCCATATAGCACAAGCTGGCACAAGCTGGACAAAAACAGGACGGCAGTGGCTGGCACTGGCCGGCACAGGCCGGTACAGGCCGGCACAGGCAGGCATAAGGCGCTGCAAGTCATAAGCTTATACCTTAATATCACATTGGCCAGCAAATTATGGTGGCATGCAACAGAACTATCTAACTTCACACCAAGGTATGTTGGGACATGTAGGTGAACAAACTAATGACGTCATCTGTATGATAGGCAATAATGTTCTCACAAGTACATATCCTGAACATACATAATCCAATTAAATCATGCCAACTTAAGAATAAAATAATAAAACATTGTGTCATATTTTTAGGAAACAGTGTTTTTTTAAAAATTTTATTGAAAAATATTTATTAATTAACATCAAATTTAACATTACGTTTATTACAGAAGATGTCGAAAGTCACAGTAAAAGTCATTGTAACAGAAACAAAAAACAATGTTGGGATGTTTATTTTTATTTTCTTTGCCCCAAAAATTCTTTTGTGCATTATTTTGGTAACGGAATTACGTGTGATTTTGTCATATTTTATTTTAATATTTTTGGAGAAAACAAAAACAATTTATTTATTTTTTTACATAAAAAGTAATCTTCGGTACAATGGCTATCTAGACAAACAAACAATTGTTTTCCCACAAGGCCTCCACTATTCACAATGTCCAAGATAATTAAATTTGAATTTAAAAAAAAATCCACATTTCTCCCAGAAAACACGAGTTTTTCGAATTTTAACCACTTGGATTGGATTCCCTATGAAATTCTGGTCTAGAAATAAATATGTAATATTCCTCTATTGCTAATGTAAAATTTTGAAAAATGTTTCTCTCCCATGGAGAATTGCCCACATATGCATAACATACGTGCAATTATAGCGCCCTCTAGCGGTCGATTTCATGACAACCGATGAAGTCATCATGACGACATATCACTGAACATTAATTGTAACAAGTTACATCAATAGATCAAAGCATGATGGAGTAATAGCGAGATGTTGGACCATCTTCCACCCCTAGTGCTAAGAATTATGTATATTGAGCTGGAGTCTATATTTTGGCTAATGCACCCCCATGTGATGAGGTTTCAGCAATTCAGATCGTATAAACTAACATAAATATCTCGAGGGTTGTTTGATAACATTATCTAATTTATTCCAAGGTCTTGTAAAACTGTGATCGTTTCTTTTGCTATTACCAAAACTGTAAACCCACCTTAACAAGAAATTTGCACAACTTAAAGAGAGGTCGATCTAAAAAAAAATATGTCCAGCAGAAAGTGGCTCAAACATGGTCTATACAACCCCCAACTCTCATCCGCATTCGGGAATTAAACAACATCTTTATTTAAAAATCATGAAAGGAGGTCCCATGGCCTATAACCCTTTCAGTACCAAGACCAATTTTTCAATTATGCCTTGGGCACCGCACTCATTTCTTTTTACGTCTACTTGGTTACCACAGGACTTTTGGCAAGTTTCATCATTGTATAGCGCCCTCACGTGATGATGCAATGCAAGGCAATTTCTCTATTGTTAACATAGGAGTCATAATGAATTACTCTCAGAGCCATGAAATCAACTTTATAATAAAAGACCAATTATGTTGACCTACATTAAAATGGCAAAACACTGTTATTGGGGTTTATTAAGTATTATGTGACTTATACAGAAAGGAAACTGACTGTGTACAATAATAATAATAATAATAATAATAAGGCGCTTGATATAGCGCCCAATACCAATGAAGGCCTCTGGGCGCTTTACATATACATGTAAATGCATAAAACTACCAAAAATAATTAAGTTACCATTCCACATTGTAAATTTACACTGCTAAAAATACCAAGAAATCCATAGAATGTACATTAAAAGAGTGGCTGGCACTCACAAGTTTTAAAAGTAAACTATAAAAACAATTATACAAGCATAGAGCATAAAAACCGCGGGGACCCCGGAAAAGTTCATTTTGAGAACAAATCAAAAACAAAATTCTAAAAAGTACGCATGACCCAACACACACACAAAATGTATAACACCATTTTGAATTGGATGTTGTCCATACAGACGAAATAAGAGAAATATATGAGCTAATATGGAGCATGTAAAATAGAAACAAATCCGATGGACGGCATCACACTCAAAATTTGAATAAGGATTTTACAGTTCCAAAAACAGCTACACAATTGGATTATTGAAAAAGGTGGGTTTTTAGACATTTTTTGAAGATAGTAAGTGACGTGGCATTCTTGATGGATTGAGGTAGAGCATTCCATAGCTTAGGTGCAGAAGTGGAGAAGGCCCGCTCACCATAGTAAGATGTTGCAATATGGCGCGGGGGGTCAAGAAGAAATTGTGTGGCAGAGCGTAGTGAGCGATTTGGTTGATATGTAGTCAGAAGATCTGCGAGATAAGATGGAGCTAGCCCGTAGAGACATTTGTAGGTGAGCATGAGGATTTTGAAAACAATACGATCCTTTATTGGTAACCAATGGAGCTCATTTCGTCGCAAAGAGTTCACATCAACACCATTTCCCTTGACTCCTAGGACAACCCTAACAGCACTATTCTGCACCCGCTGAAGTTTGGAAATGGCAGAACTTGGAAGACCGTACAACAGGCTGTTATTTGCATCAAGCCGTGAAGTTACAAAGGCGTGGACCAATTTTTCTGCGGTAGAACGGTCAATGTATTTACGAATACGACCTATCATTGATATTGCAAGAGACGCAGAACGACAAACATTAGTAACATGTGATGAAAGAGCTATGTATCGATCTATGATAGCACCAAGGTTACGGGCCTCCAAAGAAATTTCAACTTTAGACATGCCAACATTGATGGAAGAGATTTGAATTGGCGACTTCTTGAAACGCGAGGTGATATGTATTATCTCGGTCTTTGAATAATTTAGAAGGAGTTTGTTGTCGGCAGTCCACGCTTTCACTCCGCGGATGCAATCCTCAAGTCGCTGAATTTTACTGTCCCGATTTTTTGAATCAAGGACCAGATAGAGTTGTGTATCGTCTGCATATATCATGCATTCAACGCCGCAGGACTCAATAACATCCTCAAGAGGAGCAGAATAGATGGTGAACATAAATGGGCCAACAACAGATCCCTGAGGAACAGAACAATCCATAATGTGCGTTTTAGATATGCTCTCGCCAATAACAACGGCTTGCCGACGATCGTGAAGATAACTGCTACACCACTTAAGGGCATCATCATTCACCCCATAGCGATCTCTCAGCCGCTGAAGTAAAACTTGATGGTCAACCGTATCAAAAACAGCTGAGAGATCAAGTAGAACAAGCACAACATCAGAATGTTGATCAATGGCGCGCAATATATCATTCTGGACTCTGACGAGGGCCGTTTCAGTACTAAAATGTTTCCTATAAGCAGATTGTTTTGAGCCATACAGTCCATTTTCATACATATAATCCTGAAGTTGTGCAAGAGCGGCTCTCTCGACTACTTTGGAGACAAATTTTAAGTTGGAAATGGGCCTGTAATTATTCATGGTGTTTTGATCGAGGCCAGGTTTCTTTATCAGTGGAGTGACAAGGGAGATCTTGTACGAAGATGGAAATGTGCCAGATAATAACGAAAGATTAACAATCCGCGTGATTGACGGCAGAAGAACATCAAGGCAGTCTTTGAGGAGCCTTGTCGGTATTGAATCTAAAGAGCAGGATGATGATGGTGACTTCATGATGATGTGACGAATTATATCATCGGTGACTTCTGTGAACTTGCTAAAAGTAGCAGTGGAAGAAAGCGAGCTTTCCGAAGCTATCGCAGGAATCCGTGGGAGATTGTCAAACTTATCCCTGACCTTACGAATCTTGCCTTTGAAGAAATCAACAAAATCATTTGCTAATTTTTCAGTGTTGTCATGGGAAGGCAGAGTCTTCTCGGAGTTGGCAGAGCACATTTTGTCCACTGCTTTGAATAGCTGCTTCTGATCACAATCCTTGAATTGAGATACGTGATAGTCAGCTTTGGCAGATTCAATTTTATTGGAGTAATTCTTACACATCTCTATGTACAATTGCTTGTGGACTTCGAGTCCTGATTTCAGAAATTGACGTTCGCATCTACGACGTTCACGTTTAGCCGCTCGAATAGAATCATCATACCAAGGTGCATGGGGTCTTAAAGTTACACATCTGGAAACTTTTGGCGCATGAAGATTCAACAGTTCAGTCATGACCATATCAAACTGAGTGCTTAAAGTTTCAACATCACCAGCTGGGTCGCTTACAAGACTAGACGCTGTTATGTCTCTCTTAAAGGCATCAATGTCAACATCACCAGCTGGGTCGCTTACAAGACTAGACGCTGTTATGTCTCTCTTAAAGGCATCAATGTCAACATCACCAGCTGGGTCGCTTACAAGACTAGACGCTGTTATGTCTCTCTTAAAGGCATCAATGTCAACATCACCAGCTGGGTCGCTTACAAGACTAGACGCTGTTATGTCTCTCTTAAAGGCATCAATGTCAACGTCACCAGCTGGGTCGCTTACAAGACTAGACGCTGTTATGTCTCTCTTAAAGGCATCAATGTCAACGTCACCAGCTGGGTCGCTTACAAGACTAGACGCTGTTATGTCTCTCTTAAAGGCATCAATGTCGATGTCACCAGATTTCCGAAAGCTAAAACGATGTTTTGTAGCAGGTGGACGGGAAATCGCGATTGTACATAAAATAACAGCGTGATCAGATGCAAGGCTTGTATCAATGTCAATGTTGGATATGATAGAGTCAGACATTCGCGTAATGATCAGGTTTTAATCTATTTTGTTTGTGCAAAAAAAAAGACTGAACCGGACTTGAACCCAGGCTTGAACCCTTCCAGCCCCCCCGTTCAATGTTGCAAATTCTGGGCTTGCGGTGTGCGCGCATCACATCAACATTGAAGCGGGGGTGGAATTAAATGAAATCACATGTATACAACCAAAAGTAGTTGGGTATGAAAATTCTCAAAACAGGGAACAACACACTGTTTACAGATCATACGCGTTTGTGTTCTCTTTGCCCTAGTACTGCAAACAACACAGTCACGTTTTTTTGCTGGAGAAATTTTTTCCAGGATAGTGTTGACATGAAAAAGGCCTGGAACCACATGGAAGTTGGCTTGCATGCTGTACGGGGTTGTACTTCCAGGTGGATAAAAGTCCTTCGATGACCTTTACCCTAAAATCCAAATTGGTTTGTAGGTATGCTGTTGTATACCACAGTAGCATTCAGAAAACAGATGTCAAGAATGTTTACGAATACTCTTTTCCACCATTTCATTGTTTTGTGCGGATGAGAGTAATACTGCACAATTTGTGCTGCCAGATCAGTTCCTCCCATGTATTTATTGTAATCGCAAACTACAGAAGGTTTACTACGAATCTGCTTAGTGGTGACGCTGCAGTTCCCGTAATTTGTCAAGAGAGTTACACGCTTTGTGTCTTGCCAGACGATGCAAAGTTGGCCTGCCTTTGTATAAAACCGGGGGTCTTCAGTTTTTTTCATTTGGGAACTTTTTGGGATGAGCAAAATCAGGAATTCCTTGTGTGGTGTAGCGCACAGTTCCACAAACTCCAAATCCTATCTGTGATAACTTGGAGACCAGAGCTGGGCTGTTGTACCAATTATCCATGAAGATGGCATGACCCTTGTGTTCCAGTCCTTTCACTAGATCCAAGACAACCTGGCCTGGTGCATGAAGAACGGATGGATGGTGTGTTGCCATGGTTGCAGCATGCACAGTGGAGGGTTGAACTGTTGCTGTGCTTGGTCGAGACCCTGTGAACATCTTCCAAGCACACGTATACCCAGATTCGGACTCATTTAAAGAGAGGCATTTCAGTCCCCACTTGTTGGCTTTTCGCGGTAAGTACTGCAGTACCGGTAGTAAATGTAAATGGGGCTCCTGGCGCAGTCAAAAAAATGTTTTCAAAAATTATAGATATTTTTGAGAAATTAAGATATTTTGATAAGTTTAAAATTTTTGAGAGCGGTTGTAGGTGTGATGGGATGTTTTTGGATTGACCTCTGATTGACCTCTAGAGTTGATTGCTTGTGTTTAAGAAAAATATGTTGTGGTAGAGGTAGTTGACCTCTGATTGACATCTAGTTTGCGAAATGGTATAGTTAAGAATTTTAAAAAAAGCTCCCTCTCAAAAAGCTCCCTCACAACAAAAAAATGAAAAAATATAATCTAGTTTAAATAATAAAAGAGTGAGGATGACGAATCATTTATCTCGATGGTCATTGCGAGAATTGAAGTTGTTTGCACACGCAAATAATATTAGACTGTTAATATTAGTTGAGAACCGAAAGGGTAAAATCGATAAACGGTCGTGGTATCTGGCTGTAAAAAAAATACAAAAAATATATATATAAAGGGTAAGCCATTAACAAAATTAACAAAGAGTCAACTTGAGGCTGTTATAGAAGCAGAAGGTATTCCGGTAGTAGTAGGGGGAAGACATTTGCGTAAAGATTTGTATACCATCGTCAAACGATGGCGTCGAGGTGTTTTAGAATTTGATGAACCAGCGATTGATGGTGGAGAATATTTGCGAAAGCGAATAATGACTATACCGATGGGTCATAAAAGAGAAAAAGATTTACATGTATTTGCTGAGGGTGCCGAAGCACCGATAATCGAAAAGTTGACTTTAGATTTACAAGAATTTGGGGCGTTTAAGTTTATGATATACTTGTGGGTTAAATTTTATAGAGAAAAAGATAACGGTGGTATTGAGTTTTCGACGATTCCTATTCATTTTTCTGAACAAATAACTTTATTAAATATGGGGTTTTGGTAGAATTGAAGAAGTTATAGCAACTTGTACAAATAGAGGTTCTGGATGGATTGTAGATCGTTTTGAACAATTAGATCTTACAATTTCAAAATATCAACCTTTGAGGGGTGGTTCTTATATCAAGCTTCCAGATAATATAAGAAATAAAAAAGCATGCATCAACGTAAAACACAAAGATGATAATTGTTTGCGATGGGCGCTTCGTGCGCATCGTTTTCCAACTTTAAAAGATCCTCAAAGAACGTCAAAGTACCCGATCGAAGACGGTTTAAATTTTGATGGTATCGAGGCTCCTACACCAATCAGTCAGATTAATCAAGTGGAGAAACCAAATGACTTGGCGATAAACGTTTATGGTTTGGATGAATACAATTCAGTCGTTCCTTTATACATTAATGATGAAGATTGTGAGAAGGAACGTACAAAATTAGTATTGATCCAAAAAGAAGAAGAAGAAGGAACTAAATCTCACTACGTTTATATCAAGGATTTTAATAAATTACTTTTTGCTCAAACAAAGCATAAGACTAAATAACACTTTTGCGATCGTTGCTTACAATGTTTTAGTAGAGAAGATGTTCTTTTAGATCATATGAAAGAGTGTAGAGGTGTAGGTGGTAGAGCGTTAAAATACATGATGCCGATAAAGGGTAAGAACGATACGTTGAAATTTTTTAATTTTCATAAAAAGATGAAAGTTCCTTTTAGTACATACGCAGACTTTGAAGCAATTTTACCTTTAATGAGTAAAAATTTAGGTGACAAAACTTATATCAAACAAGAGCACCTTCCATGTGGTTATTCGTATATTATCGTTCGATGCGACGGTGAATTTTTTTCATCTTTTACATACAGGGGTGAAGATGTCGTTAAACATTTTTTTAATAAAATGGCGGATGAAGTAAAAAAAGATTAACGCGATATTTAAAAACCCTCAAAAAATAATAATGACTAAAGAAGATGAAGAAGATTTTAAAAATGCTAAACAGTGCTGGATATGTGAATAATCTTATTGGCACGATAACAACGACTCAAAATGTCGTTGTTGGGTTCGTAAAAAGAAATTAAAAATGAAATTTTTTAAAAATCTTACACAAAAGTTAGAGATCATTGCCACATCACAGGAAAATACAGAGGCGCGGCACATGATAGATGTATTTAAAACTAAAAATAGAACCGTATAAAACATTTATACCTGTTTTTATTCATAATTTGCGAGGCTACGACTCTCATCTCATCATGCAAGGAATGAGTGAAACAAAAGGAAAACTAACGTGTATCGCGAATAATATTGAAAAGTACATTTCTTTTTCAAACGACCAACTACGATTTCTCGATAGTTTTCAATGTTTACCTTATTCGCTCGATAAAATCGTTGAATCGAGTAAATATTTTCGTATCACAAAATTACACGAACCCGTTTTAGAAAAATTTACTCTTTTAAAACAAAAGGGTATTTATCCTTACGAATACATGGATAGTTTTGAACGTTTTGATGAAACTGAACTTCCTTCAAAAGAATGTTTTTATAGTAGTTTAATTTAAGCGCATGATAGACTGTTATGCCGTGTCATTATCTGTTACCATAGTAATCGACGCTCTCCCTTCGCAAATGCTTTCATTAATTGTTCATGCGATATAGACTCCTGCATAATGACACTGATAACAATAAGGCGAAGTAAAAAAAAACATGTTTAGCGTCCCCGCCCGCTTCCTTTTTGGGCGCCGCATGGATTATTATTATTTTTTTTACCAATTCAAAATGAGATTAAAAAAACGTAAAATGTCAACCGATCCATCGGAAAATAAAATACTTGCAAGTCAGAACTTCTAATTTATAGATTCTGTCGGTCCAGTCGACCGTGCAATTGTGCAATCCTTAGTCCAAGTACGTACATTTTTGCATGGCCCCATTCGTGTGTTTCGGGTTTATTTCCCGCCGTGACGTGAGTGGCCAAGCCATCCTTGTGTACTACCATGGAGCTATGCATATGGTATACTGCTAACGTTAGTCTGGTTTTTCGGACCGGATACGTACATTTTATCGTCGTTGCCAAGTCAGGGAACAGACGGTATGAGCTCATGCAAGAGTGCGCACGCGAACGTTCCATTAGACTCGGGAACAAGTCGTTAGACAGTCGTGTTTTGTCTGTAGGCGCCGCTGTATATACCAGCGCGGAACGCTGTTGAAGCTATCGGCAACTAAACTCGGCTAATTATCGACTTGATTTCAAGTTTAACGTTCCATGAATGACGTGATTTCTCACAACCACATGTATGTAGACAACTAGCTGCATGATCGGCTGCCGATGTGCACTTGTCAAATGTTTGGAATTTTTAAAGAAATCTCTACAGAACACGGGATGGAACCTCAAGTTCAATGCATTTTTATTTTCCAACTTTAAATTTATTTTTGTGAAAGTGAGCTACAGGGTTTTTAACACTGAACAAACTATTTAATAAAACCACTGTAAACATGTTCAATGTCTTGTCCAACATGTTTCTTTCATTATTGTGTGTTTGAACAGTGGAAAAACCAATGGTTGTTCGAAATTTAAAAAAGAATGGCGGCCATCTTGAAAATAACAAATAACAAATAAAAAGCCCCTCCCGCTTCCTTTTTTTCAGAAACCCGGACGCTAAACATGTTTTTTTTTACTCGGCCTAAACTTAACATAATGGAAATAACCATGATGATGTGCAAGTACAAGTACAGGAATATGATTGTTTACCTATCGTCTGAGAAATAATTGGTATGGCAGAAAATGCATTGATGTTATTTGTTTTCAAAATAGATAATTATTTGTGCAATTTGTATAATTTACAGTATTTACTGTAGGTTATAACAACATCGACATTTTAGTCTTCTCATAATTTTCTGTTCAACTCTTTCTTAATTTAATATGTTTAATGTTTTCAAAGCTGCTTCCCACACGAATATGTCTACACTCCACATATACGGGGAGGGTACAACATTGGTACATTGTATTTTGTAACGTACGATCATTTAAATCATATAGTTTTCATTAAATATATAATAAAACTAACCTTTTTTGTTTAAAGGTAAACCTACCAAAAATTACCGATTGGTCAAAAATATAATAAAACTAACCCGTGAAAGTTTCATCACAACAGATGCTCAAGTTTTTGAGAAAACGACGAAAAACTGAAACATGTTGTTTTTATTTATGGATATTTTACAAAATAATTCAAATTTTCTCCAAGATGGAAGCACTTCAGGATGAATAATTTATCAGGATGATTGATAGCTGCGTGTACCAGAGTTACACCAAGTATGGTAAATTTGCCAGACTTGCTGAAACAGTAATTAGTATTCGTTTTCAAGCGATTTGAAATGCTAAGCCTCGTCCAATAAAACACTGTTACGAATTTTTGACAATAGCTACACTGTAAAAAATTTCTGTTTTTTTACACAGATTTTTTGTTTGTTATTTGATTTTACATGTTTTTTGTTTTGTTTTTGATGTAAATAAACCTCTTTCTGTAAATATTTATGTATTTTTACATAATTTGTTGATTTTCACCCATAATTTTGTTATTAAACATAAAATTTGTAAAATAACAATCGAATTGTGGAAAGTTTCTGTTTTTTTACACAGATTTTGTGTTTGTTATTTGCTTTTACATTTTTCGTTTTTGTTTTTGACGTAATAAGTTTGTATTTTTACATATTTTGTTGATTTTTACCCATAATTTTGTTATTAAACATAGAATTTGTAAAAATACAATCGAATTGTGGAAAATGTTTATTTTTTTACAGAGATTTTTTGTTTGTTATTTGTTTTTACATTTTAGTTTTTTGTTGTTGATGTAAATAAACCTCTTTCTGTAAATATTTATGTATTTTTACATAATTTGTTGATTTTCACCCATAATTTTGTTATTAAACATAGAATTTGTAAAAATACAATCGAATTGTGGAAAATGTTTGTTTTTTTACAGAGATTTTTTGTTTGTTATTTGTTTTTACATTTTTGTTTTTTGTTGTTGATGTAAATAAACCTCTTTCTGTAAATATTTATGTATTTTTACAATTTTGTTTTATTTTCACCCATAATTTTGTTATTGAACATAGAATTTGTAAAATTACAGTCGAATTGTGTAAAATTTCTGGTTTTTTTACACTTGTTTGTTATTTGCTTTTACTTTTTATGTATTTTATATTTTGGGGAGGGGGTTCACCAACATTATTTGTTTGAGCACTGAGTGTGTGCACTGAATGCTTGCAATGTGGTATTGCTTTATGTTTTTCTAGGGGGGCAACTCATTACTATTGTAAGGCAGTCGAGTTTATTAAATATTATTTTAGTTATGTTTATTACCGAGTGTGTGTGTTAAAGACTTTACATGGTTTACTTGTTTATTTTAATATTTGTTTTATTAGGGGAGGGCATGTCAGCTACATTATTAGGCTATGTTGATAACATAAGTTAGTACCTTGTTGAGAGTGTTGTTCAATATGGACATGTTTGATTTGTTGTGTTAGATTCCCGAATAAATAACTTTTGTTTGCAAAATGGAAAACCAAATTGTAATTTAGAGTGTTATTGCATTTGTTGATATTTGACCATTTGAACTAGGACAGATTCTTGCAGTGTGGAGTGCCATGGTCGAGCGGTTTAGTGCATCGGATTTGTGTTCTGACGGCCGAGTCGTCAGAATGTGGGTTCGAATCCCGACCGCGACCGGGGTACTTGTGTCCTTGAGCAAGACACTTTACCATAATTGCTTCTCTCCACCCAGGGGTAAATGGGTACCTGTGAGGGCAGAGTTGGTTGTTGTGTTTGATTAGCCCTATGCGCTGTAATGGCAGCAATTGAGCTGTATACTCCCAGGGAGCTGAGATGGTTTTAGGAATGATTTATGAGCCTCATGAGCAGGGGTAATAATATAATGCGCCTTGAGCACCAGTTTGCGGATACGTGCGCTATATAAGTCCACAATATTATTATTATTAGTAGTAGTAGTAGTAGTAGTATTGCAGACGTTGTAATAAAAGTAAATAAATTACAATCACGACGTATCAAAACAACTTGTGTTAATACAAAATAAATAATTTAATTTACGGATTCAACTTATTTCAATTCAAGTGAAATTCATTAAAACGAATAAACAAATGAAACGTTTAAAAACAAACAAATGTGTAAAAATACCCAAAAGGTATTTTATAGATTCGATCCTTTTATATTGCAGAAATATGCACTATAAAGAATTACCGTAATTTTACGGCGAAATGTTTGTAAATTCTACGGTGAATTACCGTAATCATCCATTTTCAGTGTTTTACGGCCGAAACCCGTATTATGGCTGCCCCATTGCACTCTGGGATATATTCAGTATGTAAATGACTGACCTTAAGTTGACCTAGCTTTGCGCTCGAATCATTTTCAAGGTTTAAATATGTGAAAATGGATGATTTTAGGCCATTTTGAAATAATTTACTGTTAATTTTATGATTAAAAAGGTAATATTTTGATGTTCTCTTCTATGTTGATGTAAAAAAGTACATTCAAAATTTAAAATATTGAAATGTAGATTATAATTGCATGCCACCATGACTAAAAAGAGTTTCGAAAAGACAGTATATATAAAGAATACATGTTCCGTTTATTAGTAACTGGAGAGGAGTGATTGAAAAAGCAACCATACTACGCGCACGTATAGGTAAGTGAAAGACATTGTGTACAATAAACAGTTGCATTGATTAATTCCAATATCTGCAGATCCATCCCATAGTAGATGCAGCGTTCCTTCATGGATGTTGACAGCTGCGTCATATACGATACCCTTAAAAAAATACAAATATTCTACGTAAAATAACGGAAAGTTTCTGTAAAAACTACGGTAATCGTCATTTCGCAGGCCTTAAAAAAACGAGATTTTTTTTTCAATGTGTAAAAGCAAAAAACAAAGTACCAAATTAAATTACTAACATTTCTGTAAATTTGAATAATTGTTGCAGGTTGTGAACACAAACAACAGAAGTTCAGTTATTTGCATTTAAAGGTTTGCCTGTATTTTGCCAAAACCATGTGGTCTGTTAATAATGATTACAACTTTTCAATTTTTTTAAAAATAACAACAGGTCTGTAATTATATTTTACAAAACGAAGGGTTAAATGAAATAACAGAAAGTGCTGGCAACTCTGTTGCCAGCACTTTTTCTGTAAATTTACAAAGAAATTTTTTACAGTGTACCAGACGTAGCCTCAAAAGTTCCCATTTCACGCAGTACAATAATTATATAGGCTAGCAGCCAACATAAAACAACCGTTGTAAATGTCAATACAATGCACCAACGAATTCAGAATCAGCGCTGTCGTGACCTAGACATTAATTTTCCCTTTAAAATCCGCCTTTGGAAAGCAATGCCAAAGATTTTCCTCTCTAATGTTGGGTTTGTGCTTATGGAAAATAAACAAATAGTTTAAGGTCGTTGTGTTTATCACATTATGGTGACATCGAAACTTGTATGTGTATTACTGCTTTTATAGTCCATGAGCAACCATTTCAAAATTCACCCTTTTCCCCGTACAATCTGGTATGACCAATTTTTGTCAATACATGGCTTGTTTGAATGTGTCTATCTTTATCAGAATAATATGATAGACTGGATCCAGGACGAAGCAGGCTGTACTTACTTACTTATACACGCTGATTGTCCTGGTGTAATTTATTTTGTATTTATTTATTTTTATATTATTTATTTTAGGTATTTCACAAATGCGTATATGAAATAAATTTGGCTGAAATTTAAACCCTTACAGAAAAATCAAAAAGAAAATTTAGGAGTAACCATCCTATTTGCTTCAAGATAAGGAATATTATTGGTAATTCATAAAATACAAAACGGCCGAATTTGAACCTAAAACTCATTTGGTGTAAAGTTAAAGATGGTACCAATCTTCCTTAGAAATAATTTTGTCTGTGATGCTGCCGGAAAAGTTAAATTATTTTCAACGATTTCCATCTCTAAGTTAGGAAAGAGCACGTTCCAAGTTCTCACAGGTTGGTTTTAATGCATATCTTGGTCCAAAGAGAGTAAGTATAGAATATATTTGCCAACATTATAAATGCTGCACCTTCCCTTTAAGCGCATGATAGATTGTTATGCCGTGTCATTATATGTTGCCATAGTAATCGACGCTCTCCCTTCGCAAATGCTTTCATTAATTGTTCATGCGATATAGACTCCTGCATGGATTCTGTCATAGATTACTGTACAGGTACAGCTTTTGCCTATCACAGTTAGACCTTTGGGTTTTAATTTATAAACATTAATTAGCTCACATGTGATCTAATGCCCTTAAAGATGCATCGCCCGTGTATGTGTTTTTACTTTTGTGTTATTATTTCACTGACAACTTCGTGCAGTGTTGTTTGTTATCTGAATATAATTGTTTTCCCTTGAAGAACGGAAAACAAGTACCTTAAAATTAAATATTTAATTTTTTTTTCAAAAGCATGACTCAACATATATTAGATTTGTCAATAAATTTTTAACGGGGTTTTACATTTGTATGGTGTCTGCCATAAACTACTGTATATCTTTTGCCTGTCATATTTTTGACTTTGGCTAAACAAGTGATGTAAACATATAGAACATATTTGCCAACATTATAAATGCTGCACCTTCCCTTTAAGCGCATGATAGACTGTTATGCCGTGTCATTATCTGTTACCATAGTAATCGACGCTCTCC
>CM055816.1:22997307-23023291 GCA_029582265.1 Zoroaster sp. YZ-2022 | reverse complement strand
AAAAGCATCTATGCTGATGACAACAACAAACGCGTCTCCACATGTCAAAAGTATTGTAACTAGAGAGGGCGCTAGTACATTTCCAGGCGATTCCGTAAAGTCCCGGACGAATGTTACGTCACACCCGTCGGTTTTCTCATAAGACCGAGGACGCTTAAAAAGTGAGATATTTCACTGGCCGTCATAAATATGCTCAGAGTTGCCAATTTTGACGTTAGTTCAAATCGAGGACGTCCTCGTTTTGCATCGCGTGCTCGGTTGGCTAGTATGAATTTACATGGAAGACCTCACTTGACGTGATTAACACGTACACACACACGCACACACACATACACACACATACATACACACACACACATACATACATACATACATACATACATACATACATATTAAATTTGTTTTCTTTTTTCAAATTCGTCTTTCTAATATTTGAGATATAGTGCCTTACTTATGATTACAAACATTCATGCTGATGTCATCCCATCAAAATATAAGATATTGTGATGACTGCCTTTGTAAACAACACAAGCTTTTTCCTTCCATCATTTGACATTAATGTTTGTGTGTGTAAATAAGTGCATGTGTCACATCATTTATATTACAGCAATTTGAGTAAATGCATTTTCCACTACGATTATTTACTCAAGCTCAATAAGATTTGATCTTATCATTTTTTGTCCTTTAACCTTTCCACTTTCAGAAAACAACGGTAACAATTTAAATCCAATTCATATCCTGTTTGGGCACTGAATTTATTACAAATCGTCTTTTCAGCAAAGTATTTGACTCTAATAAGCTTTTTTTTCTAACATTGCAATTGATTGGGTAGTAACATTTACATTTCATATTTGTTTACAATGCAACAACTTATACTTGTCTCAACCACCTTGATAAAATTAAACAAATCCACGACAGTTTGTATTTATTGTTTGCGAATATTTTCTGGCACTGTCTAACATGTACAAACAAAATGGAAGCATAGTTATTATATACTTATACACGGCTTTCAATGTAAATCACACAACCATGTTTAATTTTGCGAAGGTCTGCTTGTAAGCAAGCTCTTTTGAAAAGATTTCATACATGTCAAATTTGTCAAAACAGATGTCAGTAAAAACATACTTGAAAAGTGGGAAGGATGACATGAGGGGGTTGCCATTATATCATTAAACGCTGCTTTAAAAATGTAGATTATAGATTAACAGTGCAGAATGCAGAAGGACAAATATTTTTTAAATTACTTATTTGGGGGAGGGATGTGTTGGAAATTTTGAACGTCACCTTATTAAGAAAATTGAAAAAAAATTCTTATTGTACATCTTAAAGTCATGCATTATACACTATTGGGAATGTTTGAAAAACTGTTTTTAAATCAAGATATACATTAATTAAGCAGCCAACGTCCACCCTATTACATTGTATTTTCGTATTCATACTTCCGTGAATTGTTTGTTCCCGGAAGACTATTCGGTTGGGAAATTGTTTTACTAATTTTACTAAAATGATATCACCTCGGACAAACAGATTTTCGAATGGTGATTAATACCATCGTCAACTTACACAAAAAATAAGTTTCGGGTAAAACTGTGATCATTAATATATTTTTTTTTAGATATCAAATGAACTTTAACAGCTTAACAGTTTATAACAAATATAATACTTAATCAAGACTATAACAACTTTATCTTTTTCCCACAGAGATCAGAAAAACCTTCTTTCTTTCAGCCTTCTTAGAGACAAGCTTTTTTAAGTTTTATATTTTTTGTTTATGTTACCACTTTAATGAGAGCGCTTTTCTGTGCTGCAAGCTTCAAGATTGTTATCTCACGACATCTTAAGTTAATTATAATTCGATTATATTTTCAAAGTTAATACAGATTTCCGATGCGTAACAATTTGCAAATTTTTGTTAATGTTATTTATTATTATTATGAGGTTGTAATTGTCCTTTATTGTAAATGTCCATATTGGCTTTATTGGAATTGTGCATGTTAACTTTTAGGTTCTGATTGTAGATTAGAGCCATCTTGGATCAGTACAAACCAAACTATAAGCCTACGTACCATAAGAACTCTTCACATAGGACATTATTTTATATTATGACTTCCAAAAAATGTACCATTGTTTGCCTTTCTTGTTTTTCTTACTGTGTTCGAAGTCTCTCTTGTAATTTTCGAATGGATCAAAGTTGGCTTGTTTAACTTTCCCCATTATATCTGCCTGCTTGCGAATATCCTCAAGTGCTTTCACTCTAGAATGCCAACCAGGTTTGACCTCAATCTTCTCTGCCTCAATCAACAAGTCTACATACTCAACTGTGCTAAGTGGGTTTGGCTTCAATGCTATCTCTTCCAGACGCTTTAGACTTTGGTGAGAATCAGTTATCAGCACAAACACGCACTTCTGGACGTTGAGGAATTCTTGTTCGTGTTTGTGAATGACCTGCTCAACTGTAAGTTTTTTGCCGGCTGCGTCCCGATACCTCTCTTCGAGTTCAGCGTATGTTCGCATCTCTTTCTCGCTGTAGTATCCAAATTTATATTTTTGGTTGAAGTGAACGTTCCAGATGCACTTACCTGGACATACACGACAAGAACCACTGGTCATTGCCCAGCAGCCTCCTTTTCTTTGTCATTTGCAATACCACAAGGGAAGTGACAGGTGAAGTGACATTTAGAGCAATTCGTGATGAAGTTACCACTATACGTGATATGTCGATCTGCCTGCTTTTAGGAACTTCAACCTCGTAGCTAAAATCCTTGTTAGCTTCTATATCTACCTCATGTTGAACAAGGATTTGATGATCTCTTCGTATCTCCTCAAATATACAAACATCAATCTGATCTGGGGTTGCAGACCTTCACCTGATACCTCAAAGCGTTTACGTTCTTCCAATACTTCTTCAGTGAGTGAGAGGCTTCTCGGCTTCAGCTGGTTCAGACTAATGAAGAAGTTCGACATGCTGTGCACCCCCATTCGCCAGAACATTTTATCGAAATTGTTATCTTCATCTTCGTCATCAGTGCCGCCACCCACAGCTGAGCCAGCTGACGTTGTCTTATTACTAGCAAACAATGCTGAATTATTGAACTTGAAAATACCGTCACTACAAGGGATATTTGCCTCTCTGACTGCATTAATGACTGGCGGCTTCTGTCCACCTGCAAATGTGACAAGAAGTAAAATGTTTGGCGAAATGTCTTTACGAAATACGGACAGGATGGAAAGAAAGACGTATCGCTGTGCATGAGTAAGACGCGCCTGTGAAGACTGAGCAACAAAACCTATTCCGTCAATGTGATCTACCTGGTGGGTATCTGAATGTGAGAAGAAGTCCCGTATCTGGTCAATGATAGCTTTGTCTCGCTGAATTCCTCTGGTATCCCCAAACCCTGGGGTGTCAATGATTGTCAATGTGTAGGGGATGTTGTGATGTTTGTTTTTGTAAATGGTGTATGATATGATCTGCGTTTGACTGTGTGCTTGTGACTTAGATAACCCCTCTCTATGATCATCAACAATCTTAAATCGGCATCCGTCTTTCCAGTCAACACCTAGAATGTAGTTGATCATTCCATTGATAAGGGTGCTTTTACCAGCACCTATAGCACCAACCACCATAATAACCTTGTGATGACTGCACCTATCAGATCTCTTGCCAAAGCTGAAGCTACGGTACGTTGCACGTGAATGAATAGGCACTTCGTTCAAGGGAAGTTGCAAAATTTTAGGTTCCCCCTTTGCCTTGCACCCCTTTGTCAATATGCGAGCGTCTGAAGCAATCCTTTGAGCATATTTCTTAACCTTATGATTTGACTCTGTGATAATTTCGATTGATTCGCTTTCTGTACCAGTTCCCGAATCACCACACACTGCAGACACCCGAAATATGTACCGTGTGTCGACTTGGAGGTCTTCAACGGTAAATGAACATGATGGATCGCTTGTAGTGGCTTCTGTTTCAGATTTGATTTTAGTAGATCCTGAAACCTGTTTGTATTTTACTATGTATCTTTCTATGGTTAAACCCTCGCCAATCACTGACGGTTTCTTCCACACAATGGAGATAGTTGATTCTGATACTCTGTACTTTTTCAGTTGTGTCGGAGAACTGGCAGGAAGAGTTACACATGCAATGCTTTCACTTCCCTTGCTAGCCCCAGCTCTACAAACAGCAATGACTATCATCTCATATGAAGTGAACGGCTTTAATCCCCCAATTGTCAGTTGTCTTTCATCAGCTGTTGTATGTTCTTCCATCCAATCAGAAGAACACAGTTGAACCCCTTCCGTCTCCTTGTATTTCACTTGATAGTGCTGCACTTCCGATTGGCCACAAGTTGGTGGTAGCCACTCAATAGATATTTCGTCGTGGGACGTGTTAACAACACACGGTTTGCCAGGTATACCCGGTGGTTCAAAAAGCTTGGTAGTCAACACTCCGTGCTCGTACAAGAATATAGACCCTCCCTCTGAAGTCTTGGTTTCACCATCATCGAATCCTGTCACAGCAAACTTGATTTCGGCACTCTCTTTGTTTGCCTGATAAAACTCAACAAAACTTCTGGCATATTTCCTGATATTCTTGGATGCCGAAGCTTCATCGAACCACCCTTTACCTGGACGATAAGAGCTTGAGTCATGTGCTTTGAGATAACGAGACAAGACTTCTATGTACTCTTCTTCATGTCCAGTGATAGGGAATGAAAAGCAAACAATGTACTCCATCAGAGGATCTAATATAAGTGCATCAAGCTCTGCACGTGACCTTATTATCTGAATGCCATTAAAGATGTTCATGTAAGCCTTTACAACACTCATCTCTTTCTCTTTGCTAGTTATCCAATCACCAACCTGTTTCAAGCTGAATGGGGACTGCTCCAATTGAAGAATAACCTCATCCAGTGTGTGTTCTTCAACACTGCCTCCACGGATTGCTGGCAACGCTCCAGCAAGATATTGCTGGAATAACAATTTTTGCTCAAGTAGCATTTTCTTCAGTAAACCCAGTTTCTCTAAGAATTGGGGGAAATCGTTGCATATACCCTGCATCATATTGTCGTTACATTTAACTTGTAACTGGTCTAACCCCTCTAGAATCCCCTGGGATTGACTAATCAAGTTGACACTAATCTGTCTGATCAGTTTGGCGGATCTGTCGTCTAACTTAGCTAAGGGATAGAGCCAAACCCGTATTGGTACAGCATTTTCCCCATTATCTCCCAACATTGTGGGCAACTGCCTATAGATATCGACAGCTTCTTCATAATTTGATGGATTTGTCTCTAGAGTAAAATCACCGTGAAATGTACAACGAATGCTTGTTTGGTCTACCTTCTCATGCTCACTCAGCTTGAGTGATCCATCCCCCTCTATTTCGAGTGATGGAATTTTTTTCACCATCACGTGCAACTTTCCCAGTACGTCCTTGATGTTTTCCTCGTTAGTACAGTCCCTGTCAAATACAAAAAAGGCTTGGGCGCCATACAGAATACCTGTTACAACGTGAGTTGCGGTACCCTGGTCAAAAACATCAGGGTGCTGAATATTGTGACTTCCCAAATGTTTCATTGTCAATTGCTCAAACCTTGCTGTTGTCTTATATTGCAGCGTCAGGCGAGACTGATGCTCAGATGATTTTCTGTCATTAAGGTACTTGGCCGACCCTTGCACCTCCACCAGTCCACTCATGAAACTAGCCTTCAACGATGCTTCAACGTTGAGGGCAGATGCCTTGTCGTCAATCCCATCTGACGAAATGATGCTGAACTGTGTGGCAGGTTGGGAGCTAACACTGCGGTCACTCTGAAGTGTTGCTGGATCCCAGAGCGTTAACCCAGGAATGAGAACGTCACTGCGACAATCGTACAGCATGCCTAGCTGCATCGGTCTTCCTAATGTCGGCAGGTTAAGTGACCTTTGTTCTGTCATGATGATGGTATTCTCGTTCACCTATTTAAGAACACAGAACACAGATTGTATTTAGATGTATATAATACACATAATATCCTTATCAATTGATTGGTGGAACATCACGTGTCACCCACTACTTTTGCCGTTACGCCTTCGCTTCAAAAGTTACTGAGCAACCAGAAGTACACTTTTTAACAAAATGGCGGTCATAAACCTAATTAATTTTGTCAGTTTAAAAATAGGACTTAATAATTAACAGTTGATAGAAAATATTTATTATTGAAGGAACTGGTGCTATGCATGGCGCATTGGCGCTAATGTTTTACTGTTAGACATCACATGAAAATGATCTATTTGTGTGAGGACGATCAGAGCATACTGATCGAAACGTCGAGTTGTACCCCCAGTTCTTTTCAGAACTAATTACTACTCAATTGAGATTCCACATGGTGTCACCGCAATTCGTCTTACTTATCACCAAAATTGTAACTAAGGTATTTTGCATGCGAAGAAACATGCCCTTTGATCATAGGAAACTAGTATTTTTTGCTCCATTTTATTTTCATCTCCTTCTTTGAGTACTTAGAGCTTGTAGAACGATTCTTTGGGCATATGATGCAGTAGTTACTTGAGTTGGTGCAGTCGCTTCACTTTGTGGAAGAGTTTCACCATATACGTCAGCCTGTTTGGTCTTAGTGTCGGTTGGGCGATTTACAACTCTTTCTGGAGCTTCTTTTTTACCTAGAAATATGAACCAAATAATGAGCATGTCTTAAATTCAAGTTTACTTCAGCCTGGATATTTTAACAAACAAACATTAATAAATCAAGCGTAAAGTCATCTGTAAACACATTTTAGTCAGCCAAAATGAACTGCGTAAGCAGTAAAGGTAATAGACAGCGGAAACGATTGTGACAATGACTTGATTTGTTTTTCAAAGATGCAGTTTTATGGCCAAACGGTTTAGTGCCTTGGACTTGAAGCGGCAAATCGTCAAACAAAATATACAAAATTTCAAACGGTTAGAATTAAAGATAACGTCATCTAACACATGGCCATTTATCATTAGGAAACAAAATAATACTGTTATATAATTAATATTGCTATAAACCTCAGGTTGTATAATGTGGACATCGAGCGCATACGTATAAATAAAGAGTAATATATTGAATAGTTACCACATGTTGGCTCAAAATAGGTTGAGTATATGGTCAATAATTAGTATCCATGGTTCAAAGGTTAAAACAATTACTTATCAGAATATTTGAGATCAAATTATTGGCTTAAATTATATGCTTTTGTAATCATAAACCACACCCTTCACCTTGTTGTTAATTACCATGGTCAACAAACTCACATGCATTGACGGGTCAGAGTAAAGGTAATGAAACATAATTATGAAGAAAGGAAGACCCGCCCCTCAATGCTAAATCATGCACAATATGCCCACCGTTTTATTTTTTACCAGGTCTAATTGAATTTCCATACTGTTGTGGTAAATACTAGATTTGTGATACAGAATGCTATTAAATATGTGTTTTTGGCTTATAGTCAAATCCAAACACTGATTTGGAAAACAAATATTCTATCAGGAGTGGAGTGTCGTGGCCGAGTGGTCTAGCTTACTGGACTCAAGTTCTGGTGTTAGCAGCAGAATGTGGGTTCGAATCCAGGCCGTGACACTTGTGTCCTTGAGCAGCAAGACACTTAACCATAATTGCTTCTCTCCACCCAGGGGTTAAATGGGTAATTTGAGGGCAGAGTTGGTTGATTAGCCCTATATGCGCTGTAATGGCAGCAATTGAGCTGTATACTCCCAGGGAGCTGAGATGGTTTCAGGAATGATTTATGAGCCTTATGAGCAGGGGTAATGATATAATGCGCCTTGAGCACCACTTAGTTGGTGGATACGTGCGCTATATAAGTCCACACATTATTATTATTATTATTATTATTATTATCAAAACCCGGAATCTGTTGGCTGAGTTCTTGTTAGTTCACTCCCTCTTAACCTATCAGGCCTGGGGAACAATGTGCCTCCTATGACATTTTTTATAATATCTTTAGAACACTTTGTCAGAACGCTTTGTCCGATTTCTGACTTTTCCTAACTATTCTTTGGAACCGCCTCATGCAAAAATGGGTGTTCATGGTTGCCATGGCAACCGGTTTTCTTCTTTAGGTCAATTGAATTTCCATTTTTTTTTTAAATAATGTGTTTTTTGGTTTGTTGTCAACTTTTAAACTCAGAACTGGACAATGTTGAGTCATGTGACCAATTCCAATGCATTCTGGGAATCCAATATGGCCGCCATTACGTTTAAATGCAATTATTTATATTTTGTCCCCAAAACCTGATTTTTAAAAGGTTTATCAGATCTTTGGCTCATTGTATAAATTTATGTCATCAATAGCACTATGGATGTTATTATATCTGCCTTTATTGTACTTTTGGTTAAACAAAATCAAAATCTTTACAAATCAGGTTTTTGGGACAAAATGATACAAAATATTGCTTATAGCGCCCTCTAGCGGTGATTTAAATGTCACATTGTTGTTTGTACTGAAGACAACATTTGTGCCAAATTTCATGGCCAAGGATAAAAATTTAGGAAGTTATGGGAAATATACCATTTTTGACAAATACATTGGAAAAATTAATGAAAAGGGGTATGACATTTTTCATGGCCTCATTCGAGTTGTTCGCTGGTTTTCTTGACCGCTGGCGCTTCAGTATTAATTTCGTATTGCACATGCGATAGTGCAATACAGGGTGTCATGGAAGTTTTCAAAAACCGAAGAAGGGGCCCAATTTTTTTCAATCAAAATTACGAAACAATCATAAGCGTAATAACATCATAAGTAAGACTAATTGCGGTGACACCATAGAAATTCTCTCAATTGAGTAGTAATTTGTAGTTGTAACCTCCAGTTCTTTTCAGAACTAATTACTACTCAATTGAGAGTATTTCACATGGTGTCACCGCAATTAGTCTTACTTATCCTCTTCACCATGCAAAGCTATACGTTTTACGTAATAACATCATGTTTACAATGAAATAATAAACAAGGTTCAAAACTCCTCTTTTTAAAAACTTATCGTTGAAGTCTGGCTCTTATAATGATTTACAGTTGGTAATTACCAGTTTATCAAGTTTACGAATTATTAACTTACTCTGTGAAAAGTTTGTACATTTTGTAAAATATAAAGGCATAAATAAATAAATAAATAAATAAATAAGCAGTTTTTCGAACGTTTGTATTTTTCACAAATATGAATAAGAATTGTACTGAAACTTCCACAGGTTTAGTTTTACGGTTTATGTTTTGCAAGCTAGTGGGATGCAGCGGCGTAGCCAGCACTTTTTCAAGGGGCAAAGGGGGGCACTGCTTTTCAGTGGGGGTCCAGGGGTATGGGTTTTTTCCCTTTTCCTTTCCTTTTTTGGGGGGCACTATCAGGATTTTTCGTGGGGGGCACCTGGGGGGGCACTGACAATTAGGTGGGGGAACGTTCCCCGGCCGTGGCTTCGCCGTTGGTGGGATGAAAAGTTACCAAAAAACAATGCTGTACCGCCTTTTTAAATAATGTAGTGGCATTACTGAAAATTTTACCGGCATTGTTAAAATAAACTTGTTAATTCTTGTTTTATGTAGAACGCGGTTAAATAGTCATTAGTCATGAATTGATGTGCAGCATAAATAATTTGCCGGGAGAATAACTTAAATTTTTGAACTTCTATGTTATTATCATTATGATTATTAATATCTCATTGCAAATTCTGATGCATGCTGCAATGCTGGGTGTTCCTTCAATCGTTTCATCAATATCCGGAGAGGTCACGGATATTTTTAGGACTTAAACAATATATAACTAGAAACTTGCACTCTTAAAGCGGAAACATCTGCCAAGAAGAGCTGGTCAGAATTTCACATCCTAGAAGTCAATTACCCTATTTGATTATGCTGTACTCGTAGATAAATTTTGTAAAATAAAATAATAATAAAGAAAACAATCCCGTACATCTTACCCGCAGAGCCACGATTCTTGAAACTTAACGGGGAAAAATAGGTTATTAATGCGCCCATATCGGTTCTACTTATGAACTCACTGATCCGCAAAAGATATGATCCTGAAATCAGATCTTCATCTAAATCTAATCGATTGGTCCGTGTAGTAAACTCAACATATTCAGCAACTTTTATACGAACCTCTGAAAACCTTTTTTGTTTTCACTCACTCACACACACACACACACACCCCACACAACCTTACAGATTGAGTTTGTGCGGTACCACCATTGTCCTCCTATTTTCCCTTTTCTTTAGAATTTGTCTTGTGGGGTACATAGAAACAAAGAGAAACTTGTGATGTACTATTGTCCCATTATGTCAGCACCCCACAAGTGGCCTCCTGTGTGCTTATGTGTTACATACCTAATGTGGGCAATGCACGTAAAAAAGAATGCGCCTTGAGCACCACTTAGTTGGTGGATACGTGCGCTATATAAGTCCACACATTATTATTATTATTATTCTTTCTCTTGAATAATCTACTACATTTTGCGACAAATAACGACATACACTAAAATGCTTCCTTTTTGAGAAAATTAAAATTTTCTAATTCGTGAAAACCTTGTGTGGACTTGTAAGTCCACATAACGTCTCAAGATTCTGCATTCTGCTGACATCTTTTGTTCTCAGGTCCACGTAGCGTATGTACACTCACTGGCCAAAAGTATAATAGCACTTTACAGTAACAGGTGAGATGATCATTTAATCCGATTTCATCGATCGTGTATTACATAATTTCCGAGCACGAACAGTAAAAAAGAACATTGACTTCAAAACACAGGCACTTTCAAGAAGTCTTAAGTAGTGTAAATAAAATAAAATAAACTAGACGTACAGTGTTTGTCAATAACAAACACGCGGGTGTTCGGGTTTGACGTTAAAATGATTCGGAGTGTTGGAGAAAGTCAAACGTTAAGGTCTGTTGGTGCAAAAACTGTGAATTTACCTCTTGTGGTTGTTGAGATATGATTTTTTTAAATATTAAACTTTGACTTCCGGTTTGGACAGGAAGTAAGGTCAAATTGGGGTCACCTTTGTGTAAATATTTTCGACAATTAACAATCTATACAATGGTGCAAAAATGTCAATTTACCTCTTGTGGTTGTTGAGATATGATTTTTTTGTAAATATTAAACTTTGACTTCCGGTTTGGACAGGAAGTAAAGGTCAAAATGGGGTCACCTTTGTGTAAATATTTTTCGACAATTAACAATCTATACAATGGTGCAAAAAATGTCAATTTACCTCTTGTGGTTGTTGAGATATGATTGTTTTAAATATTAAACTTTGACTTCCGGTTTGGACAGGAAGTAAGGTCACATTGGGGTCACCTTTGTGTAAATATTTTTTGACAATTAACAATCTATACAATGGTGCAAACAATTTCAATTTACCTCTTGTGGTTGTTGAGATATGATTTTTTTAACAATAAAATTGTATTTATCCTTATTCGATGTCTGATGACCTCATCATGACGTCACAACTCATGTTTCTTCTGGCGTCACAACTCATGTTTCATCTATGCGTTAAGTTCTAAGCACATGCCAAGTTTCAAGTTAATGTGAAGTTTGCAAGTATGTGGTTTTTTTTTAGACAATCGATGGCGACAAGAAGAAGAAGAAAAAAAATACGAACAAAAACAATAGGTGTTTCGGGCACATACCCGAACACCTAATTATTGTAACACAGTTCTCCAAACTGAACTTTGGTGATGTAGCAATACTTATGGCCAGTGAGTGTACTAACACAGTGCTGTTCCGGTAAAATTAATGATGACGTCATGGATCACAACCGAAGACATTTTCAAACAATAATCGCCAACTGAGGAACCCATTGTTACCTGTTGTTATAAGTCCTCCATTTAAATTACAAACGCAATACGTTACGTACAAACTTGTCCGTGACTGTCATTCTTCCAAAACGTCATTGTCTGCGGATTTGTTATAGCACCAGCACCTCTCCCTCTCCCTCTCCCTCTCCCTCTCCCTCTCCCTCTCCCTCTCCCTCTCCCTCTCGCTCTCGCTCTCGCTCTCGCTCTCGCTCTCCCTCTCCCTCTCCCTCTCCCTCTCGCTCTCGCTCTCCCTCTCCCTCTCCCTCTCCCTCTCCCTCTCCCTCTCCCTCCCTCTCCTCTCCTCTCCTCTCCTCTCTCCTCTCCCTCTCCCTCTCCCTCCCTCTCCTCTCCTCTCCTCTCCCTCTCCCCTCTCCTCTCACTCTCACTCTCACTCACCTCTCACTCACCTCACTCTCACTCTCACTCTCACTCTCTCTCTCACTCTCACTCTCACTCTCACTCTCACTCTCACTCTCACTCTCACTCTCACTCTCACTCTCACTCTCACTCTCACTCTCACTCTCACTCTCACTCTCACTCCCTCTCCCTCTCCCTCTCGCGCCAAAAAATACAAAGCGGAACTATGAACAAATTCATAAAAGTTGGTATTTCCAACATCGTTCTGTTTCCTATTAAGTATAATACATGTGGAAGATATTACAGTGGACATGAATTTCATGAGCGGTTTACTGCATCAGACTAGTATTCGTGTCGCCACGTCTTCAGAATGGGGGATAGAATATTTGCTGGAACGTGGTACTTTGTTATTTAGCAAATTACTTTATCATAATAACTCGCCTTTCTGAAAGGCACTACATAAATCAATCAATCCATACAGTGCAACACTTGGAGCCGGAGCAAATAATTGCTGTACAACACATGTTTATCATGAATACCCTATTTTTGTATTTCCCGTTACCTGATAATATCTCCAGCAGATCAGCCCGATCCATTTGTTTCAAAGCCTTCGTCAACATATGGCTTGCTTTTCCGTCATCAGACTGCTTTTTCTTCCAACAAACTAACATCTGAAAAATCTGCTCATCTAAGTTGTCCTTGTTGTTGTATTCGAATTTTTCAATATGTGTTGCTGAGAAGTCTAATTGGGTAGCTAGTCGCTTCCAGTCTTTACCTGTGTTTTCAGCTAGCTCCCGTAACAACTTTTCCTCTAACGTCATTTTCACTGCATCAAACAAAACCAAGGGAAAGCTTATTATAGTTATTATGTCATCCTAACAGAACTATCGAAATATTACATGGTGTCAGAATCAAACCTTCTCTCCCCTCTACACTGTTTTTGCTCAATTTCAGCGACATACCAGACTTCGATAGTGCCATCGTTCAACGTGGGACGAACATAACATTACATGTACACATCGCGTGTGGATGACTATTATGTTCAGAGCCAGAGAAGTGGTTGCATTAAATGAACTTTATGAACGGTACTTTCTAAACTGAATGTACACTAGGTTCTCTGTTGCCATGTATGGTTATCACTAAATAGTTTTGAAAGATAAGTTTACTGGAATTTAATGGCCATAATCGTCTCCTTGCACAAATCAAAACTGGACTTCCTACTAGTCTTCCAGAGAGATTGTCCATATAGCTAATTTTACATTTAGCTAATTTTGCATTTTATTTTGTACTATTGTAGTTTAACTGTAGTTGCTATTATGACTACTACAGTGTTAACTCCCACACATATACCACTTCCACCTCCATTGCAGGTGACTGATGATCTGAAAGCCAACTGGAAAAAAATTAGGCTATGAAATTACTGCTATCGTGGACAAACCCGACATAATTCGGGTGGCCACATTCATCACTGCTTTTAGGCAGAGATGCACTCGATATTCACAACAACCTCCCGTACAAATTGGAGGAGGATAGACTAAAAATGGAAACAATCCTGAAACTCTGGGAAGAGTATTGTAAAGGCAAGACAAATATAATCTATGAGAGATATCAGTTCAATAACTGTGTTCAAAAGTTGATGAGCGTTTGATCAATATATGGTTCGATTGAGGGATTTAGCATCGACTTGCGATTGTGGGAATCTTTCCGATGATCTCCTCAGAGATAGAATAGTGTGTGGTATAACTTACAACACGTTGTGTAAACGACTGCTTCAAGAATCGAGCCTCAACTTAGATAAATGTGTTATACTATGTAAAGCTGCAGAGGCCACAGTAACACACATGTAAGCCATGAAATTGACAAACACAGACGAGTCTGTAGAAGTAAGAGTTGTAAACCAAAACTAAAAAACGCAAAGAAAGAATTCACAAACAACTGTCGATATTGTGGTAGAAAACATGAGTTAGTGAAAACCAAAATAATGCCCTGCATACGGTACGATATCTACAACTTGCGGAAAACCGAACTATTTTTCTCAAAGGTGCAGACAAGGTGTTCCAAGTCAAAAAAGAGTGCCCAAGTCTAAAATTAAAGGGAGGACAAGAGTCCATGCACTAGATGAAGATACTGAAGATATTGATTTTGATTCGGATTTTGAGGTCATGACTGTAGATGTGATAGGAAAAATTTAAACTGTGGAAGACAAAGTACACAAAAAATACCCAATAAGATCATGGCCACATTTTTAATCAATGACCAAAGGAAGACACAAATAGTACTTACCTGTAGGCATAAAGGTAGATACTAAGTCAAAGAAGACACCGACACTGTATAACAATCAAGCAACCATTCCTGATATTGGCACTGCCACTGTACCACTAGTGAACCCTAAAAACATGCAGGAGTCATGCACGGATTACCGCACGGGCAAACTGGGCACGTGCCCCGGGCCCAGGAGCCAATAGGGGCCCTTGGTTTTCAAAAAGAAAAGAAAAAAAAGCATAGTACTAGTAGTATTATGCGCGTGTATGGGCCCGTGGTGAATTTGTGCCCAGGGCCTGTGCTCATGATGATCCGTCCATGGCAGGAGTACAAGGTGGCCTTTGTGATAATTGAGGGACAAAGCACACCACTAGTTGGATCGCGCACTGCGCAGCAGTTAAACTTGATACGCGTACGGCATCACAATATCGCGGTGATTAACGAACCAGACAGACTTCAAACTCCAGTTACAGAAAACCCATTAAACTCAAGCATTGACGTCAAGAAAGCCTATCCAGATGTGTTCCAAGGACTTGGTCACATGCCAGGGACTGTGCATCTCCAACTTGATAAATCGGCTACAACTGTTATACCTCCAAGGCGAGTTCCAGTCGCACTCAAAGATAAACTGAAAAATTAACTGGATCGCATGGAGGAGCGACAAATCATCATGAAGGTTGTTGTGCCCACTGACTGGGTATCAAGTTTGGTAACTGTTAGCAAACCAAACGGGAAAATGCGAGTTTGCATCAACCCCACGCCTCTCAACAGTGCTTGACGACATCTTGCCACAGATGTCAGGTGTTAAGGTTTCCACTAAAGCAGACTGTAAGGAGGGTTTCCTACAATTTGAACTTGATACAGAATGCTCCTTCCTAACAACTTTTCAGACACCATGGGGGCGATATCAATACAAACGAATGCCCTTCGCCATCAGTCCAGCATAATCTAGAGGGTCTTAGTTGGCGTCTACAAGATAGCAGACGACATCTTCATCACTGGACGCGGTGAGACACTCGACGAGGCCAATCGCGATCATATGAACCTGCATCAATTCCTACAGAGATGCAGAGAGCGACACATCAAACTTAACTTTGACAAGCTCGAGTTAAAGAGCTCGGAAGTGACGTACATGGGACATGTACGTTCTAGCGACGGACCCAAACCAGACCCAAACAAGGTAGCCGCTATTAAGGACATGCCAGAACCTCAAAGTGTGGCAAGAGTACAATATTTTGTTGGTATGACAAAATACCTCGCTAAATTCTTGACCCACCTGTCAGACATCAATGAGCCTCTACGAAAGCTTACTCACAAAGACACTGCCTGGAACTGGACTGAAGAACATGACAATGCATTCACAGCCATCAAACAGTGCGTATCTGAATCACATGTGCTCAAGTATTTTGACCCAAAACTTCCTACCGAGGGTCAATGAGACGCATCCTGTAAGGGTTTAGGATTTGCTCTGCTACAGGAGGGACAGCCAGTCACACCGCGAGCCGCGCACCTCAGCGGAGACACGCTACTCACAAATCGAAACGGAGCTGCTAGCTCTTGTGTTCGGGATGGAACGCAACCACCACTACGTCTACGGTAGCAAAATTACGCCGTGGACAGACCACAAACCACTGGTTGCTATCACACGCAAGCCACTCAATACAGCGCCCAAAAGGCTGCAGCGTCTTCTTATCCACTTAAACCAGTACGATGTAGAAATCAAGTACAAACCAGGACCAGAAATGTACTTGGCTGACACACTGTCTTGCGCATACCTCCAACAAAGGGACAGATCATCCACTGAAATTGCAGTGGAAAGTATCCACATGGCAAATTTTATACCACTCTCAAACCAACGACTT
Source organism: Zoroaster sp. YZ-2022 (assembly GCA_029582265.1). Taxonomy (NCBI): domain Eukaryota; kingdom Metazoa; phylum Echinodermata; class Asteroidea; order Forcipulatida; family Zoroasteridae; genus Zoroaster; species Zoroaster sp. YZ-2022. Next base: position 23,006,992 of record CM055816.1, on the reverse strand, counting down.
GCTGAAATTCAACACGCAACAGCAAGTGACTCAACACTACAGCTGGTCATGCAGTAGGGTGGCCAGGCACAGTGCATGAATGCCCACCCAAAATACAGGCATATTTCAAGGCTCGAGCCGAACTGACAACTCAGGATGCCATAGTTTTCAAAGGCTATCGCTGTGTTGTACCCATAGAACCTGAGAGCAGACATACAAAAACGCCTTCATGCTGCTCATACCAGCATTCAAAGCACTCTTAGACGGGCCAGAGAATGCGTTTATTGGCCTAGAATGAACAGTGACATGAAAGACTACGGTATATTTCCCAGTGTGAGACATGCAACATGTACCAGCCAACCTAAAGAGCCACCGATCAGCTACAAAATTCCTCAAAGACCATGGGAAAAATAGGCTGCGACATATTCACACTTGGGAACCATGACTACTTATGCTCGGTTGATTATTACTCGGACTATTTCGAAATCGAGCCACTACCTGGTAGCAAAGATGCCACCACCATCATCAAGAAATTGAAAAAACACTTCTGCAACTACGGAATACCAGACACTCTTCAGTCAGATAACGGACCTCCCCTCAACTCGCGGCAATTCGAAAATGTTGCCATCCAATATGGAATTGACCACTCGACCAGTTCTGCTGAATACCCGTGAAGTAATGGAAAAGTTGAAAACGCTGTCAAGATCGCCAAGCGTCTGAAAACAAAGCACAACACACTCGCGGTAACTTCTACTTAAACCTACTCAACTGGCGAAATACACCAACCGAGGGACTTAGTAGCTCACATGCACAGCGTTTCCTTGGACTGACATCCCAGTAGCCAGCAAATTACTCGAACCTAAAATCATACGAGATGTTGTCTCCAAGAAAACTCAGAAACAGGCCAAACAATCATACCACTATGACAGAAATTCCACACCACTTTCCCTCTGTGTGAAGGAGAAACGGTGCGTTTCAAACAAAACGTGACAGCAAAGTGTGTCAGAAAGCACAGGTCCAGAAACAAGTTGGCATCCGGTCATATCAGATAATCTCTGAAGACGGTCGCAAATATCGGCGCAACAGACAACATCTGAGAAAGAGTGGAAATATTCATCAAAAATGCGCAAACTGCAACAATTTCCCCTACAAGACCCACAAGTAACTCCACAAACAAACCCTATTGAGACAGCATTCAAACGTAAGGATTCGCAGCAACACATCCCTTCACACGCTACTTACAACGATACCAAAACAATACCCAATACAGAACCAACCATCTTGAGAAGAAGCAACAGAATCCGTTCAACCCCAAAATATCTGGAACAGTATACATCACAAAATAAGAACTCATGGACACTGAACTCTTGAAAGATAAGACGCAGTTGTTTATAGTTCTTATATGTTAACAGTTGTTATTGTTGTAGTTCTAAGGTAATTAAGTCTTTAAGAAACTAATTCTTTTCATGAAAGGAAAGGTGTAACGATAGTTGGTCTGGTCTGTCGACCTGTCTTAAGGGCGCCTTGGGTTTTCTTTTAATGGCTGTTAATAAATACGCCTCAGTTCATCGATAGCCAGAGAACAATCACTCTTAAACAGAACTATAGAAATATTACAATCCATTATTAGGGGATGTATTTCATATAATCATTTCTGATAATCCCCATGTTTAGATGTAGGTTACCGCGGTTGGGGGCAACATTTGAAAGGTACGTTAGTATAGCTTACAATGATCAGTACATTTTGTATACATTGGGAATGCTATAATTCTACACAGGAATTTAGTAGCATTATACCCTGACACAAACAATCCAACCCTTGTATATGTTTCCGCCACAGTTCCAAACTGCATTTATTCATTATACAATTTTGTACATCTCCAATTTAACAAACAGCATATAGCGACCAATGAAGGACGCTGATATTTATGGTAGAACTGGCTTAATAAAACAAGAATGAATGTGGTACACCTGCCCCAAGTAATTATAATACATAAACAACAATTTGGGTCAATCGTTAAACAGGCCTAAGGACACTGGGGTCACAGACCCCGCATAAACACACGTGGTCTAATAAGACCCATGGGGTGGTCTATACATGGGATGGTCCATTGTTACGGCCAGCATTTGCCAACAGCGATATAATTTTAATTTCTGCGTGCTCCAGAAACCTCTAGATTAGACCATGGGATAATAATAATAATAATGTATGGACTTATATAGCGCACGTATCCACCAACTAAGTGGTGCTCAAGGCGCTTTTTTTAACGTGCATTACACAACACACGGACCTACGGCTTTTACGTCCCATCCGAAGGGACGAAGCAATTGGTTAAGTACCTTGCTCAAGGACACAAGTGTCACGACCGGGGCTCGAACCCACACCCTGCTGCTTGCAACACCAGAACTTGAGTTCGGTGCGCTAGACCGCTCGGCCACAGAACTTAAAAATGAGACCTATTTTTTTAATTTTGTAATCCCCATCACAGGACCACATAAAATTTGGAACATAGGGGGTTTAATTGGTGCTGAATCTAATTATGATTGTTGCCTATTATTATTACTTTAATATTGATTAACCCTATGGGGGGGGGGGGGGCGGCGCACAATATGCCCCCTAAGTTATTCTTTTGCATTTTGTTTTATTTAATTTTTTTTTTTTTTTTAAATGTGATGGGTATTTGTCACATTATCATATCATGGGAATTCAAAATGGCCACCACAGCCGACAGCCATCTTGGATTTTGTCTTTTTATTCTGTAATGTTGGGGTAAAACGTATTGAGTTTTCTCAATGGAAGCTTCTTACTTTTCATGCCAAGGAAGGATATAGAAATGTCACTTCATCCTCAGAAATGCATTCCAGATCCCAAAAAGCTGAGAGCCATGTTGATTTTCAAATGACAAAAACGTATATTATCGTTTTTTCGCCTCAAATTGGGAAAATAATGGATTACAGCACCCCAACAATGACCCCAGGGGAAATCCGATGATATTTTTATTTTTATTTGCCAAGCTTTATGAAATTTTGCCAAAGAATACAGAAAATATCACAGAAATACGATTTTTGGGCAAAAACACTTTAACACACCTTCTAGTGGTGACTTTTGGAAATTATTTTTACGTCGCCATGTAGGTTTTGCTGGAAGGAACATTCCTGCCAAGTTTCATGAAAATTGGTCGATGACTTTGGAACATACAGAGGGGTGCTTTATGAGCCCCCCCCCCCCCATTAAAAAAATGCCTGGTCCTGATCTATCATCTAGGTAAATTAATAAAATGCAAAGTCTTTATTATAAGTTATTGTAAGATTTATTTACAGCAAATCCATCTGAATGATATTCTAAAACATAAAAAAGTTTCATTTTACATTTTGAATGGTCGGCGTTGTAATATTCCCAGTTTCGTCTTTATAAACATGCATGCAGCAAAAACTGGGCTGAATTTCAAGCGATGCCGCCATGTTTGCTTGTATTTACCACACATTATTTTCGGAATATATGAACGAGGCTGATCAACACGGAATTTCATTGGTGGATTCTGGGTCTCGACGATGACGTAATGCGTATATTTCAGAGCTTTCTAATCACGAAATTGTCGTCAAATTCAAATAGATTTAGAGATAATGTGCAACTTATATGACAAGCAACACCGTGTTTTGACATTTGTATTTTTATTTCTCAATTATACATCATAATTTGGTGCATCAAAGGTGCTAAGAAAGCACCTGACCCTCCAGACATTAACAATTCAACTTCTGTATCTAATGAGGCATATGAATCTTTACATTTCGTGAAATAGTTTACCAACCCTCAGCTGGAAAGGTTAAGTGAAGAATTGGCCAGAATAAAGGCACTTATCCTATGGAGAACACTGCAAGCGGCCCTGCTATTATAATAATGATATTTTCTCCTGTAAATATGAGGGCACTTGATTAGCTGAAGATAGACAAGCAGAGTCACAAAAATGTGGCCCGTTTGTATTTTCCCACTGAATGGTCTCCTTTCCAAGAGGTTTTCCCACTGAAATACCCTTGACTTCCCCATGGGTTTTCCATGGGTGGTTTCTATATTGAATCCCCACCGTCCCCATGGTAGTTTTCCGATCATTACTGGGGATGGATTGCTACAGTTAAGTGGGTAACCGAGTGTGACATCACATGCTACCAGATATGAATGTCCTATTTCAGACCCAGTAAACCTGAACTCAGTTTGTAAGCATTTAATGCATAACCTTGCGGGGGTGTACACACGGTCGTTTCCAGTTTTGGGCGTGGCCACGGGCACTAAAAGAACAAAGCCGAAGGCTAGGTCCTTTATCGGTGTCAAACTTGTATTCCCATTCATAAATGACCATAAAGAATTCGTTTTCAAAATGAAAAAAATGTGTAATCTTTTTTTTAAAGAACCAAATACAAATGGCCAAATTCACATTTTGTGGACACACGAAACACTTTTAAAGTACATTAGTCTGTGGGATGGAGGGGTCTAACGTGCACCAAACGCCCCATTACCCACCGCCACCGATAAACGAGTTTACAGTGAAAATTTGGGTTTGCACTATCTGTCTGGTCCTGATGCTATGGTCCCACAGGAATATTTCGATCTTTCTGTCGAAATATATTTCGATTCTTGTTTTTTTTGTTATTTTTAATAATTTCGTCAAAATCTCGTATAAATATCGACAAAATATATTTTTTCCGTGAGAAAATTTTAATTTTTGTATTTTATCGACAATTTCGATGTTATTTCGACGACTTTCGACTGTTTAGATCATTTCGACTGGCATTTCGGCAAAATTCGACTGTTTAGACTGTTTAGATTGATTTCAATTTGTTTCGATTAATTTTCGATTTTTAAACAAATTTGGACAAATGTTCCGATTTATTTCGACTGTTGCGATTATTTAGACTATTTAGAGAGTTTAGATTTATTTCGACTGGTTTTCGAACTTTTAGACTGTTAAGACTATTTCGATTTCATTTTCGACAGTTTCGATAAAATGTCGACAAAATTTCGATAAATTTGATCGAAACTTTATCGAGAAATATTGGTCTGGTTTAATAATTTTCGATTAATGACTTTTTTTTCCGACAAATATCGACAAATATCGACAGTTTCGAATTTTTTTGACTCTTTAGACTATTTCGACTTTTCTCGAAAAAAATTTGTAAAAAATCACAAATCTTGACGAAACACGATCGAGAGTCGAAAATCTCTGTGGGACCATAGCATTATACTGAGCCGAGCTGATCATTCTTACTACCTAGTACTGGAAGAACATCCAACATCTCGCCATTACTCCATCGCGTTAACCTATTATAATATAACTTGGTACAATTACTGTGCAATCATATGTCGTTATAATGACGTCATCGGTGGTCATGAAAACGACCACTAGAGGGCGTAATACTTGCACGTTTATTATGCATATTTCAATTATTGGGATTTTCAGAATATGTCATGATAAGTAATTTACTTTTTATAGTTGCCACCAAGAACATAAAAGTGATAAATTTATGCATTAAATTGGTTTTCTATGTCTAATGTAACCACAAAAATGTTTGAACTTACAAGTATTTTGGATTTTTCTATCTCTGGGGCACTTTTTAGCCCCATGGTATTAAGTTTAGTTGGATGCCCATGGCTACATATTGAATAATTCTTTATTTCTCGAACATGCTTTGACCTACATTAATCAAACTTGGCACAAAAACTGTTCATTCATATGTCGTCAAGATGATGTCATTGGTTGCCATGAAACTACCTATAGAGGGCGCTGTACTTGGATGCACATTATGCGCATGAATTAATGGATATAAGTATTTTTATTTTGAGTCATTGTAGTACACTAGGTATCACTATGGAGATAAAGTATTATTAAGTTTTACCTGACAAGGATTTGTCAACTGTAATAAAAGCAAAACGAAAGACAAATTTGAAGAAAAAATAAAGGGTCTCTGGAACTCATTGTTTAAGCCCCATCATGTCAAATTCAGCCGGAATCCTTAGCATTTGGGGTGGAAGGGATTAAATAAACCTCCATTGCTCCAGCACGCTTTGACTTACATTAATAAAACTTGGAACATTAAATGTTAATTTATATGTCGTCAGGATGACGTCAGTGGTTGCCATGAAAACAATCTCTAGAGGGTGTTGTATTTGGATGGATATTATGCGCAAATGAATAAATGTTAAAGTATCTTATTTTTAACTATTGTAGTACACTATAGGATAATGTATCATTAAGTTTTAACTGGAAATGCTATGTCAACTCTAGTGTGAAAAACAAAGCATAAATTTGAAAATCTTGGGTTAAGTTGTCTCTGGAGCTCAATGTTAAAGCCCTATCGGCCCCTTGTTCAGCCAAGAATCATTAGCATATGGGTGGGAGTGATTAAACAAACCTCCATTATCTGGCATGCTTAGACTTACATTCATAAACCTACCACATTTAATGTTCATTGATATGTTGTCAATATGACATCATTGGTTTCAATGGAAACGTCTATGTTGTACTATATCTTCTGGTTCATTGCTGACTAGGTCCTTGTCCGTATAAAAGAAGCTTCCTGTTTGGGATCGTGAGTCCACCTACAAAGGAAACTGCATCCACCTTTTCAAGGAAGCCCTAATTGTGGATCCAGGCTGTTTGGGAGCACCAAAATCAATATGTTGAAACTTCCTGAAAGGGACTCCTGAAAGGATACAGTATCCTCACAAAGTCAAACAATACAACATGCAGTGTTGGAATAGCCAACACTGCAGCACTTGTTCCGGATCCCATCCTGAAATGTGGCTTCCCAACATGGGGACTGCCGTGTGATGTATGAGGTAAGGCATCTGCCTGTCAGCAATTCATCTGCCATCCAAACTCAATGAGACACGTTTTATTTTCGGAAGGTTATCAATTAAAGGTCACTCTGGCCTGGATTTAGGCACAGAAATCATCAACCGGTTTGAAAGGGTTTACATGGGGTGTAATAATGTGTTCCATCCAAACATTCACTGCTTATTCACTGCTTGCCACGCCCGCAGGGACTCTACAGGCTGTACCTCTTCTAGGGTGGGTCAGAAGGCACCCAGTGACGGTACGCAGGTTATCGTTCAGGCTCCTGTCTACTGTGGGAGTAGTTGTTTGCACACCCCACAGGAGTGCAGAATTCATCGGAAGTGTACATAAAAACTAGTTGAAGTGCATAGGTGACACTGGCTCTCCTAGTTTTGGCCATATAGCACAAGCTGGCACAAGCTGGACAAAACAGGACGGCAGTGGCTGGCACTGGCCGGCACAGGCCGTACAGGCCGGCACAGGCAGGCATAAGGCGCTGCAAGTCATGTTTATACCTTAATATCACATTGGCCAGCAAATTGGTGGTGGCATGCAACAGAACTATCTAACTTCACACCAAGGTATGTTGGGACATGTAGGTGAACAAACTAATGACGTCATCTGTATGATGAGCAATAATGTTCTCACAAGTACATATCCTGAACATACATAATCCAATTAAATCATGCCAACTTAAGAATAAAATAATAAAACATTGTGTAATATTTTTAGGAAACAGTGTTTTTAAAAAAAATTTATTGAAAAATATTTATTAATTAACATCAAATTTAACATTACGTTTATTACAGAAGATGTCGAAAGTCACAGTAAAAGTCATTGTAACAGAAACAAAAACAATGTTGGGATGTTTATTTTTATTTTCTTTGCCCAAAATTCTTTGTGCATTATTTTGGCAACGGAATTACGTGTATGATTTTGTCATATTTTATTTTAATATTTTTTGGAGAAAACAAAAACAATTTATTTATTTTTTTACATAAAAAGTAATCTTCGGTACAATGGCTATCTAGACAAACAAACAATTGTTTCCTTTCCTAGGGCCAGGCCTCCACTATTCACAATGTCCAAGATAATTAAATTTGAATTTAAAATAAAATCCACATTTCTCCCAGAAAACACGAGGTTTTCGAATTTTAACCACTTGGATTGGATTCCCTATAAAATTCTGGTCTACCAAAATAAATACATGTAATATTCCTCTATTGCTAATGTAAGAATTTTGAAAATGTTTCTCTCCATGGAGAAATTGCCCACATATGCATAACATGCGTGCAATTATAGCGCCCTCCTGGCGGTCGATTTCATGACAACCCGATGAAGTCATCATGACGACATATCACTGAAGCATTAATTGTAACAAGTTACATCAATAGATCAAAGCATGATGGAGTAATAGCGAGATGTTGGACCATCTTCCACCCCTAGTGCTTAAGAATTATGTATATTGAGCTGGAGTCTATATTTTTGGGCCTAATGCACCCCCATTTGATGAGGTTTCAGCAATTCAGATCGTATAAACTAACATAAATATCTCGAGGTTGTTTGATAACATTATCTAATTTATTCCAAGGTCTTGTAAAACTGTGAGTCGTTTCTTTTGCTATTACCAAAACTGTAAAACCCACCTTAACAAAGAAATTTGCACAACTTAAGAGAGGTCCGATCTAAAAAATAATGTCCAAGCCAGAAAGTGAAAACTCAAACATGGTCTATACAACCCCCCAACTCTCATCCGCATTCGGGAATTAAACAACATCTTTATTTAAAAATCATGAAAAGGAGGTCCCATGGCTTATAACCCTTTCAGTGTACCAAAGACCAATTTTTCAATTGTGCCTGGGCACTGCACTCATTCTTTTTACGTCTACTTGGTTACCATACAGGACTTTGCTTGGCAAGTTTCATCATTGTATGGCGCCCTCACGTGATGATGCAATGCAAGGTGAACTCTCTATTGTTAACATAGGAGAGAGTCATAATAGAATTACTCTCAGAGCCATGAAATCAACTTTATAATAAAAGACCAATTATGTTGACCACCACATTAAAATGGCAAAGCTTACTGTTATTGGGGTTTATTAAGTATTATGTGACTTATACAGAAAGGAAAGGCTGACTGTGTGTACAATGTGTTTTAATCTCTATTTTGTTTGTGCAAAACAAAAAGACTGAACCGGGACTTGAACAGGCTTGAACCCCTTCAGCCTCCCGTTCAATCAATGTATTGCAAATTCTGGAGCTTGCGGTGTGCGCATCACATCAACATTGAAGCAGGGGGGAGTGCAGAATTAAATGAAATCACATGTATACAACCAAAAGTAGTTGGGTATGAAAATTCTCAAAAACAGGGAACAACACACTGTTTACAGATCATACGCGTTTGTGTTGCCTCTTTGCCCTAGTACTGCAAACAACACGAGTCACGTTTTTGCTGGAGAATTTTTTCCCAGGATAGTGTTGACATGGAAAAAAAGGCCTCGGAACCACATGGACGTTGGCTTGCATGCCGTGTACAGGTTGTACTTCCAGGTCGGATAAAAGTCCTTCGATGACCTTTACCTAAAATCCAAATTGGTTTGTGGGTATGCTGTTGTATACCACGAGTAGCATTCAGAAAACAGATGTCAAGAATGTTTACGAATACTCTTTTCCACCATTTTCATTGTTTTGTGCGGATGAAATAATACTGCACAATTTGTGCTGCCAGATCCAGTTCACTCCCATGTATTTATTGTAATCCTCTGCAAACTACAGAGAGTTTTACTACGAATCTGCTTAGTGGTGACGCTGCAGTTCCGTAATTTGTCAAAGAAGAGTTACACACTTGTGTGTCTTGCCAGACGATGCAAAGTTGG
>CM055816.1:22922731-22996807 GCA_029582265.1 Zoroaster sp. YZ-2022 | reverse complement strand
GAGTGGTGTGTGCCTTTCTTCATTCTTCTGATCACTTAATACTTTTTTCATTTCTGAATTTACATCATGTTTGCAGTCCCTGACTTAGTAAAACCCCATCTGAAGGACCAGGGATGGGAGCATGAAGATATTTTGGAGCTGTGCCTTCAAAAAACAGAGTGAACAATTCTTGAGGCATCCCACTCCTGCATTCTCAGACAGCTTTGGCAAAAATAATTGTCCATGGACTAACTTAAATACTGGCTCAGCAAGACAAAAGAAAAAGACTTAACTGGAACTGGAACAGTCAATATGGATTAAAATTATAGGATTCACACATGATTGAGCATGAATAATCAACATGCCAGAAACCAGAGCATGAACATGCCAAAGCACGGCCATCATTCACGGTCATGGACTGAGATTTAGCTACATACTGTGGCATACACTCTAGCCTAGGCCACAGTATGTAGCCAAGTCAGATTCAGAGCAGAGCGGCGGCCATTGACATGATTGGCCACAAGAAAAGAGTACAGATTTTCACTAGTCTATTTTTCTTATTGGGCCTAAATTAAATATGTTCAAAAGCAGCTTAAGGGATCATTTCGGACGTTTTTTATTCAGTACATTAACTTACCCGGCTTCTCTCTCTTTTCTGGAATGCTGTCCCAGTGAAGCCTCTACGTTTGAAGTGCCCCTTTTGTGACTCTGCGGCCACGGACCCGGAGGCCGATGACTCGGCCGACGTACACTACTAGTACTAGCAGTAGTAGACGCAATTGCACGAGTACTCTCGATATTTGGCGCTTAAATTTCAATGTGGGGATGGATCCAGGCTTCAAACGATACTTTGACTTCAAACCCAGTGATTCTTTCAATGCACTTGAACGTTCTCTACAGTCCTCCGAAAAATGGGCAGAACAAATCAAAGGCCTACTTCTTGCCAAGAAGGTGAAATCCTTTCGTGTATTATTCACGAACTTCACCCATTCCTTTGATATCGCAGGATCCCGCGGAAATTGAACAAAATGAGTCTCTGGATTCTTAATACTATTTCTAGTGCATCCACCAACAACACATGAAGTCGGCATTACAACAACATCGAAAAAAAGCTTCATAAAAACTTCATGCCTCTGCTGACGCATGAAAACGCATGTATAATATACACGGAAGTAACATGGCGTCTTCTGTTTACTCTCGGGTGCTCATGGGTTGTACGTCATCCCTTTTCGCTGGTTTACAAGTCCGCTGGTACTACATCGTGGATTTCATAGTGGATTTTCAATGGGTCTTTGTCAGGAACCAGTGCAGGGCGGGAAATTTCAAAATCAGAAGAAGCGGGGTCCTAATTTTTTCGGTCAAATTGCAACAAAATTATAAAGAGAAAACATGACCACAAATAATAAATTGTTACCTGAACACAACATAAACAAGGTTCGATAGTCAATTTAATGTGAGAGTTTTCGTTGTAGTCCATCTTTAAGTAGTTTTGTGAATACCGCCCCAGAGCGCTATCCATGGTTCTGATAGCGCAATAGCCTAAGTAACTAATATTAATTCGACTGTAAAATCCAACACATTGTTGGTAAAAATAGGCCTACGCTTTGATGTGTGTGTGTGGGTGTACTTACACGCCATTCGTTGTGGGGTACCAAACACAATGGAACAATGGTACCCCACAGAGAATCTTTAGAAATGCTGGTACCCCGCAGGGGAATTCAATAGAAAAGGGATAATAGAACGAAAACAGGGATAATAGAACGAAACAAAGGAGTACCCCACAAGTGGGCATATGTGAGAGTGTGTGTGTGTGTGTGGGTGTGTGTGCGCGTGTGTGTGTGCGTGTGCGTGTGTGCTTCATAACACGGGGTGCCATGGCCGAGCGGTTAAGTGCACTGGACTCAAGTTCTGATGGCTGTGTCATCAGAATGTGGGTTCGAAACCTGGCGGCGACCGTGGTACTTGTGTCCTTGAGCAAGACACTTTACTGTAATTGCTTCTCTTCACCCAGGTGTATAAATAGGTACCTGTGAGGGTAGAGATGGTTATTGTGTTTGATTAGCCCTGTAGCGCCAAAAGGTTGCACATTGGCTGTATACTCCCCGGGGAGCTGAGAAAGATTATAGGAATGATATTGGCCCAGTGACCAGGGGTAATAATATAATGCGCCTTGAGCACCACTTAGTTGGTGGATACGTGCGCTATATAAGTCCACACATTATTATTATTATTATTATTATTATTATTATTATTATAACTAGTAACTAGCGTGCACTAGGGCCCGTTCATAACAGCCTGCACTTGGGCCCGTCGTAACTACGCTACGCCACTGGCTACCCAGGCAATGTCAATCATATCGTCGCCGGTATCACGAAGTGACACAAACTTGCCCACTAGACACAATTTACATTTGAAGAAAACGGCGTTTGAAGTCAGTCTCTTTATGAAACACATGTTTCTTCATAAAAAAATTGTTTTTTGAATTGTTGTCACTTAGTGGCCTTTATAGAATTTTTGAATAATGGAAATATGCTTTGGAATCTCAGGCGTTTTTAATTTCTAAGCAATTAACCGCTGGAAACACTTTAATGTTTGTGTTAGTTCGGGAAAACAAAAACTGTACAAAGGCCGCCATCTTTAAATATTATAACACTGAAATTTTTAAATGGCAGAACTGATAGGACATAATACTCATTAATATTTGTTTTTAATTGTAGGGCACTGCAAACCTATACATACATGAAGACTTTAGCATCTTAATTGGTTTCTAAGTAATACTAGACTTGGTCCAATGCGAAGATATTCGGTTTCCATTAATACATATGAGACTGTTGTCCCATATGGTCCGATTTTTAAATGCAAACCAGAAACACATGTAGATTGTAATTGTGTTTGCAAATGTACTATTTTTCAAACAGGTCTCAATAATACTTACAGACCTGTATTGAATACTGTACTGTAAGGTTTCCTGGGATTTAATTAACTCGTACCAGATAATGTCCAACAGAGATCGTGTAACAAATACACTTGGAGAACATTTAGCTAACCTGTGTCTATCGGCTTATCTGAGAATCACAAAATCACATGTTTTCAAAAACCAAGTAAAGACAACTCAGTGGGATAAGTGTGATTGATTGTGTTGTACTATCTGGAAACATTCATACTACAGTGAGATTTTGAGGTTTGATGTTACTCCACTGAATGAATGTTCAGACTACTGTTTACTAGATTTCACTCTCCGGTCATGTGTTAGGGGATAATAATACAGCTAATATTGAGTTGAATGGAAACAACATTCAGGGGTCTGAATACTCCATATTCTAAGGAATACAAAATACGTATACTTATGAATATGACTCTATTGATATTAAAGAAAAAATTCAAAATCAAATGAAGCCAACGTTGACAAACATGGTTAGGCTTAAGTAACTTTTGACATTGGGTAATTCACAACATTATACTTGACACTTCTTTTTAAATATTTTTTAAGATTCACGATACGTGTACCGTGAAAAAGGAGAGGTTACACCCTAACCTACTTCTTTGTATTGTTCACAACCTAACTTGAAGTTAACGTCGACTACACGTTATCTTAATACCGCCGTTGATATCGTGAATAACCACACCCCTCCTTTTACTCCCCTGTGTAACACTAATTAGTAAACTTACATAGCGCCCTCGTGAGGCAGATCCTTTTACTCTATGTGATTTACGCTTCAAAACTTAAGATAATGTATTCTGTCTGATTATGAGTTAAGGCAACAAAACAAAATCAAATAACTGAAAGGCTCCTGTCTCTTCCTGCTATACCGAAGTGTGTCCCACTGTTATACCAAAACCATCCTTCTAGCAAATTCTAGACTTACGTGTAAAATTAAGCTTTTGCAGAAAACCTATTTAAAAAACCAAGTTCTCCATGTAAGTTTCATCATTGAAAAAATCAGTTACATCATCAGGCGCCATTTTTAGTACAAGTTGGTTATCATGACTAGGTAACCTAATTTTGGATTGCTGAATCCGAAATGGAGGATACCTAACAAAAAAAAAACCTAGTAGAAGACAGCTTGACACAAACACTTACGTGCCAAAATAGTCAGTCGGGGCGTGTCGGGCACCCTGCAGCGCCAACAAATATTGTGCCTGAAACCGCTTTATTTTATGAAATTTTACTGACAATAAAGCTGAAGCATATCGGGTGTTGCATTTTAAAGGTTTTTATTTGCAATACTGTATTTTTTACTTTTTTGTTATTGAAGTATAGAATCAGTGTCAAAGGCGAATCTAGTATTTTGTAACAAATGAGAAGCGTGTGATTTAATCAAATGGAGGCCAATCAGCCTTCTGAACGTTGATTACAAAATAATTGCCAAGATTTATAACAGTCAGAACAAACATACTGCTATCCTAAGTATAGATCAAGAAGTCTTTCGAATGGAAATAGGATTGAATACAAATATATGTTTTCAGTTATGGCTAAAATAAGTATTCCAAATGACCAGCTTATTACTGTAATCCTTAGAGTGCGATTATAGTCAACAATTTTATTACTAAACCTTTTAAAGTCACCAGATGAATAAGCCCACTTATCTGATATGGAGAATACAAATAATTGAGTTTAGTTATTTGCTTTGTTTTTTTGTTATTGTTTCGATTGTTTGTAGTTGTTTTTTGTTTGTATGTTTGTTTGTTGGGGTTTTTGTTTGTTTGTTTTTATTTATTTATTTATATATTTTTTTTGGGGGGGGGATTGCCCTAACACTCATCCCCACTCCCTGTCACATATTATTTTAGAATTATATCATGTAATGATGTACATGTATGTTTATTTTAAACCAATTTAAAGGCAAATGTGCAAACTAATTTTCCGTTTATAACCTCGCTTCTTGTCGCCATGTATTTCTCTTTGCGAATTACAACAGTAATATCCTTTTGAACTGATTTTTCTAAAATTTCAAATTTACTAGTAAATAATAGTTGTTTTGAGGGACAAGGATTCTTTGATAATCAGTTTTGAGCAATCTCGTGTAAGCACGTAACGGTAATGCATAATGTTTAATTTTATGTTTGTGTTGTGATTGTAACCACTAGTAGGCGTATCTGTACGTGTGAAAAAAAAAAAATACAGATGTAAATGGAAATGTAAATCAAGAAAACTTCAATTAGCACTGCAGAAACTGCTGTTGTCCGCTCAGCTCACATCGTATCCATCTAGCGCTTAATTTACACACAGTGTTTTCATGATAGCCACATTGGCAAGCTGTGAGCGTAATGTTTAATGTCATGTTTGTGTTGTGATTGTATCCACTAGTAGGCCAATTTTGTTTAAAAATATGATTTATTTTAATATAATAAACGTTGGGTCGCATCTGATAGTTTTTAAAGGTGTTAACTCCACATACAATAATGCGTACTGCTTAAAGATGCTTGGGTTTGTAGCAGTTCAAAGTTCCTGATGAAGAAATCAACCGATGATACAGTGATCGTTACATTTGATTGATTACAGTGTCGTTTCATGATTTAATTTATAGATTATATTCAATATTTAATTATGGTTGAACTTACCAGTATCACAGCGTTTTTCAAAACAGATGTCCTTGAGATTCACTCTGTTCACAGGGTAGTGCTGGCTTCAACGACACATGTTATCACCTAAACATAAAGAAACATGCCAAATAATCTGTGAACTCTTCTTACAGGGACTCTGTCGCTGTTTATTAGAGTATATGATTATTTATCAGACATGAGCGTGGAAACAGTTTAATTTACTAGGTAATTACATGTAGATTGCTCTTAAATAAATCCAGTGTCCTTGTGCAACACACTTTACCATATTTGCTTCTCTCCACCCAGGCGTAAATGGGTACCTGTGAGGGCAGAGTTTGATTAGCCCTATATGCGCCGAAATGGCAGCAATTGAGCTGTATACTCCCCAGGGAGCTGAGATGGTTTCAGGAATGCGCCCGACGAGCAGTTTGGTCGGTAAGTGCGCTATATAAGTCCACGTCATTATTATTATTTAAAAATACATCTGCAGTTATCTGTCGAAAACACGAGCAATAGCTTTATACAGTAAGTGACGTATTACCTGATTACTTTTAGTGTATTGTGAATACAGGTAGCACATAGTTATGTTTCAATTTGAGAACATACATGAATTAGAGTCGACACCTAACTAAACGTTGGTTTTGGTTGTTGTATATTTTATATCGTGACTGAGGTGTACTGTGACTATTTACATCGTATTGCATTTTGTCATAGAGATATTATACATTATTTTTTTTATTGTATCACATTTTACCCAATAAACGTCGCTGATTCGATGAAATCTTATGAATATGCATTAGGCTCAACAATGCGGAGTTGGTATTAATTTGGCAAACGGCCAGTCTCATTGTACTGTTATCTTTGGGAATTTTCAGCGAACAAAGTGTATCATTGGTATAAGCAAACTGTTATAATAATGATGTTATAATAATAGCTTATTTGCGCAGAAGGGGTCGTTCTCACCTCGGGTACTCCCCAATCCTACCCAGGCAATCTCAATCATATCGTCGCCGGTCTCACGAAGTGACACAAGCTTGCCCACAAGACACAATTTTCATTTGAAGAAAACGGCGTTTGAACATTGAGGAAGGAAGAGCCTCCTCCATGGTTTGAAACACACGTTTCTTCATCAAAAATTGTAATTTTTGAATTGTTGTCACTTAGTGGCCTTTATAGAATTTTCGAATTATGGAAATATGCTTTGGAATCTCAGGCGTTTTTAATTTCTAAGCAATTAACCGCTGGAAACACTTTAATGTTTGTGTTAGTTCGAGAAAACAAAAACTGTACAAAGGCCGCCATCTTTAAATATTATAACACCGACATTTTTTAAATGGCAGAACTGATAGGACATATACTCATTAATGTTTGTTTTTAATTGTAGGACACTGCAAACCTATACAAACACATAGAATGAAGACTTTAGGCATCTTAATTAGTTTCTAAGTAATACTAAACTTGGTCCAATGCGAAGATATTCGGTTTTCCATTAATACATATGAGACTGTTGTCCCATATGGTCCGATTTTTAAATGTAAACCAGAAACACATGTAGATTGTAATTGTGTTTGCATGTACCCTATTTTTAAAACAGGTCTCAATAATACTTACAGACCATGTATTGAATACTGTATGCTATAAGGTTTCCTGGTAGATTTAATTGAACTGATATATCTGTCATCCTAAAATTATACACTTGTAATGGATTAAAGATTATCTGTTGGGATGCATAGATGGGGTGAATTGGTCTGTGCAAATTTCTTAGGACTGCAAACGTAGAAAACCCAATTCGCCCCCAAATTATGTTGCCTGAACCAAAGCGAATTTACTCTCAAGAATAACACTTTTCCAATGATGAGGAAGTGAGGAACAGCCAAATTGTTGTCCCGAAGATCAATTTGTAAGAGTTTCATTGACTACCAAAGTGAAGAGCACATAATTATCTCACTTTCTCGAAGGATGTTGGTATTACATCCGTGCATGGAGGTACATGTATGCATGGATGGCCCGTGTACACGCGTACTTATCGTGCGTGTAGTGTAGCCTGCGCGGTGGTAAGGTCGTTCGACATGTCTGGTAGATGAACATTACGCCAACGTTTATCTATATGACTCGGATAAGTAGGACTGCAAATATGTTTAATGTCCACATCATTGTGATGATTCGTGACTGGAATCAATGACCTAGACTTTGAGTGTTTTATCAGCAAAACAACCCAGATCTAGGACTATTAATCGATTATTCACTAGAACTGTAAGATTTTGATCTTTCAACAATTCATTTGCTTCGATTTCCCGATTAAGAATTTCAGAGCAGAATAAACATAATTAACAGTCTTCACGGTTGCCAATATGACACTAAAAATGTCTGGGAATTAAACACTACAAACATTACGTTAAACGACCTTTGTATTTTGTAACTGGATTTAAAGGGAAAGTAACAGCATTTGGCAAAACTGTTCTAGGAGTATACTTACTCTCTTTGAATCAATATATAAATTAGGCAACCAACCTGTGAAAGTTTCAGCTTATTATGTTCTGTCGTTCAAGAGAAAATAGTGAAAATACATATGGTTTGTATTCATTCCAATGCGGATTTCACATTGGAAACAATTCAATTTTCTCATAAGTTACAGTACCTTATATTTGTACAGAAAATTGGTTATTTTACAATTAAATGTTTTGTTGGTTTTCATAAAGGAATGGATTCGTATATACATCTGTATCAGAAACATACATAACTAGCATACAACATTCAATTGAATGTCTCTTTGAAATGTGTCATAATATTAAATGAGAAAAAAAAACAATGACATTTAAGTAAGTCTCACATTACAAATCGACAATTTCATTTTTGCTTAATTCCCAACGTACCTTTAAAATGTATATATAATTACAAATACAAATAACATTATTAAATGGGCACTAAAGTTGTTTGAATAAAATGTAGCATTTCATCAATTATTACAGACCACATTTATACATTTCATCTACTGTAGTATTGATATTTGCGTCTACTACAGTATTAATACTTGTATCTGATGTATTTGAAATGAACAGAATGAAGCCATTAATCTAAACCTTCACGTCGTTCGATATATTTGTTACTTTTGATCTTTCTGACCATTTTCTGAGTTAACACAAGTATCTATTTTGTTACTTGATCCAGATACTACATCCGATTACTTGATTTCGTAATTTCTTCACAAACTGCCAAATTATGGAAGCTTTCAGGGGCTCTTTTTTACGTTCCCGTGTCAATGTTTACATTTATTTAGCTATCATTGTGTGAAGTACGCATATGCCAGGCCAGCACCCGCCCAATGACCGTTTATTATTTATTATTATTTGCTGGAATACAGTGTCATCTCACAATGTAATGTATAGATATAAGATGTCTCTCATTTTGCTGTGAACTGGGATCAGTTCCATGGAAGGAATCATTCAGTACTGGAACTAATTGAATGCCCATTAAATACAAATATTCTATTGTTTAATTGTTATTAGACACACCTTATTGTTGACTTAATACGAGACGGACCCTTTGGGATAGTTAGTAAAAGCATCAACGATTGAGGTATTTCAATGGTGTCTTTCTCAAATCAAACTTAAATTTAGTTTGAAGTCATGCAAATTCATTGACATTGTTATAATTTAGTAGTGTCCATTGTCAATACAAAAGTATTTACAAATTTATCATTGTCTCTAAAGCAACCATCGTCCTTTAATTCAATAAAAGTTGTTTTGTTGATTTGTTGTGGTAGGTCTTTAAAACGTCAAAAAAACATGTATGCAAAGTTTTCGCAGATGTTTAGCTGTTTACCCCGTTTTTACAGTAGGAGTATGCCATGATTGTTTGTTAGGTTAGTTATCGTCAAAACGCACTTGGATCTGATTATGGGTACACAAAGAACAACGCTGATTTCCTACCAGCCAATATATACTTTTTTACATATACTTTTATATATACTTTTATATATATACATATACTTTGATATACTTTTCCCCGCATGAAGTGCATGAAATGAGCCAAATATCATGATTTTACCACAAAAGTACACTAACTTGTTACTATCCGCTTGACTACCTGCATGTTGGTAATAGACTTCGGTATTACTTTTTATTAAAACGTTTTAGTTATAAAACACAGTATGCAATATGCTGATATGCAGCATTGACCTTGTGCACATACTATTTGCATGTTGCCGTAGGTTTACCAGGGTTGCTTGTCAATAGATCTCAACAAGCTTAAACATTAGGTGGAGCCTAGTAAAGCACACTATAGGTACAACTGTTGTGTTATGTTGCCATTGAGATACCAGGGTTGATGTATAGATCACAATGCATTTAATCATTCGGTGGGGTAAAATTATCAACACCTGACTCCTCGATATATAATACAAGCAAATATTGAATGGCCAACCCCCCAAAAGGGCCTAGTGAATTTTTTTTTAAATGGATTTACAGCAAAGGAGGCATGCTGGCATATCACTGACAGTTGCTGGGCAGATTTCAACAAAAATGTTCCAAACTTAATTTGCTCTCACATGTTAGTTATTTATTCCTTCGTGAAACTCTGTTATGTCTACATTATTCATGCTGACAGGGTCATTGTCACCCAGGGTACTACCTACTCACCAATGGTGCCCAGGTAATACTAAAAGTCCTCTCAGGTACATATGATTGAGATTGCCTGGGTACCATTAGGGAGCACCCCCAGGTGACAATGACCCTATCAGCCTTAATACTCGTTCACCCTTCTCCACCCTACTCTGTTTTTCGCATCATCACCTCTCGCAGTGACTGCTGCAATTATTGTTGTATGGTGTTAGTGTGAGCGGAACACACTCCAAAATCATGCTGCCAGGCTTGTATTTTTAATTGGCCGTTTAGGATATGCTTCAGGCTTTATTCAGCAGCTATACTGGTTACCACACAAACTTTATATCCTTTTCAAATCACTACCAAGTCTCAACAGGGTATAGCCCTCTCCTGCATAGCTGAACTACTGTCATGAATCGGGTAGGAAGGGAATTAGTTCTACATCTGACAAATCCCACGTTAACGATATGTAACAATAAAAAACAAACGACACCGGTGACAAAACATTTTTAGTTACACGCCCAAAGAAATGAACAAAATTCCAGTACACATCAGAGAATCCTCATCAATCCAAATGTTCAAAAATTTCTGCCTGGCTTCTGCTTGAGATTGAATTTTTCTTTTAGTTGTAAAGCGATTTGATCCTGTTAAAAGCTTTTAAAACGATTTCTTATAATTGTTTAAGTCAGTTCGCAGCTGAAAATAGAAATTTAAAATTTTCGTTTTTGAGAGTTAAAATCATATTATTATATACAATAATACGTAGTTCTTAAAGGTTGCAAGTTGTTGTTCACATTGATATTAAACGAAGTTTTCAATATTTCATTTACATTTAAACATTTGAACTGAACCATTTATCACAGCTTTACATAACACTTACATGATGTAAAGTTGACGGTATCTTTTGCATATTTATACTACCATTAAAGTAAAATCAGTAAAATAAATCCCAATAACAGTTACTGTTTAATAAGATCAAAATTCCATGATCCAATGAATTTGAAGTGCATGTATATGCTTTTCACTATTTTGTCGTGTGAAACTTTCATAGGTTGGTTGTTAAATGTGAAAGTAAGAATACTCGTAGAAACTCTTGTACATTCCATTCAATACAGTTAATGACAGTTAATGCACTAATACAAATATCTGACATTCATGCTAGTCCGATCCATGTTTACTGATGGTGCACAGCCAGTGTCGCTCATGAAATAGTAAATCTGCGTCTTTCTTCTTCGTCATTGATTTGTTTAGTATTACTTGATTAGAATACCCTAAATATTAATTGTTCTTCAACATTTTACTTACTGTTGTGTTTGGATCTTTCTCTCTATGATGATATTCTAAGTTGGTAGCTATTCGGCTGCAGTCTCTTACGATGTTTCAGTATTGCCCTGTAGTAAAGTTTTATCTAATTTTAGAAATAATGTGTTTCCATGAGAAACAAAAATCAGCCTAGGGGTAGCTGATGCCAGGATTTGATTTAATTTTGTTTCCTTACTATGCAAACCCATATGCGACATACTGGTATATGACATACTCTAATTCATAGCAGAAAATAAACTGAGCGAATTCTTATCTAAAAGCTTAATTGGTTTTAAGATGATACCAAGCAAGTTATTTTGTCTTTCAAGTTGGTATTGTCCCCTAATTAACCCCTAATTACTTGTCTTTATAGAACCTCCAACCTTGAGCGACCTTTTGGCCCAGTGATCAACAAACCTTCATTGAAAATGTATGTTTAATTATGGAGTTATATCTGGTCTTCAGCGCTTTGAAATATTGTTGCATTCCGCACTTTTGTGGGTCAACAAAATAATAGTCGGACACAAACTTTGTTGTGAAAATCTCAATCAATGGGGTTGGTTTATTAACATCACTGTTTAACAATAATAACAGGCACTAAATAACATGTATGACAGAAGTGGTAGCGTATTGGTACATGTCAATAGTTAAACTTATATACTTGTGCTAAGTTCCGAATAGGGTGTACGAATACCAACTATTGGGTACAGTCAGTGGGGACCATCGTTCGTTCATGCGGCTTGTCACTCGGTATACGGTACGGGCACTGCTATACCGAGGGACGGTCGTCTGGTCGGTCTCGACGACGGGGACCACCGGGGCTTGACTACATACACAGGGTGTCTGGACGGGGCCAGAGTGTGTATCAGACCGCATTAACTACATGTTAAGCGAACCAATGGCGACGCACTGCACCATTGGTTCAACGAACGAGGCTCTGGACCGTAATAAACCCCTTAAAAAAGTTCTGCAATTCAAATTTGATGGGTAATATATCTCTTGTTGCTTCATCATCATACGTGAATGTGGTATCATCAGAAAGCTTGATTATTCCTCTTTACAATGATGTGTCATTTGTGATGCTTATGCAATCATGGAATGCGCAGTCCTTCTGAATATGCAGCAAGGTCAAAAATGAAATGTTGCAATATTCGTTGTTTTCAATAGTGAATTCATCCAAACTTTAATGACAAAACAATGAAGACACAGACAATTTTTTTTCTCTCACTCTCTCCTCTCCTTCTTTTTATTGGAGAAATGGTTACATCTCAGTAAGTCAGTAGCGGGTAGATGACCCGAACACAGCAACCACGGCCTGACACCTCCTCCTCATGCTGTTCACCAGCCTCGTCACACGAAGCTGTGGGATGGCGTTCCACAAGGATCAGCCGCAGGTCTGCTAATGTCGTGCGATCAGTCACTCTCTGCCTGACAGACCGGCCGAGCTGATCCCACAAGTGTTCGATGGGGTTGAGGTCAGGGCTGCTCGCTGGCCATTCCATCCTCTCAATGCCCTCATTCCGCAGGTACTCATTGATGATCCTTTCATGCTCTATGCGGACGAGCGTTGTCATCTTGGAAGACGGCATTCGGTCCAAGGTTACGGCGCAAATACGGAAGTGCCACTGGCTGAAGGACTTAATCTCTGAATCGCTGGGCCGTCATGTTGCCATCGATGACGATAAGCGGCGTTTTGCCCACTGCTGAGATGCCGCCCCACACCATTACACTTCCCCCTCCAAACGCTGTCACTCTGTCGACGCAACAATCCGCAAATCGTTCGCCAGGACGTCGCCAGACCTTGATCCTGCCGTCCAGCTTCCTGAGACAGAATCTTGACTCATCGGAAAAGAGAACAGATTGCCACATCTCCTGGTTCCATCGCAAGTGTTCACGACACCAGCGCATACGGGCATGACGGTGGAAGGCAGTCATTGCCGGTTTTCTTGCAGCTTTACGAGCCCGCAAGTTGGTTGCGTGGAGCCGGTTCCTGATTGTCTGATCAGACAATCTTCTGCCAATCGCCTTTGCAAATCTGTCTCGGAGATTTCTTGCGGATAGCCTTCAGATTCCTTAATGCAGACAGTGTGATATACCGATCTTCTCGTGGGGGTTGTTTTTGGCCGCCCACCTCGGCCTGTCTTTAACTTCCCCAGTTTCAAGAAATTTCGCCCGCAATCTTGATATGGTGTTGCCTCACCCCAAACCGGGCCCGCAACATCGTTTTGGGGTACACCTGCTTGGAGTTGTCCAATTGTTTGGGCCTTTAGGAGATTCGATAAGCGTGGCATCTTTAAACATCTTACAAACGACCACTCAGTAAACTGCAGCTCTACCTCACACAAACATTATTGAAGGCACCATTGACATTCATGCAAGACATGCACTGTCATCTGGGCACTATTCAAAACACATTGCATCTTCACAAGAAATGGAGACTTCGGTGTTGAAAACAATGCTTTTTGCAACATTTCACTTCAGACTTTGCCCTATATTCAGGAATACTGCACATTCCATGATTACATAATCACGGCAGATGGCACATCATTGTAAAGAGGAATAATCAAGCTTTTCAATGACACCAGTTTCTTTTTTCATACATCAGTAACAAGAAAGATATCATCCCTCAAACTTGAATTGCAGAACTTTTTTTTGAGGGGTTTTAGTTTGGTATATCGCACTGTCATAGATTGGATCGAGTCGCACAAGACATCATTCGGAACCACACTTTCCGCCGAGATCAGGAAATCTCGGGTTTATATAGAAATCTGGGGCCTAGGAATAAATAAAACGTAAGCCTACTTTAGCGTCTTAGCCAATGAGAAGCTTGGCTTCCGCGTCTATGGGTAGAACCGTGTGCAAAATCATGACATACAACAGGTCCTTGTTCCATATATGGAAAGGTATTTGACGAAAGTGAAGTGATCGACAACTTAGAAAGGAGGGCGTGTTCAAGGGGAAAATGCTTACCGGGCATGTTAAGCTATTTGCTTGGATGCTAAGCTATTAGTGCATGAGGGGAACAGCAGCTGTGCTTGGGTTAGGGAGCACTACACGCGGGCCACGGCTAATGACTGAGCGGGTTAGTCACGGTGACTGTTTGGCTGTGGTTCACCCACGAACCGTGTTCAGTGTGAAGGGGTGGACTCCGAGGAAAGTATTCGGAAAATAGACTAAGTCCAAAGGACGGCTCCAAGCCACATGGCGGGAGGGTGTGGCACGCACGCAAGGCTCTCGCTGGTGTTGCATTATGCATTGCGTTGGCGCTGGATATGCATGAGCAAAAGTAGCGTCCTTGTAAGGATTGCATATTCATAGCGGACAATCGAGGGTCCGGGGAAACAACCCTGGGACTTAGACTGCTTGAAATTGCATCGTCAGCAAAATATTGGAAGTGGAAGAAGTGAACTATAAGCAGGGCCAGATTAGCCATTGGGCCGGTGGGGCCGGGGCCCAGGGGCCCTTGGCTCTCAGGGGCCCTTCGGGGAAACTGGACCGCGCGGCGCGGTACTGGGTTTGAGGCCCTGACAAGAGCTCCTGGGGCCCGGCCTTCAGGCCCCCCCCCCCCAGGCTGGAGGTCCCTGCTGGGGACCCCTTAAAGTGGGCCCTTTGAGGACCACTGCTACACCGTACAAAGCCCAGCTTTGTACGGTGTAGGCTAGCAGGGGCCCTTGTCTCTCACAGGCCCTTGGGGGGAACTGGGACACGAGGCCTAAAATGAAATGTATAGGTTAATCAAATATCAAATGTGTGCGGGCCCCGCCCCTCCTCTGTACAGTAGTGATTCTCGCTGGGTCTGAGCCTCAAACGCAGGCTCCTGAGGGCTGGGGCCCTCCAGGCTGGGGGTCCAAAGTGGGCCCTTTGAGGACCACTGCTCCACCGTACTGTGAAGCAGTGGTCCTCAAAGGGCCCACTTTGAGAGGTCCCATTGAGGAGGGGCCTCAGGGGGGCCTTGAAAATGATCGGCCCAGGGGCCCTAGTGGGGGTTAATCCGTCCCTGACTATAAGGTGTACTAATATTTATCAAAATCAAAGGGTAAGATTCGTAACAATATTATTTATTTCATTGGAGACAAATGTTGGAGGCAATTTATTTATGACCTGCATTAATATGCTAATTGTTGACAACAAAGTTACCTAGTAGCAATACTCTCCACAATGTCCGTAGCAGGTTAAGGTACTCTGAGGAACCAGGATTGGAACTCATACTACTGCTGGTATATATAATTTGCATTATTACCGTGGCCAAGTTTGTCTTGTGGGAATTTCCAATTGTTACATTTCAACATCAGGGGGTTTCCAAACATATCAAGGTTCCCATGGTGATCGACCCAATAACCTGTTAAGCTCATTTGCGATTCAGTCTTTCAATCCATTTCATGATATAAGCCTATCATTCTAGAGTCAAGTTGAGGGTCTTTGTACACATCCATAAAAGTATGGATACCACTGTATTATCAAAGCTTATCAGTTGATATGAATATAAAAAAAACAATTTTAAGTTTGTTTTGTGTCTTGAGTGGATTTGTTTTATTTTAATTAATTTTTTTCTTCAAATTTTACACAACCACCCGAAACTGGAGCTCTTTCCGTGAGTAAAATTTCAAATTAAAAACAACTGATAACAGACAACTCGGCAAATCATCAGTGCTTAGAAACACGATACATTTGCAGTCGGCAAACCCTTGCTCTAGTATCTTGATTTACATGCTTCATTTGCCAACTGAGGCTCTAATGCCGACTGAGAAAAATGATTGATGGTGTCACACCCCACCCACCCCCCTACGCTCGCTACGGCCCTGCCTGCCTATAGTATTTATATCAGTCACATGATTACAGGGCTCATGAGGCAGCATGCCCCCCCCCCCCCAATGTCTGAGACAAAAATCTCAGAATCCCCATGTGCAAAATCATGGGAAACCAAACAGCAGGGTACAACAATGAAAACAAGTGGAAATATGAACCTCCCAAATTTGTACTCACTGCATACATTGCTTTAACTATTTATATTCCGTGAGTCTGGCTATTTCACCTGCAAATTGTTTTTAATCGGTTGACTTCAATTTATTTGTGGAGAAGTTTGCTTTTAAATGATATTGTTATCAACAAAATAATTCACTGAAGCATTGTTAAACCGTCAGTAGTTTACGTCTCGTTTTTATTTACTTTTTCTAACTGCAGAAAAGGTCCATAGTGGCAACACGTTTCGACTCAAGCAGTGTATTTCGTACAAATGAAAGAAAATTACCAATCGATGTAAAAGGGAAGAAAATTAATTTCAACTGAGACGTTAGGCCTACACCAAATAATTTACCGAAGCTTTGTTAACCCGTATGCCATCAACCAATAATGAATATAACACACAAAGTTATATATTCATTAACTCAATTTATTACTCTTTATCTATTCCCCTGTAAATTACTTGGTGAAATGGCTTAATTGACAGTATTATTGTGAATGTACTGAAAGGGAAGGTACAAAAATTGTTGTTGGCAAAACTGCTTCTATGAGTATGCTTACTCTCTTTGAATCAAGATATACATACAAGGTACAGCATTGGTAATGTTGGCAAAACTGCTTCTATGAGTATGCTTACTCTCTTTGAATCAAGATATACATACAAGGTACATCATTGGTAATGTTGGCAAAACTGCTTCTATGAGTATGATTACTCTCTTTGAATCAAGACATACATACAAGGTACAACATTGGTAATGTTGGCAAAACTGCTTCTATGAGTATGCTTACTCTCTTTGAATCAAGATACACATACAAGGTACAACATTGGTAATGTTGGCCAAACTGCTTCTATGAGTAGGCCTACGCTTACTCTCTTTGAATCAAGATATACATACAACGTACATCATTGGTAATGTTGGTAAAACTGCTTCTGTGAGTATGCTTACTCTCTTTGAATCAAGATATACATACAAGGTACATCATTGGTAATGTTGGCAAAACTGCTTCTGTGAGTATGCTTACTCTTTGAATCAAGATACACATACATTTAAATAATCAATCTGTGAACATTTCAGCTCAATGTGGAATACACTGAGTCATGAGAAAAGTTTTTAAAATGTGCATATGTTTCGTGTTTTTTCCTAAATAAAAGCAATCCAGACAGAAGCTATGTTTTGGCTAACAATTTTGTCATTTTGTAATCGGGTAATTTCAAAAGTTGTACATTCCCTTTAACGAAACCAAAAATTACAAGAAAATAAGGATTCACACTGAAAATGCATCTTTAATACTCCCATGTCTAAAATGGCATTCCACAGAGGGCGCTTTTCATCAACAGCACCATCACGTATAGAGAGATTACCTGCGACTTGACATGTACTTTTATCACAGTGGACGACTTCGCCTCAGTATACATACAACACAATGACACGAGGCGGCAGACATTTTGAGTCCACAGAGTCTTACTTGTCGGAACTATCCTCTTTCTAACATTTGAGATAAAGTGCCTTACTTATGATTACAAACATTCAACAAAATATAAGATATTTTGATGACTGCATTGTAAACAACACAAGCTTTTTCCTTCCATCATTTGACATTAATGTTTGTATGTGTATTTGCAATTGTGTATGTGTATTTACAATTGTGTATGTGTATTTACAATTGTGTATGTGTATTTACAATTGCTGTTAATGATGTGGCACATGACTTCCACTATTTAGTGGAAGTCATGTGCCACATCATTTATATTACAGCAATTTGAGTAAATACATTTTCCACTACGATTATTTACTAAATAAGATTTGATCGTATCATTTTTTGTCCTTTAACCTTTCCACTCTTTCAGAAAACAATGGTAACAATTTAAATCCAATTCATATCCTGTTTGAGCACTGAATATATTACAAATTGTCTTTTCAGCAAAGTATTTGACTTACATGTACATAGTTTAATAGGCTTTTTTTTCTAACATTGCAATTGATCGGGTAGTAACATTTACATTTCATATTTGCTTACAATGCAACAACTACTTGTCTCAACCACTTTGATAAAGTTAAACAAATTATTCTTTGCGAATATTTATTGGCACTTTCTAGCATGTACAAACGAAATGGAAGCATAGTTATACTTATTATTATTATTATTATTCTGGTTTATTAAAACAATGCATTTGTAGCCCTGAGGCTAAATTGCAACAATGTTTACAATTTAAAAACATTAGGAGTACAAACAGTTACTGTAAAAAAATTACCGATATAGAAAACTACATAAAATACATCTGAAAAAACAACACAATTAATGTAAAAAGATAAAATTATTTTTGGTTCAAAATACTGACGAAGTAAGGCATCGGACTATTTTTATATCTGTTTGTTTTGCACTTAATTACTGAAAGATTGTTACTATTTCTGAGTTGATATTGAACATTATAACCTCTTGATTGGGGTAACCAATGACAGAATACGTCAGATTCTCTATAAAAAAAATTGCAAAGTTGAAGCAAAGGTCTTTTCTACGATCTTGGAGAGAAATCAAATTGCACTTAATAAGGGCATGATCGTAGTCTAAATAACCCAAGCCCAAAATAATTTTAAGAGCACGTTTTTGAATACTCTCTAATTTGTTGACATGAGCTCTAGTTAATTTAACCCTGCATTCCATACTGGTGCTGCATATTCCGTCTGTGGTCGTATGTAACCCTTATAAATAGTTAATACATCAGGGAGGGATAAATGGAATTTTTTTCAACAGTTTAAGCATGTATATCTTATTACTAGCTTTTTTATAAATCTGATCAATATGTTTATCCCATTTGAGGTCAGAACTAATCAAAACACCGAGAATCTTTACACAATCGACTATGTGGAGATCGGTGGTGGAAATCTGTAGAGGAGGGAGCTGCGGGGTATTCATGCTAGTACATTTATCTGGGTTGACTTTCATATTATTTTGCACAGCCCATTCACTAAATTCATTCAGAACAGATTGCATATTGTGAGGATCATTACTTCCACTGTTCTCCACAATAGTCATATCATCGACATATTTCAGACTAAGTAATCGACTGTAAGCGGTATTTTCAAAACGAACAGCACTATTGAATTTTGCAAGAAAACCCAATGGTCCGAATCTAGTCCCTTGTGGGAGACCACCCTTAAGTACATTAAAATTGGACAGACAATTTTTATACCTGACACACTGAGATCTCTCGGTCAGAAAACTACAAACCCAAGGGATAACCGATTGGCGTGTTCCCAAACGAAGCAAATCACGGACAACAATGTTATGATCAACAAGATCAAATGCCTTACTAAAATCTGTAACAACCAAGGAACTGTGACTTTTTGTAAACTCAGCATGAGCGCATAAATTATCAACAAGTTTAACTAAATAATGAGATGTCGACACTCCCTTCCTATTACCATAATGATTTGGATCCAGGTTCCCTTGAATATCTGAAGTAATCCGCTGAACAACAAAATGCTCAGCTAATTTGGCAAAATGATCAGTTGAGGAAATTGGCCGGAGCTTATTCCAAGTTGGAGGAGAACTTTTCGGTAAAGGTATAACAATTGCTTTTTTCCACTGATTAGGAACAACTCCTTCTTGGTACGATGAATTAATAATGTGTGATAGTGGTTTACTTAATTCATATGCAAATTCACGAATAATCGGGGCTGGGATTCCATCTGGACCTCCTGCCTTCCTACAACTGATTTTTTTAAGTTGAAAATAAACCTCCCATTCTTGAACAGTTGGGCAAGGTTCGGGAGAAGGGAGATATGTAGGAAGTGATGATAAATCTAAAGGGCACAGATCATTACCAATCGATGTAAAATGATTATTAATGCTATTGGCGATATCTAGAGCATTACTACAATTCGTACCAGGTGGTGGGTTGATTGTAGGATTGGAAGTAGTGCCCGATGTCATCAATTTTATGGTACGATACCACCCAGCAGGATTTTTATTTTTTAGTTTTTGAACACGATTATGATAATAATCTTTTTTAGCTGAAGCAACCATACGAATGATCTTATTCCTAACACATTTCCATCTAGCATTGCCTTATACACGGCTTCCAATGTAAATCACACAACCATGTTTAATTTTGCGAAGGTCTGCTTGTAAGCAAGCTCTTTTGAAAAGATTTCACGCATGGAATATTTTTTTGAAACAGTGAACATTTTACAAGTGCTGTCAATTTGTCAAAACAGTCAGTAAAAATACTTGAAAAGTGGAAAGGATGACATGAGGGGGTTGCCATTATGTCATTAAATGTTGCTTAAAAAATGTAGATTATAGATTAACAGTGCAAGAACGCAGAAGGACAAATATTTTTTAAATTACTTATTTGGGGGAGGGATATGTTGACAATTTTGGACGTCACCTTATTAAGAAAATTGAAAACAAATTCTTATTGTACATCTTAAGCCATGCATTATACACTATTGGTAATGTTAGCAAAACTTCCACTAAAAGTATCCTTTTTTTAAATCAAGATATACATTAATCAGCCAACTTCCAGCCTATTACATTGCATTTTCGTATTCATTCTTCCGTGAAATGTTTATCCCTGGAAGACTATTCGGTTGGGAAATTGTTTTACTAATTTCACTAAAATGATATCACCTCGGACAAAAATTTTTTCGAATGGTGATTAATACCATCGTTAACTTACACAACAAATAAGTTTCGGGTAAAACTGTGATCATTAATATATTTTTCTAGATATCAAATGAACTTTAACAGCTTAACAGTTTATAACAAATATAAGACTTAATCAAGACTATAACAACTTTATCTTTTTCCCACAGAGATCAGAAAAACCTTCTTTCTTTCAGCCTTCTTAGAGACAACTTTTTTTTAAGTTTTATATTTTTGTTAATGTTACCACTTTAATGAGAGCGCTTTTCTGTGCTGCAAGCTTCAAGATTGTTATCTCGCGGCGTCTTAAATGAATTATAATTCGATTACATTTTCAAAGTTAATACGGATTTCCGATGCGTAACAATTTGCAAATTTCTGTTAATGTTTTTTATTATTATTATGAGGTTGTAATTGTTCTTTATTGTAAATGTCCATATTGGCTTAATTGGAATTGTGCATGTTAACTTTTAGGTTCTGATTGTAGATCAGAGCCATCTTGGATCAGTACAAACCAAACTATAAGCCTACGTAATCAATAGAGGGCGCCATAAGAACTCGTCACATAGGATATTATTTTATATTACTACCAAAACTTGTACCATCGTTTGCCTTTCTTGTTTTGCTTACTGCGTTCGAAGTCTCTCTTGTAATTTTCGAATGGATCAAAGTTGGCTTGTTTAACTTTCCCCATTATATCTGCCTGCTTGCGAATATCCTCAAGTGCTTTCACTCTAGACTGCCAACCAGGTTTGGCCTCAATCTTCTCTGACTCAATCAATAAGTCTACATACTCAACTGTGCTAAGTGGGTTTGGCTTCAATGCTATCTCTTCCAGACGCTTTAGACTTTGGTGAGAGTCAGTTATCAGCACAAACACGCACTTCTGGACGTTGAGGAATTCTTGTTCGTGTTTGTGAATGACCTGCTCAACTGTAAGTTTTTTGCCGGCTGCGTCCCGATACCTCTCTTCGAGTTCAGCGTATGTTCGCATCTCTTTCTCGCTGTAGTATTCAAATTTATATTTTTGGTTGAAGTGAACGTTCCAGATGCACTTACCTGGACATACACGACAAGAACCACTGGTCATTGCCCAACAGCCCCTCTTTTCTTTGTCATTTGCAATACCACAAGGGAAGTGGCAGGTGAAGTGACATTTAGAGCAATTCGTGATGAAGTTACCACTACCTGATATGTCGATCTGCCTGCTTTTAGGAACTTCAACCTCGTAGCTAAAATCCTTGTTAGCTTCTATATCGACCTCATGTTGCTCAAGGATTTGATGCTCTCTTCGCAACTCCTCAAATTTACAAACACCCATCTGGATCTGGGGTTGCAGACCTTCAACTGATACCTCCAAGCGTTTACGTTCTTCCAGTACTTCTTTAGTGAGTGAGAGGCTTCTTGGCTCCAACTGGTTCAGACCCTTTAATGAAATACGTTTTTAAAGAAAAATTCAATCATATTAATTTACAGGACCACAATGGTCCATTGCTTATCACACAATCGCTGTTTGATTTTTTTTCCCAGCCATAAAAATGCATGTATAAAACACTAATTAGAATTATTGCTTGACAAGCGTTGTTTATAAATAACAGTGAACAGAATTTCGCTTTTTGTTAAGGTGCAATATAGGGCTGTGCGTTTTCGGTTATTTCGGGAACCGGATACCCGAAATTTGAAATCTTCGGATACCCGGGTACACGTAAACAATTTTGTAAAAACACATAAATACTCCCGAATGTAGGCCTATGAAAAAAAATATAAACACAAGTTTCAAACAAAAGCCAGCAAGTATGTGAATGGTTGTCGGCAAATATTACTTCTAAAGTTTTCTTCAATTTGTTAGCCAAAAAAAAAATCAGAGACTTCCATTATTTTGTGTGGCTTTAAATGTTCAGTTGGAATACTGAAAAGTCGTTTACGGGTAATTGGAACCGAAAAATGGAACCGGGTAATGACATTTTCGGTCGGGTATCCGGATACCCGGATACCCGGCACAGCCTTAGTACAATACCGGTTGTGATGATATACTATCCCTTTACTTGCATAGACCCTATGTTGTAGTGCCATGGTCGAGCGGTTTAGTGCATCAGATTTGTGTTCTGATGGCTGAGTCGTCAGAATGTGGGTTCGAATCCCAACCGCGACCGGGGTACTTGTGTCCTTGAGCAAGACACTTTACCATAATTGCTTCTCTCCACCCAGGGGTAAATGGCTACCTGTGAGGGCAGAGTTGGTTGTTGTGTTTGATTAGCCCTATATGCGCTGTAATGGCAGCAATTGAGCTGTATACTCCCCAGGGAGCTGAGATGGTTTCAGGAATGATTTATGAGCCTGATGAGCAGGGGTAATAATATAATGCGCCTTGAGCACCAGTTTGGTGGATACGTGATAAGTCCACATTATTGTTGTTGTCCACATTATTGTTTTTGCGCTGAGCAGTTGTATGCCTTGAAAGGGAATATACAACATTGGCAATTACCAGATCATCAAAGTATTAACAAATAATTATCTAAATGTATACTTCATGCAAAATTTCCACAGTTATATTTCTGTGATACTACTCAAAACAATTCAGGGAACACCGGATTTTTAACATCAAATAGGTTTGAAATGTTCCATGAACCGGGATTTTCATTTGCAAACCCCCTCTCTCTTTCAGTAGTCATGTCATGAAATGTGTAATCACTACATGCATCCTTTATCATCTGTTTCATTGTGCAGTTGTTTCTCATCAATTCTGTGAAACATTGTGTTTATCTGAAATAAATGATCTTGCTTTAACTGAGATTATTCTGGTGTTCCCTAAATTGCTTTGAGTAGTATATATCTTGAAAACTAGAGGGTTGAAATTAACATAAGCTACCAAATATTACCAATGTTGTATATTCCCTTTAATCTTTGGTTGTTAGTAAACAAACATTCTCTTTCTGTAACATTTTCAGGATTTAACGTTGATTCTTGGAAACCCAGGAAGCTATTATTTACAAGGTATTGTATGAGGACAAACAAGTTTCCTGTTTCTGGCTCCGCGCGTTGGGTCAGACCCGCGCATCGGTATATTTAGTTTACTTTATTTTGCTATGAAAAGATGTCTAATTGCAGCAAAAATTTCTGGATCGATTGGAATTCTAATGTGCTGTGTTTTCAACGCATTTTTTTTTTACATAGGAGTATGAAAGTTTGCCCGATTTGTGAGGCCTCTCTAGCTTAACCAGCATACGTTGTGTGTGGGAAATTTGGTCTGGTTCCAATAACCGCTCAAGTTCTGGTGTTAGCAGCAGAATGTGGGTTCGAATCTCAGCCGTGACACTTGTGTCCTTGAGCAAGACACTTAAAAATAATTGCTTCTCTCCACCCAGGGGTTAAATGGGTACCTGTGAGGGCAGAGTTGGTTGATTAGCCCTATATGCGCTGTAATGGCAGCAATTGAGCTGTATACTCCCCAGGAAGCTGAGATGGTTTCAGGAATGATTTATGAGCCTTATGAGCCTTATGACCAGGGGTAATAATATAATGCGCCTTGAGCACCACTTAGTTGGTGGATACGTGTGCTATATAAGTCCACACATTATTATTATTATTATTATTATTATTCACTGCTCGGCAAAAAAGAGTCCCCACCCCCCAAAAAAAAAATATATAATATAAATAACAAATTAAAAAATAACAAATTAAAAATGCGGGTCACCGCGCCAATTTTGAAGCCCAGCGACCTATGACCAGAAACTGTAGACTTTTCTATTGATTGCCTAATCTATTGATTGCCAAGGATACGGTCAACTCATCGGTGTAACTAGGGTTGGTTTAGTAGGGAGTAACTTGCCGAGGGTACCAGGATCTTCAGGGGCCACTTGGGGCACATTTCATAACAGACCCTTGTGTTTTCCTTAGGAATCCGAATTCTGAGGGAACCCATGGGACACAGACCTCTGGTGAGGATATAGGGCCACGTACCCCGCCCTCAATGTTCACCTTTAGTTACTGTATGCCACTGTGGTAAACTGTGTATTTTGGTTATCCACTCCATGGACATTGCAGACGTTATAGCGGTGATTGAAATGTCTCTGTGGCTAGGGTATTGTATATCATGTTTTGCCTCACTTTATTCATCTTGAGAAAAGCAAGGTGGCTGGATTCGAATTAAGGTGGATATATATATATATATATATATATATATATATATATATCAAAAATCGTATTTTCCCCATAATTTCCGATTTTGTTCGTCCAAAAGCTATAAAACTTGGCAAACGTTATTATTTTGACTTAATCTATAATATGACATCATAATAGTCATGCTGGGGTCTCCCTGTGGGGCGCTATAATCCGTTAATTTATCCCATTTTTAGGAAAAATTTGTTAGCGTTTTTTTCACAAAAAAAACCCAATATGTCCGCTACCTTTGAAGACACAAGGTGCAATAATGATACCTGGTTGACAATTCTATATTTTTTTTTGGGGGGGGGGCCTTAAAAGTAAAAAAAAACATGTTAAACAACAAATTTAAAGATGGCCGACATTTATGACAAAACATCATGCTATATTTGTAAGCCACCGATCAGTTCTCAATGGGAGACTTTCAGACACTAATGGCGGCAGACCTACCGGGTAAATTTCCATTGTTTACGTCATTCTGAGCATGCGCGTGATCTTCGAACAATGGAAAAACCCGGTAGGTCTGCTGTCACCTAGCGTTCTGGAAAGTCTCCCATTTTCCATACTATCTCACACCACGGACACTAGGCCATTGCATGGGATTGAGTTTGAATGCAATGTGTATGAACAGTTTCTTTCAAGTATGTGGAATTGTTATGTGATGTCTATTAAAGTACTGTAACATACCATTTACAATGTTCTATGGAGTACATTTGCACTTGCAAAGTGGTGAGCAGTCCAGATTTGCTTTGCCGCATTTGCAGTTGGAGCAGTCTCCTTTGCATGAGCATCTCATGATAAGCTCACTGCACGATCTGGAAACCTCTGGAATTGTCATCCAAACTGGTACCCATGACTCTGATAACTTGGTCCAGGCAAAGTCCTGTGGAGAAGGAACCACAAGCTGTGTTTCTGTGCAGGTCGTCCAGATTCCTGCTTGATACACTGCCCGTCGGACATGCTGGAGTAGCGCATCTCTGGTGGGTGGCAGTTTGTCCATTGCTCGATTCTTATGGCAGAAGAGTTCTCTTCTTGTCTCGTTGACAGAGCTCAAAGGACTGGTTTTGTCATAGAGGATAACAGTCAGTCTCTCGAGCTTTTGGAAATGGTCGTCGTCGAGTTCCAGGATCTGGAATGGATGACTGGCCAGATACACAAATGTCTCTGTGACGTATTCATAGGCCTGCCAGGCCTGCCAAACCGACTTCTTGCCCTTGCCGTTGAAGGCAGAGGTTGTCACGCAACCTGAAAATGCGTGGAACACAGGTAATGCTCGTGATTGTGGCTGCCCTAGGCTTGCGCAGATGGCGTTGATGTGGTAAAACCTGTAATTCTTGCCCATGCCAAAAGCCACCCAGATGTCGGCCAAAGGTTGAGTCGCAATCAGATTATGGAATGTGCCAGCAAGGATTACTACAACATCTGTGTCCACAGTACGCACATGGATAGTCTTTCCCCCCTGTTTCAGTGCATGTAGCACATGAACCACAACCCTGGTGTCCGCCTCCTCGTGATTGCAGTTTTCCATGGGGATGCTGGCACCAACGAATGCCACAGCTTGCCCTGATGTGACATATACAGCTTTGGATGGCGGCAAGTTGATCTCTTCAACCTTCGAAGTCAAAAAGGCAAACAGCTCCTTCTTGTTCAGTGGGTCACGGAGGAAGTCCATCCAATTGCCTGGCAGTTTGGTCTCGCCAGACACTTTCCTGCGCACACCCTTGCCTCTCTTTTCTCGGGTAGACTCCTTCAAACTGTCTGAGATATATGTGTCCCACACAACATCCAACCTCGTGGCATCCTGCTGCTGCTTCTCCAGGTAAGGGATGAACACCCTGTCTGCATACTCATTGAAGGTGCTTACGCTGGTAGTGGGCAGGCAGTGTACGATGAAGGCACCATCCAGGACTTTGCAGTCATAGGTAGAAGGTGGCTCTGATTGACCAGGTTGCTCAAGACATTTCAGCAGGTCAGACTTTGTGCTTGGCAAATGAAGCTTGCCGAAGTCTGAGAGGGAAGGAGGGAAGGACTGTATCTCATGTGCAAAGAACTTGGCCAAGTCACCACCCCGGTTCTGCATAGATATGTATAGCTGGCCAAAGAGTGCCACATTGTTCTGAAGCACTTTGATCTTCTTCCCCTGCTTAGATGTTGCCATGCGTTTAGGTTTCCTGAATAGTGCTAGAGAATTCCTCTTGATTGGGTCATGGATAGAGTGGCTCCGCACATCAATCTGTGCTTAGTGTCTGCATCAGACAATGTCAGAATACCCCATACATGTAATAGATAGAGACATTAAACATCTAAACTCCCAACAAAAATTGGTGTTTTACATGAAATTGCTTACTTTCTTACTTTTTAGGCCAAAAATTAATACAGAATTGTCAACGATGTCTCATTATTGCACCTTGGGCCCTGAAAGGCGGCGGCAATATTGATTTTAAGTGAAAAAAAACCCGCTAAATACTAGTTTTTCCTAAAAATTTGATAAATTAAGGGATTATAGCGCCCCACAGGGTGACCCCAGCATGACTATAGGATGTAATATTATAGATTAAGTCAAAATAATAATGTTTGCCAAGTTTTATAGCTTTTGGACGAACAAAAACGGAAATTATGGGGAAAATACGATTTTTGACCAAAAATGGGCAAAAAAACCTCAAAAACGCCCTCTAGTAGCGATCGCTTAAAAACTCCGGAGGGCTCCTAGGCTAATATTAATTAGTAGGCCCTAAGGAAGCTTTGTGCCAAAAATGGTGCTTTTATCCGCCATGTAACGGTAATCTTGAAATTTAACACTAAGCCACCTGACTATTAGTATTTTAAGTTATTTTAATACAGACAGAACAAGATGAGTAAATATTGACACTTTTACCAGCTTTACACCATGTTAGATAATAGTTAATTTGATAATCTGGTAAAAAAAAATATATACCAATGTTTTACCTTCCATTTAAAACATGTTTGAAGCTGTTCTTAAAAACCAGTATACTCGTTTGGTAAAATGTCTGTAAATGCATCCATACTTCATAAGAATTAAGATCTGTGTAAAAACCAGCCTGTTAAAGTTTCAGCTTATTCCATTGTGTCGTTAACGAAAAAACATTGTAAAAATGTAAACATATTGTTCTTATTCCTATCAACGAGGGATGTCAGAAATTCAGTTTGGAAATTAATTCACTAATTTCACTGAAACGATAGCACCTCAAATAGAGATTTTTAGGTGAAACTGTGACATTTACGTATTCTGCATTATTATTTCCGGCAATTCTCATATATTAAGAACGAATTTTCCTTTAAGAAAGAACCTGCAAGGTTTGAAATGTAAGGCCAATAGCATTTATTTTGCATTTATATTACAGGTCCTTTAGGTTGGTAAGCATTTTGCAACAGCTTATTCTCTATTTATATTAAGAATGAGTACAAAAATTGCAGACTCTACAAATGCTGAAAAGCTAACTTATTGTCATTGTGTTCTGGATCTATTATTCAGGTTACCATAATGTCCGATAACTTCACCTCGGTTACGGACATACTCGGGAGTCAAATGTCTGCCTATTTTGGCCACGCCTTGGTTGCAACAGATGTGAATGGGGATGGGTGTGTATACGTTAAATTACTCCCCTTGTAAACTCTAGAAACGGAAGCTCAAATGTACACATGTAGCGAAATGGGTGTGGCAGGGGGGGGGGGTCATGCCTCCCCCACCATCAGACCGAATGGGTCTGTTTGTAATGTTGTCAGTTACTTCCCCCCATGGTATTTTTGTCGGTACATATGCACACAAATTGGTGATCGTTCTCGACTGACCCACTCAACTAAAATTAATAATAATAATAATAATAATAATAATAATAATAATAATACAGATTTGTAGAGCGCACATATCCACCCTGCTGGGTGCTCAAGGCGCGGAAACAAAGAAAAAACATGAATACAAACAATTTACAATGATAGCATAGGGAAAAATTTATGTACTGAGATACATGTATCTACAATGCAATTACAACATCTTTGAAGAAATGTGACATAAGATGAGTTTTGACTTAAATCTAAATTGTCCATTTTATATTTTTTTGTTATGTAATAATAATGAGTTTAATACGAAATCACCATTGTGCTCACTCTCCTGTATCTACCAGTGAACAGAACGAAAAATAATCCCGACCGACTAGTGGCTAAATAGCATTTGTCCACAAACTGGGTCGACTTGAATGAAGTATGCTTGGTGAGGGAAAAGGGTAGATAAAAATAATAATACAAATTTCCGTGCTGACATGTTTTTTTGTTTTGTTTTTGAGAAGGACGATCGCCAACACCCCGTTCCCAAGTGGGAACGCGAGGACGATCAGGATCAGACCCCGCAATTTTGATCCATGTGGCCAGACAAAATCAACTCAATCAACAAATCATTCGAACAATCTGCATACCACATAATAATTTCATCTGATAAAACCCGATTTGACTGAACCTGTTTAAGAATCGGATTTGATTTTGATCATGATTTATTGAACCTGATCCAATTCTGACTTGATTTGACCTGATTTCGATTTATATTTGCCCAGATTTTGATACTGATTTGATTATATTTGTTTAGACGGGATGACCTCATTATTGGCGCACCGATGTACGCTGATCCCAATAACCTGATTGAACGATGGGAGATTGGAAGAGTGTATGTTTACCTCCAGGATGAAGATGTGAGTGAAGTCTTATGAAATCAGATTCAGACATGGATTCACAGTGTAAATAAAGGGGTGGAGCACACTAAATATACATAATGGTAAATGAACATTTATGGTGATAACATGGGGGTAATTTTCCCCTTGCATCCCCACCCTACATAGATCCGCCGATGAAATCATGTTGAGGCGTGAAATGCCTTTCGTGGGTACGTTTGTCCACGATTCGTTTCACAGGATTAGTAGGGTTGTTTAATCTTTTCAATTTTTTTTTACTGAGTAGGCTCGCATTTTCCTTTTAAACGGGAAGTTAATCACTGTAAGATATTTCACAAACTAATTGACTGAAAAATTGACTGAAGAATCAATGACATCAGTTCACCAGCAATGACTTTATTAAGCAACGTCATGTGAAGTGCTTTTATCCTAGAGGACGATCAAAGCATCAGTTCTTTTCAGAACTAATTACTACTCAATTGAGAATTTCACATGGTGTCACCGCAATTAGTCTTACTTATCCTCTTCACCATGCAAAGCTACAAGTTTTACCGACACGAACATTGTTATGTCGAACACTAGAGATTTTAAATGATCTGCATGTATGCTATCAAATATAAATCTTGTACCTTCTCTGCATAATAAAGCGCATTGTTTTAAAAGCACATTTTTTCAAGTAAAATTATTGTTCTGAATTATGTTCATCTTTTCTCAGGGCTCATTTCAACAATCTGACATGTTGACTGGTACTCACCCAGCCGGCCAGTTTGGATTTTCTATTGCTGCGCTTGGAGACATAAACAGGGACGGATTCAATGGTAACCCATAAATGAAATAAAGTATAAATATCGCGAAACCCACTGCTGTATAAGATTCTAGCCGGCCAATTGTCATCGGGCAAGCTCGGTGGTCGAGAGGTTAGGACGTCTGCACTAGTAAGCAGGATGTCACTGGTTCGAATCAAGCCCGAGTCGCCTGTGAAGTTTTTTCACCGAGTATACAGTGCTATACACATGATAGTGTTTGTTTGTTTGTTTATTCTATCTTTATTCTGGATATCTCTTTCAATACAAAGTACTGGTCTCCCAAGAGGTCCAGATTAAAACATTATTGTATTCTACACTACATGTATTAAAAATGTACAAAAGTATATATACAAGATATATTTACAGTATGTGTACATAATATACACAGTCATAACATAGTATTAGGTTTAAAAGTGTAAACATATAAATGTACATTAGGCCTATATATCAATATACATGAAATCATAATATGTCAGCATTAATGAGTACTGATGGCATTTTTAAAAATATGTGTAGTCATGGTACTGAAGTTGAGCCGAATGTCATTTGACAACTTATTCCAGCGATTTACAGCTCTAAAGTGGAATGACCGTCTACCTGGATTAGTTTTCCATGGTGGAAGAAGTAAACATTTAAATGTTTGACTCCGTGTACCCTTGGAATGGGCAGAATTACTGAATAAGACATTTGACGATAAATATGAAGGTGCATTGCCTTGTAAACATTTAAATGTTGTGATAAGAAGTTGGTCATTCCATCTTTGTTCTAATTTATTCCAGCTAAGTTTAGTCATTAGATCGTTAACTGAAGTACGACTGTCAGCAGAGAGCAATATTCTGGCAAGCCTATTATGAAGAATTTGAAGAGAATTAGAATATTGAGCATTACAATTAGACCAAACAGAACTACAATAATCAAAAAGAGGCATAACAAGAGCATTGCCAAGCAAATTCAGAGTAGACGAAGGAAGATAATATTTGATTCTTTGAATTATACCAATACGTGTAATCAACTGTTTATCACCCGACACAAGATATTCAGCAATCTATAAATATCGCGGAACCCACTGCTATATAGGATACTAGCCAGCCAATCGGGCAAGTTTGGTGGTCGAGAGGTTAAGACGTCTGCACTAGTAAGCAGGAGGTCGTGGGTTCGAATGTCGCCTGTGAAGTTTTTTCACAGACACTCAGAAAACACACAGTTCTATACACAAAAATTCAATCCATTTGAAGATTTTGTTCACACTTTAATCGAAATCTACACTATTCTACAAAGTGGGTACATGTTCTCGAACATTCAAATGGACATTCAAACGCAATTTCTTAATTAAGTAAGGCCTTGAGACCGAGACAAAATCCACAGGCCTATCTCTTTTTGAAAGTAAATAATTTGATGGAATTTCTGCTACTTAATAAGGCATAGGATTAGTAATTCAAAAAAATAACTGATGAAGTATCAAATGAAACTACTTTGTCTCTGTGCTGTAAACTGAAAACTGAAATTATTGCATGAACTTCTAGTTTGAATTTAAGACTTGGTACTGTGTCCTAAATTCAGCACTGTCCATTATGGGAATGAATGTCACTCCATATCATTGAAAATGAATGCTTCCAATATTCTCCTAAGCGTGTGGACCGAACTAGCCGAATTAACTTTCATATTTTGGCTCATAACGGTACTATCACCTTTATGGGTTTTTATCATCAACTTTTGAGCCATCATCAACTTCATACCATTTTATCATATTTTACGTTAAATGTCTTTCTTGAGATAGCCAATAACCCGTAGTGTATAACGGTTTAAAATAACATAAATTGGTTTTAAACAGATATTGCCATTGGGGCACCATTTGCTGGTGAAGGAAGATCTGGAATCGTGTACATATACCAAGGAAGACGAAAAGGACTAAAACAAGAAATCTCGCAGGTAAATTTTAGGATCAGTTAAAGCAAAAATCGGCGATGGCTTTATTTGTGTAAGATTATTTATAATTTGTCTTTATTTAATTAGATCTCGTTTGAGAAAGATGGCAGTCCGCAATTTGCCTGTCGATAATATTCCTGACCGATCAGTGGTAAATATGGAAGGGTATGATAGGAACAGTGCTGGGCCAATGCATCCATCCGCCTGTCAGTCAAACAGTACAGATTGACCAATAAGTTAATACACTATACCTGACAGTTGATGCTATCCGCAGTCTCCCCTCTTATAGCATAAATTTTGGGGCTGAACAAAATAATATTTTGCCAGAGAAACCCTTCATCCATGTTAAAATGGTGGCTTTTTTTCAGTATTCTTGTTCCTCCAACATTATGTATCCAGTTTGGAGAGATCCTTTTTGTTAGCTTGTTGGATCGGTTGCGGACGATCACCAATCATTTCTGTGTACATAACCATATTATTTATAGAACATTATACCTTCATAATTATGCTGTTTCTAAACCAAGCCTACATGTTGAATTCACTGTAATTTCCAGCGAAATCTCGTGTATCAATTATTGAAAGTGGAACTAGAACATGATCTATATTTTTATCTATATTTGGCAGTTGGTACATGCAACCTAATCTTTCATTTCCTCTTCAGGAACTACGACCATCTGATTTTGGATTGAACATACAATCTTTTGGATCCTCGATTGCAGGCGGAATGGACATGGACGGTAACGAGTACAATGGTAAGAAGACAGTAGGCCCCTTAATAGGGTAATATCGTCACGATCAGAGCAGACTTTCCACAGGGTATTGGAATCGCTGTCTTTGTATGGTTGGTCTCTTGGCCCTGTCCTTGGCTGTATGATGGCGCATTCTCACGCAATACTGCCGCTGTCGGAGGGTATTTGTAATGTTAGCATTGGGCGGCATTTTTTATGGACGGCCATCAGTGAGCAAAAATTTCAACCATGGTTAGCAACAGATTTTGCCCAAAATTAAAAATTTTACGCCGGAAATATTGAAGAGGAATATATCTTCATTTTGTTTTGGTAATGTATGCCTATGTTGATTTATCAGTGTTTTCAATAATTAAAGTATTTAAAACAGAAATTGCAAAGAAATTTTAAAAATGGATTTAATATTTTGCAATCAAGATGGTGGCGCTCCCTCCTGAAACAGTAGGTAGCTAAACGATTCCAAGGTTCCTAGGGGGCACCCTCTTCGCCCGGTATTTCCAAAGAATAAATTTGTTGTCATTTTTTGTTTTACTTCAGAAACTTGTGGTATTTGTGAATAATTATAATTGTAATTATACAATTTCTTTCATAGATATGCTCGTTGGCGCCTACATATCATCCACTTCTGTTCTTGTCAGGTAGGCCTACAGCTGCAAAATATTGTCACATTTTTATAATATGTTTTGACAACATCTGCCTTGTTTTGAAATGTAAAACAATGCATTTGTTGTTGTTTTTGTTGTTTTGTAAGTTTAAAGAATTATTTTAGTGCAGCACAAGGATAATTTGAGAATAGTGTCATTGCAAATGAATATGAGTACAGTGTTGTTACACTGCAAATAAATTCAAAATACAATAAAAACCCCGAAAGAATGTCGTATCCGGCCGCCACTTTTTAAGGGCTTTTTTTTGCAACCACTAACCAGTTAAAAAATCATTCTATCGATTTTTGGTGGTACAGAAAGCGAAAACTATCTTTAAAATCCACTTTTATGATGGTTTTCGGACTTGATTTCCCTTCTAAAAAAATCCTCCCCCTCAGAAAATAGAAGGATCCTATTATAGTTGCCATTACGTATGTGACAATGACTGTGTTGGTCACTAATTGTGGAGTTTACAAGATCAGAGTGACATGACTGAGGAAGTCTTCGTATACCAAAAATGCCTGATTTTTCATGAAATAAATATCCTGGAATAATTTGAAGTATATGTCCATCATCATCCATATGTTCTCCACCTTACCAGGTAGGTAAGATTACATTATTGGTTATATTTAATGACAAATAGTGGCGGCCAGATACGACATTCTACCCAAAAACCCAAACAAACTCACACAATAAAGTCTTGTATTGTGAATAAGTGGCAACAGAATATAC
The DNA here is from genome assembly GCA_029582265.1 of Zoroaster sp. YZ-2022. Classification (NCBI taxonomy): domain Eukaryota; kingdom Metazoa; phylum Echinodermata; class Asteroidea; order Forcipulatida; family Zoroasteridae; genus Zoroaster; species Zoroaster sp. YZ-2022. The sequence continues at coordinate 22,962,078 of CM055816.1, read as the reverse complement.
GTGAAACCGCCCATGTACTCTCAAGGACATTTCCAGTGTATATATGTGACGCGGTATGTCAAAACCAGGCGGAATTGGGCAGAGCTACGAACGGAGGAACAGCTGCAAAATGCCTTGGGGGTGATTTTTTGCGATTTTGAGATTTGTGGAAATTTTTGATCCTACAAATGTTTAAAATGTTCTGTAAAAGTTTCTCACTGAAATTTCATCGACAAATTATTTTTAAAATACTTTTAGAGAGGCATTATAATTTCACAAAATGATGCCTTGTTCGGGCTATTACCTCAGTTTCGATGTTTCGGACAGTCCGATTTCAAATCTTAATAACTTCGCTATGGAATATCCGATTTGAAAAAAGAAAGCGGCATTGTAAAGTGCAAGGTCTATATTTTACTAATATTTCAATAACTCAAAACTGACCTCTTGCCCAATTGTGCCTGGTTTTGACATACGGCGTCACATATTTGACACCGTCTATAAATTAAAAACCTGAGCTAAACACATAATAACAACAATTGTTTTTTTTTTAAATTATATCTAAATATAGATCAAGGCCCATTGTGAAAATTTAAAAAAAATTGAGCTTCGAGCCAGAGCAGATAAATCTTGACATTAAAGATTACCAGTTACCATCTGGGAGAAGAGTATCTAGGTAAGTATCATCTCAATCGTCTAGTTTTCAAAAAACATATCATCTGAAAGTTTAATCACAATGAATGCCCACGTTTTTTTAACACAATTTTGACAAGATTTGTTTATGCTGTTATATTTTAGGAAAATTGCCCAACAGCAACTTTTTAAAAATTTGGAATAAAAATTCCTATTTTCTCAACGTTGAAAGCACTTCAGATTTAATCATTTTTCAGGATGGTATACCAACTTAACACCAAGTGAGATTTGAGCACTTCTACTGAGGCGGCTTTTCTGCATTTGAACTTCATAAATATATTCTTATTTTTATAATTGTTATTATGACACTGTGTCAAAAATAGACTTCAAAGTTTGTTTATTTGTTCAGAAGCATAGGTATCTATACACAAATAATATCCATATCATAGATCCTTGTAAGTTGGATTGTTAATATGTATATAAGCTTATGGCAGTTATGATAATCATGCTTTCCTGTCATAAATTTGTCTATAGCTGTTGATTAAAAACACGTGCAAGAATTACCATTGCGGCCCGGATCTGCTGTTGGTTGCTAATACGTAAGTTTTGTTTGAACATTGACACCTCATACCACGAAAACATTGTTTAGGTGTGTGGCATCTTTTAAGTACAACATTGGTATGGAAATGTTTGCAAAGCTGCTTCTATGAGTATACTCACTCTCTTTGAATCAAGATATACATACAGGGTACATCATTGGTAATGTTGGCAAAACTGCTTCTATGAGTATGCTTACTCTCTTCGAATCAAGATATACATACAAGGTACATCATTGGTAATGTTGGCCAAACTGCTTCTGTGAGTATGCTTACTCTCTTTGAATCAAGATATACATACAAGGTACATCATTGGTAATGTTGGCCAAACTGCTTCTGTGAGTATGCTTACTCTCTTTGAATCAAGATATACATACAAGGTACATCATTGGTAATGTTGGCAAAACTGCTTCTGTGAGTATGCTTACTCTCTTTGAATCAAGATATACATACAAGGTACATCATTGGTAATGTTGGCGAAACTGATTCTATGAGTGTGCTTACTCTCTTTGAATCAAGATATACATACAAGGTACATCATTGGTAATGTTGGCAAAACTGCTTCTATGAGTATGCTTACTCTCTTTGAATCAAGATATACATACAAGGTACATCATTGGTCATGTTGGCAAAACTGCTTCTATGAGTATGCTTACTCTCTTTGAATCAAGATGTACATACAAGGTACAGCATTGGTAATGTTGGCAAAACTGCTTCTATGAGTATGCTTACTCTCTTTGAATCAAGATATACATACGAAGTACATCATTGGCCATGTTGGCTAAACTGCTTCTATGAGTATGCTTACTCTCTTTGAATCAAGATATACATACAAGGTACATCATTGGTAATGTTGGCTAAACTGCTTCTATGAGTATGCTTACTCTCTTTGAATCAAGATATACATTAAACAATCATTCTGTGAAAGTTTAAGTTTATTACATTGTGTTGTTCACCGTGAGCAAACAGTGAAACTACACTATGAATAACTTTACCCTGAAAATCTGTTTTACCATGAAATAGTTCACGACAATTTCATGAAGACACAACACCGTGAAATTGCCATGAAATACTCTTGGAATTCCTTCGCCGTGAAAACGCTGTGAAAATGCCAAGAACTTCTCCTGGCAGTTTTTGGGGCAGCTCATTAATTCTCGAGAGCACCATGAATTTGCCGTGAAATCACCGTGGACATTATTGCCAATATCTGAGAGGAAGAGACACTACTGTGAAATTGCAGTGAAATTACGGTGAACTGTTACTTCAAGGCAAAATGGATTTTCAGGGTTTTTTCAAGGTGAAGTATTTCATAGTGCTAGTCATGCCGTTTTCTTCGTGTTCATTCTTATGGGGAATTTATACAAACTGGAAATTACTGGCAGTAGTTTTATTTTTCTTAATAACTTTCTAATAATGTTCTAATAATCGTATTTATAATTGATGAATCAAATGATAATTGATGAATAATCGTTTGGGAATAATGTTCACGTTTTACTCTCGCCTAAAGGGAAGGTACAACATACGTTCATTTTATCAAGAAATATATAATAAAACTAACCTGAGAAAGTTTTAGCACAATATACATGTGCTAATTATTGTAGAGAAAACAGCCAAAAAATGTTTCAAGATGTTAATGTTTTTATGTTTTACAAAATGTTGCATCACAAATTTATTTTCCATGTTGGCAACAACTTAATCCACATTGAGTACAACAGGTTAAGATTATCAATATTAAGCACAGTTTACAAGTGTAAATTACATTTTGACAGGATTTATACATTTTGAAACTATAGGAATACAGAGAAAGTAGCAATAGGGGATGATTGGGAATTTCGCGTGGACATTTCTGTGACCAATAACGGGGAAGACGCTTATGGAAGCTCATTTCAAGCGGTCATTCCTGAGGGAACGGCGTTCGTCCGTGTGGAAAGAATATCGACAGTAAGTATTCTTAATTTTTTCAATGAGTAAAAACAAAACTATAGTTCTTAGAATGGTCATTGCATTCATCTTACCCAGACCCCTTGGTGATGGAAACAACATGTTCTGAACAACCTATTCTTAACACTTTTGTTAACAAATCAGAAAATTGTGACACCCCCCCCCCCCCCCCCACCCACTAACAAAAAATACAAATAAAAAATCCCCAAAGTATATAAGCGTCACAGAGCCATTCTACACTCACCGGCCAAAAGTATTGCAACATGCTCAAAATAGCACTTTACAGTAACAGGTGAGATGATCATTTAATCCGATTTCATCGATCGTGTATTACATAATTTCCGAGCAAGAACAGTAAAAAAGAACATTGACTTCAAAACACAGCCACTTTCAAGAAGTCTTAAGTGGTGTAAATAAAATAAAATAAGTTATTGTAACACAGTTCTCCAAACTGAACTTTGGTGTGTGTTGCAATACTTATGGCCAGTGAGTGTATAAGTAAATACATCCTAACACCATACAAGGTATAATTACCGAGTGTAATTACATCGTGTCATATTTTTGTATCCTAAATTCGTATATCAGGATCTGTCTGTAACATGTTTGGTAGGTGAAGAAAACGGTGTAGTAATCTGTGACATTGGGAACCCCTTGCCAGAAGAACACACGGTAAGTATACCATGACTGTGGGTCTAAATAAATATAAATATTGCATGTAAGTTTATTAGGGGGAGCGGTGATGAGTGACCCATGGGTTAGGGTGAGATGAAAAAGTGATGAAACAAACACGTATACAGCCAAGTGCCATTATGCGTGTGAGTGGTGACACATACATTGGGACCAATTCTCACGCTCTCTGGATTGAGTCCCAAAGCTCACGCATTCTGCAAAACACTCACAGGCATTGAGAGACAATCTTACCTATCAAGCATGAAAAATACACTTTTTAGAACTCTCTTTAAAGGAGGGTCGTATTTTTACGTAAATCTGTGTGTAAACTCGGAAAAATTATGTGGTAAGCAAACTGTCCAACGACCATAGGAGGTTTCTTCAGATTTGGCGCAGGAGTTTAGTTCCGATGTCAGGGAATTTCGTGGTGCCATTTTAAGGTTCAGAACATACAAAATAATCATTGTAGTTCTGTTGTTTGTTTTATAAAGTCCATATACAAACCCAAAATGCTTTTAGCTGCATCCCATCCTCTCAACTACGTCCTTCCAAAATATATACTACTCAAAACAATTTATGGAACACCGGATTTTTAACATCAAATAGGTTTGAAATGTTCCATGAACCGGGATTTTCATTTGCAACCCCCTCTCTCTTTCAGTAGTCATGTCATGAAATGTGTAATCACTACATGCATCCTTTATCATCTGTTTCATTATGCAGTTGTTTCACATCAATTCTGTGAAACATTGTGTTTATATATCTGAAATAAATGATCTTGCTTTAACTGAGATTATTCCGGTGTTCCCTAAATTGTTTTGAGTAGTTATATATATATATATATATATATTTTTAAATAATGCTGGACATTAACTGAAGATGTGTTTTTCTGCCTGAAAACATTAATTTGTGATCGACCAATTTGTATTAAGCTTTATTTAAGTTTTAATGACGAAGAATCTTCCCATATGTAGTCGTTCACTTTTGAATTAGACATAGCGCACGGTAACCGATGAACGCTGGAGACAGCTGGACAAACAAAGGGCGCCCTCAAACGTTTGTGCACGGAGCGAATAACAAATATATGTATTAGTTCACTTATTTGGATGTTGTTCCATTATTTAGGTTTATTTCGGAATGACAATCAGAAATGATCAGCTGTCAGATGCCCACGAGAAGTTATTCATATCCATGATGGTGGATAGGTAAGAAGAATAAATGCAATAATAACACTTTCCTGTGATAGTGTGCCCTTAGGTTGTGTTTTGTTACTACAACTCGGCCTATTAACTCGGCCAACTAAACTATTTATACGAAAATACCACATAGGTAATTACATGCATGTAATACATGTTTTGGGCGCACTCTTAATACTATACTGAACAGCAAAAGAAACGCAAGTCCGAGGTCTTGTCAAGTTTTCAAACAGAAGACAAACCATTTTGATTCTAATCACTCATTTAATGAAAAATGCTTTCAATTTGTGAGCTGAAAGTGACTTGAAATTGCATTGCAAGATTTTCACATTCAACAGTCACTTTCAGCTCACAAATTGAACGCATTTTTCATTAAATGAGTGATTAGAATCAAAATGGTTTGTCTTCTGTTTGAAAACTTGACAAGACCTCGGACTTGCGTTTCTTTTGCTGTCCTCGGACTTGCGTTTCTTTTGCTGTTCAGTATATAATACTATAATATATATTTCACTCATTGGTTTTTTCCCAGTGGTTGTATTATATCAGACCTTACTCAGCACAAGATAACAATTTTAGAAATTTCTTATATGTATGCTATATAAAACAGCAACATTTTATGCATGTCCAAAAAATGTAACGTTATTAACCACAATATTTCTCTTATATAGGAGCATGCGTATAACAAAATTCTGAAAAATTGTTGTGCTGAGTCCTTACTACTGAATACAACTACTGTGAAAAAATCTTATGAGTGAAATATATTAGTAAGGAAATGATGGTATTATGAGTGGGTCCAATACCTCCAAAAATGTAACGTGAGTAACCATGGAATTACCCACTTGATGTTTCTTGCACAATATGGTTCTAAGCATGATTGGTTCTTAACCACTGATAATAATAATAATAATAACTAGATATAAGTTTTTGTCACAACAAAAACAAGGTGTTCGGTTGAAGTTAAAATGGTTACGTCATCAATTCGAAGTGTTGGAGAAGTCAAATGTTAACGTCTGTTGAAGTTCTCGCGAGAAGTTTATTTGAATACAATACAATACTGAATTTAGAAATTATTTTAATATTAAACTTTGACTTCCGGTTTGGACAGGAAGTAAGGTCAAATTGGGGTCACCTTTGTGTAAATACTTTTGACAATTAACAATCTGTACAATGGTACAAAAATGTCAATTTACCTCCTGTGGTTGTTGAGATATGATTTTTTTAAATATTAAATTTTGACAATTAACGATCTGTACAATGGTACAACATTTTTTAATTTACTTCTTGTGGTTGTTGAGATATGATTTTTTTTAAATATTAAACTTTGACTTCCGGTTTGGACAGGAAGTAAGGTCAAATTGGGGTCACCTTTTTGTAAATATTTTTTGACAATTAACGACCTGTACAATGGTTTAAAAATTGTGAATTTACCTCTTGTGGTTGTTGAGATATGATTTTTTTTAATATTAAACTTTGACTTCCGGTTTGGACAGGAAGTAAAGGTCAAATTGGGGTCATGTTTTGTAAATATTTTTGACAATTAACAATCTGTACAATGCTGCAAAAAATGTTAATTTACATCTTGTGGTTGTTGAGATATGATTTTTTTTAATATTAAACTTTGACTTCCGGTTTGGACAGGAAGTAAGGTCAAATTGGAGTCACCTTTTTCTAAATATTATTTGACAATTAACGATCTGTACAATAGTGAAAGAATTGTGAATTTCTCTCTTGTGGTTGTTGAGATATGATTTTTTTAAATATTTAACTTTGACTTCCGGTTTGGACAGGAAGTAAAGGTCAAATTGGGTCACCTTTTTGAAAATATTTTTTGACAATTAACGATCTGTACAATGGTGAAAGAATTGTGAATTTATCTCTTGTGGTTGTTGAGATATGATTTTTTTTAAATGTTAAACTTTGACTTCCGGTTTGGACAGGAAGTAAGGTCAAATTGGGGTCATGTTTTTGTAAATATTTTTCGACAATTAACAATCTATACAATAGTGCAAAAAATTTCCATTTACCTGTTGTGGTTGTTGAGATATGATTTTTTTAAATATTAAACTTTGACTTCCGGTTTGGACAGGAAGTAAGGTCAAATCGGGGTCACTCACAACTCGAGTTTCATCTACTTGTTAAGTTCTAAGTACATGCCAAGTTTCAAGTTCGTGTGAAGTTTGCAAGTATGTGTTTTTTTGCGGACAGTCACGGGGGAGAAGAAGAAGAAGAAGAAGAATAAGAAGAAGAAGTAAAACTAGATATAAGTTTTTGTCACAACAAAAACAAGGTGTTCGGTTGAAGTTAAAATGGTTACGTCATCAATTCGTTTTTTAATATTAAACTTTGACTTCCGGTTTGGACAGGAAGTAATGTCAAATTGGGGTCACCTTTGTGTAAATATTTTTCGACAATTAACAATCTGTATAATGGTACAAAAATTGTGAATTTACCTCATGTGGTTGTTGAGATATTATTTTTTTTTAATATTAAACTTTGACTTCCGGTTTGGACAGGAAGTAAGGTCAAATTGGGGTTACCTTTTTGTAAATATTTTTTGACCATTAACGATCTGTACAATGGTACAACAATTGTGAATTTACCTCTTGTGGTTGTTGAGATATGATTTGTTTTAATGTTAAACTTTGACTTCCGGTTTGGACAGGAAGTAAGGTTAAATTGGGGTCACCTTTGTGTAAATATTTTTCGACAATTAACAATCTGTACAATGGTACAAAAATTGTGAATTTACCTCTTGTGGTTGTTGAGATATGATTTTTTTGTAATATTAAAATTTTACTTCCGGTTTGGACAGGAAGTAAGGTCAAATTGGGGTCATCTTTGTGTAAATATTTTTCGACAATTAACGATCTGTACAATGGTACAAAAATTGTGAATTTACCTCTTGTGGTTGTTGAGATATGATTTTTTTTAAATATTAAACTTTGACTTCCGGTTTGGACAGGAAGTAATGTCAAATTGGGGTCACCTTTGTGTAAATATTTTTCGACAATTAACAATCTGTATAATGGTACAAAAATTGTGAATTTACCTCATGTGGTTGTTGAGATATTATTTTTTTTTAATATTAAACTTTGACTTCCGGTTTGGACAGGAAGTAAGGTCAAATTGGGGTTACCTTTTTGTAAATATTTTTTGACCATTAACGATCTGTACAATGGTACAACAATTGTGAATTTACCTCTTGTGGTTGTTGAGATATGATTTGTTTTAATGTTAAATTTTGACTTCCGGTTTGGACAGGAAGTAAGGTTAAATTGGGGTCACCTTTGTGTAAATATTTTTCGACAATTAACAATCTGTACAATGGTACAACAATTGTGAATTTACCTCTTGTGGTTGTTGAGATATGATTTTTTTGTAATATTAAAATTTTACTTCCGGTTTGGACAGGAAGTAAGGTCAAATTGGGGTCATCTTTGTGTAAATATTTTTCGACAATTAACGATCTGTACAATGGTACAAAAATTGAGAATTTACCTCTTGTGGTTGTTGAGATATGATTTTTTTTTAAATATTAAACTTTGACTTCCGGTTTGGACAGGAAGTAAGGTCAAATTGGGGTCACCTTTTTGTAAATATTTTTCGACAATTAACGATCTGTACAATGGTACAAAAATTGTGAATTTACCTCTTGTGGTTGTTGAGATATGATTTTTTTAAGTGTTAAACTTTGACTTCCAGTTTGGACAGGAAGTAAGGTCAAATTGGGGTCACCTTTGTGTAAATATTTTTCGACAATTAACAATCTGTACAATGGTACAAAAATTGTGAATTTACCTCTTGTGGTTGTTGAGATATTATATGTTTCAAATATTAAACTTTGACTTCCGGTTTGGACAGGAAGTAAGGTCAAATTCGGGTCACCTTTTTGTAAATATTGTTTGACAATTAACGATCTGTACAATGGTACAACAATTTTGAATTTACCTCTTGTGGTTGTTGAGATATGATTTTTTTTAATGTTAAACTTTGACTTCCGGTTTGGACAGGAAGTAAGGTCAAATTGGGGTCATGTTTTTGTAAATATTTTTCGACAATTAACAATCTATACAATAGTGCAAAAAATGTCCATTTACCTGTTGTGGTTGTTGAGATATGATTTTTTTAAATATTAAACTTTGACTTCCGGTTTGGACAGGAAGTAAGGTCAAATCGGGGTCACTCACAACTCGAGTTTCATCTACTTGTTAAGTTCTAAGTACATGCCAAGTTTCAAGTTCATGTGAAGTTTGCAAGTATGTGTTTGTTACCGGACAGTTATTGGGGAGAAGAAGAAGAAGTAAAAAAAAAAAAAAAACGTACAAAAACAATAGGTGTTTCGGGTACATACCCGAACACCTAAAAACCGAACAAAAACAATAGGTGTTTCGGGTACATACCCGAACACCTAATAATAATAATAATAATAATGGAGGCATTTTAAAGAGCTCTTACACGAGGTATCACAGCGCTGTACATTATTACCCCTGCTCATCAGGCTCATAAATCATTCCTGAAACCATCTCCCCTCCCTGGGGAGTATACAGCTCAGTTGCTGCCATTTCGGTGCATATAGGGCTAATCAAACACAACAACCAACTCTGCCCTCACAGGTACCCATTTACCTCTGGGTGGAGAGAAGCAATTATGGTAAAGTGTCTTGCTCAAGGACACAAGCACCACGGTCGTGGTCGGGATTCGAACCCACATTCTGACGACTCAGCCATCAGAACACAAATCCGATGCACTAAACCGCTTGACCATGGCACTCCACCGTGCAAAGCCTCAAGTTCAAAATTACATTTATTTCTCCATATACAATACAGAGTACAGAAGAATAATATAACACAGAAAACAAGATGCAGACATAATAAACATAAGCTTGTTATTGTCAGATTTAAACAAAATTATTATTATTTAAAGACACAACATTGTTATTTAATGAGCAGAATAGAGATCAGAATAGAGATATCAACATAAGGAAGAAACACACAAAAGGGTGAATGTTGGGAGCAAAATAATAAAAAATGGAAACAAGAACAAGAAATATTTCATATAAAGAAACATTTGTCCAATGATCTGAAGTTATGGTTTTTATTAGATTGAATAGTATTAAAGGAGAAGATTTCTATGTGAGAAGGTACCCAGTCATTTGTAAATAATATCTCTGACGGACTGATGGGAGTGATTGAATGATTTTGAGTGTATATGGGGTGGTGTGATCAAATTTTCCTGATTTAAGTAAAGAAGATTTGAGTCAATCAGTAGTTATCAGTAGATTTTGATTAAGCAATAATATTATTGACTAGGCCAAAGGATGGTTCAGGAAGCCTGAAATTTTTTATTTTTTTTAATAGAATTCAATGTTTTTTAATACAATTTAATTACATTGTAGCCTGAACTACGAGCCGAAGAATATCACTGGGGATAACTTTACACAGTACACTCGGTCTTCACATTCATGATTTTATAAGTAGACTTCTCATTTTAACTGCCCAGAAGCATGGATATTTGCTAAAATACGTATCTACTTAAAATTGCATTTCACAGGTCCTGTAATGCAAACTAATAACTTGGTCTTCATCTGTGATAAATACATCAATATTTCTTCTCTGCAGCGTATCTACACCTGAGCAGATTCTCTACATCTTCCCTAATGCAAGCCAACAAGAATCATTAAAGGATCCGGAAACAGAACAAGAGGTGGGCCCAGAAGTGCTACATTTATATATGGTAGGTAAAGAAATTAATTGACTCAATTAATTAGTAAACAACAATTATTGCAAATGTACTTAATTAATTGAGCTAGTTAACAAAATTGCTGCAAATAATGACTGAATTAATTGACTTAACAAAGTGAGTAAGTAAATACAATAATTGCAAATTAATCTCTCAATTAAATGATTTAATTAATTGAGATAGTAAAAAAAATATTGCAAATTAATGACTCAGTTGATTGACTCAATTAATTGATTAAGTTAAACTAACTGATTACAAGTGATTCAATTAGTCGATTAATCAATATTGTACACATTACTTCAGCATATAAGACAGACCAGAGCGTCCGTGACTGGACTAGTCGTCGGTGGCTGGTATCCAGACGTTCACACGAAAAGTGAACGTGAAGTCGCATGATCGAGATTCTGTCATACTTTATTGATTGAATTAATGATCACTAATTACAGATTATTTATTGATCACCTTATTATATCGAGGGTTGGCGTTTTGATTTTGTGCATTTTCAATGCCGTTGTGACACTGGGTTCCTGTTGTGTTCTTACAAAACAGCGCCCTCGTGTGACAAGGATAAGTAAACAGTAGACTCAATATTCAGTTTACATAAACAACAGACTTCCCATTTTGTTTATTAAATCTTCCAGAAGTTTGAACATTTGCTAAAATATGTACAAAGGTCATTAAACTCGATGGTCATCGAGTTTAAAAATTTGGTTAAGATGGAACTGAGATATAGGTACAACTGGTATCTAATCAAGAAGTGCATTATATACTTCACCTGATAACACATAAACAGGTTATTATCTGAAAGCTAACTTTATGTGGTTAAGTTGTTGCTAACCGCTTCCCAACTAGGAAGGAGCTGTAGTATGAATCAATAATAGTTGTTTATTATTTCATATTCATCCGGTAAGCACTGCTGTCCTTAAGGGCCTACCTTTGAATTAGAAAAAGACAATTGGGGAAAGGCCACACAATCAAGTACAATGACTTAAACCCAAGTCGTCATGGGAACGAATGGGATTTGAATCAGGGTCCACAGATATGGAAGGCGAGGACATTTAGTATCACTACTCCAACCTGATCGCCAGAGTAAATCACGTAGTTTCAAGTTTTGACCCGCCTAGCCGGATCAAATCAAGTAATCAAGTAATCCAAGTAATCCTAGTAAATCAATACATTTTGTTTTGTATAAATGACAGCTCCGGAATTTGGGGCCAAGCGAAGTCGGCGCAACAAGAATCAAAATCCACTGGCCTTTGGTGGACACTGACGGGGACTACATACTTTATCTGGTCAGCGCCGCACTAGGCACGGGGGAAGCTTGCTCTGTGGAAGGTGGTGTGAACCCTGAGGATTTAGAGGTAAGTGTTCTATGACGTAATACCCGTTTACAGTGTGGCTATCTAGTAAATAATTTATCAAGATGGCTACAACTAGTTTGACTATAACATTTTATCTATACCGCAGTAGTAGTACAGATGGGGGTTCTAGCCCACCTGCTCAAAAATCAATTTCTCTGGGTAGAAGTAGGAGATTTACGCAATATCGCATTTTGAGTTTTCTTATTTTATCTAAATTCGCCGGGTAGTAGTAGGGCTACTTTGGCGCTCGCTTTTAGGCAAAAAAAAAATACTTCACGTTTTTTTTATATATTTTTTTGTTATATATTTTCTAAATATATATTAATAAGAGAGAATGGCAGCTACAGGACGCACATTCAAAGACGAATATTTGGAAACATTTGGAGTTGCGCAATCGGTTACTCGCAAATCATTGATATTAGATAAATCACAATTTTTAGAACACGATGAACTTCCAAATTGGGACAACAACATAAAGCGTGAAGTATTAGATAAATCAAAATTTTTAGAATACAACGAACCATTAAAAAAGATCAACGAGTACGAATACGATTTTTTCTTTAAAATCGAAATGGGTTATATGTTTAAAATGTTAATAGATATTTTAATAGGTATCAAACCAAAAGCTCATTTTAAAGTAGATAAAACGGAGTTTTATTATCATGAAATGGATTTGTCGCAAAGAATATTAGTAAACGTATCGTTAGACAAAGAAAACTTTTTAGAATTTAAATGTGAAAGCCCAACTGATTTTTCGATAAATTTAAAAGTTTTGCAAAAAATTACTCGCGGTATTAAACGAAAAGTTCAAATAACCATTTACGTTAAAAAAGAACGGTTGTATATCGAAACGCGTGATGAGAAAAAACGAGAAACTAACAACGTGTGTATTTGCAGGTTGTACCACTCATCGGTAATAAAGCCCCCCATTGACGACGATTATCACCACCCTTACACGGTTGAAAGTAAGGATTTTTTTAAACTTAAAAACATGTTGCAAGCGAACGTAACGCTAAACATTAACATGAGCAATTTAGATTACATTAGCTTTTTAAACGATGACAATTCCGTTTATGGTACGTGTTTAGAATTTGGTGATATGAGCAAAAAGAAACCTCTTACTTATTCGGCTATTTTTGATTCAACTCTATTTAGCGCTCTATTAAAAATGTCGCCTTTTAACGAAGAAATACAATTTTTTGCGCCCAAGAATAAAAAAGTTCCATTAAAAATTACATCTTTAGTAAGCAATTTAGGAAATATTACGGCTTATATTAAAGACGAAAGTTTTTTAATAGACGAGAAAGAAATCGATATTATTGATAATTTTAATAAAAGCGCAACTATAGTTATCAACAACAACATGAGCATAGAGAATGAGTTTCGCAAACACGCTGTGACGCGAAGCGAAAAATATTATCTAATCAATTAATAAAAGAGCATGCACAAAATAATCGTTCCTTGCAGATGGTTAATAATTGGTAAAACGTACAAATCTTGCGTGCGTAGTTCACCTAACGTATACTATTGCGCTTTTCATCAGTTTAAAATTAAAAGCGGAAAAACCTCGCCGGTTGAGTGTAAAAGGTGTAAAAAAGGTACAAAAACAACAACGAGTTTATGCACAAACTGCGCGAGAGCATTAAAAGTAAAAACTTCTTACCAAATGAACAAAAAAGCAACACGGTTGTTTAATTTAGTAATGGTAGAACTAATAGAAAACAAAACAAAATCTAAATAATTTTAAAAAGTTTTTTGTTGAGTAATATCAATATGGGTGAACTATTAAGAACGTGTATACTTACGCTTATCGATGATTTAAAACGCTTCGCGTCAGCGTCGTTTTGCTCAAATTCTCACGATTTCATATTTTTAGAATATTATATTAAAAACATTCCCGCACAACGATTGATTATACTCGTGCGAGAAAAATTAGTTCCAGCGTTAGAGTTGTTTAAATCTAGAAATTTAGCTGGTATTTTACACGCACTCGGTTTAGACACGCGCTGCGCGTGTTACAACGAGTTAAACGAAACAGACAAATAAACAATTTTTTGGCATTTAGAACTAATTATAAACATTGTACTAAAACTTTAAATTGTACGGAGGAGGTCTATCCGTTACACGCTCCGCTACTCGCGAAGCGTGTTTTTGATATGATTTATTTACGCTCAAGTTTACTTTAAACTCAAAAGTTTTTCTATAAGAATTTTTTTTTCTGCGTTTTTATCAGCAGTTTCGGCCTCTGTTTTAACCGGTAACGTTGGTTCAACAAGTTTATTACGTATTTTTTCTTTCATTTTATAATATTTATCTCGCTCTTCGCATACTAGCACAAATTCTTCTTGGCTGATGTGACCGTCTTCGATAGCTTTACTAACGTGGTTTTCGATCGTGTTGAGTTTACTCATAGCTAGAATTCGTATTTCATCGTGTTTTTTAGCTTTTTTATACAATTTATTTTTCGCGTATCTGTGAGCGAACGCTCCTCCACCTAGCCCCAAGGCTAAACTTTCTAAAGCGTATCCCACGGGTGACGCTATAACGCTGGCGATACTAGCTATTCCGATGGCTCCTGCTCCCATACAGCCCAATTCAGCTATTGTTTCTACGACATTACAAGCGTTGATGATTTTATTATATTTTTTATATACGGCTTCACGCTCGTTTATTTCGATTCGTAATTCTTTTTGAATATCGTCGATTTTTTGCAAACGAAATGCTTTGGCACGCTCCGCGTCAGAGTCATTCGTTAAAACTGTTAAATTAGGATAAAGTACATTCGTTGATTCGCTCATTTTTATTAATAGAAAAAAGATTTTAATTTTTTTAATTTAACGGCCAAGAAATAATTTTGGTATCGTAACAGATTCCCTCTTCTTTAGAGCCTAAAAACTTGAAATGAATTAAAAAATTTCTGTTGTAGTTGGGTTGGTTTATTTTTAAGCAAATGCTGCATTCTATATATTTACTTTCGTTATCATTAAGCCAAAATTTACCCTCATCAGCGGGTAAAAAAAGGCTAGGATTGCTGCCCACTGAAATATCACGTTTTTACAACTCGTTGGAAAACGTTTTCTCTATCAATTATTTTTACAAAAGTTGTGCAATCCGTTATTGGCACAAAAGCATCAAAACTCGGCCCAAATACACCTCCCCAAGCAAACCAAATTTTATTATCTAAATTATAGAACGTTTTGCTTTGAGTAGCGTCTTCGATATATCCACTTTTTTCATGAGTGTAAGCGTTGTTTTGTGAATTGAGCGAACTTTGCTCGAGCTCGTTTTTTCGACTAGGCCCGTAAATGCTCGCCATACTTACAGTATAAAATCATTAATTTAACGGTAAACTTTTAATTTCTATATTAAAACAGATTTTTGAATTTAATGAGCCAAAAAAGGTTGCTTGTACAAAAACTTTTTGAACACCACGCATTTTAAAACACATTTCGTACTTGAGATGCTGCGTTTCATTGTCGACAAAATGAAATGTTTCATTTCGTTGCGGAGAAGGAATGTGATAAACGTTGGGCGCGTAATCACGCGTTACTGCGTGCGTAGCAAAACTATTGCTTTTTATAAATTGCGTAAAAATACTACAGTACGTGGGTGAAACGTTAAACATAAAAAAGGGTTGTTTAAAAACATCGTGCCATCCGAGTATAACGTTGAATTTTTCGATGAGAATAGTTTTTTGTAAAATTTCATCTCTATTTAAATATCCGTGATGTTCGCTCGCTCCGCTTATACGTTCACCATCTCTAGATAAACCACTCTCACTACTTTTTTCAAAAATGCTCGTTCGTTCGGGTCCGTAAATGCTCGCCATATTTATACAATCTCTAGATTTAAAATAACGGGGAAACCGTGATTATTTATATCTCTACCTTTTGAATCTTTAATTTTAAAACTCAACGCGTTAAAAGTACCGATTTTTTATTTTTTAAACGTTGGACTGGTATATACCATAAACATACTATTTCCAAACGATTGTCCTTGTAGGGGGAAAACGTTTAAGACGGTGCTAGGTCGCCCATTAAAATAATTATCGGTCGTAGAAATTTGATCGCAATGAATGTATAAAATTTTAAAAAGTTGTACATCGATTTTTTTACTATATTCTCCTATGGTTAGAAATTCATTGTGTAGTCCGAGTAAATTAGCTAATCCTGACGAAAATTTAATTGATTTATTGCCATCGTTTATTTTTAACGCGTAAACACCCGTTGATTTATCGATCGTAAACGTTATCCAAGACTCGTTTTTTGAAATTAAAGATATAATTTCATAAATGTTGTAAAGCCCCGGATCGATAAATTTTACAACATTATCTAATCCCGGTGTACGATAGGTTATTCGTTCTTTTTTACGAACGTTGTAATATCCTACCCAAATGTTTGCGCTAAGTAATGATATCGTGAGAGTGCCACTACGATTATCGATAACATTTTCTAATTGAATTTCTCCGCCAGTTTTTTCAATTTCTAATTCAACGGTATGAAACATTTTAATATTACATTTTATAATAATAAATGACGCGAAGCACGCTCGACAGAGCATTCGAGAGTAATTTTACGTATCCGTACGAACAATCTGGAAATTTTAAAGCGCCATTAAACTTTAGCGCTACCGATATAACGAGTATAAAAATTTACGTTAACGATAACGATTTTTTCGTCGCACATTTCGATAATGTTTTTAGCAACTACAAGTTGCCTCGCGTTGTTAGCGATAAAGTTGTTGATGATTGGAATTCTAACCCGCTCAAATTTAATCAAAATCAAATAAATTTTGCAACGTATTGCGCCGCAACTAGATGCGGCGTGAGTTATCAACATTTAAATCATTTGAACGCGATGATTCGTAGTTTTTTTAGATTTCACGTCTATTATCAAATTAGACGGTTGTTAAAGGAAATGAGCTGCCCAACGAGTTTTCAAAATTATTTTAGCGCGTTCGATAACAATATAGACGTAAGCGCTTATAAAAGACTATGTAAAGACTTTCATTTATCGCAAGTTTCCAATTGGAAACAACGAGTTGATTTAAATTCAAACGGATTAGGAACCGCTTATTATAACGACATTCCAGTACCAGGAAACAATTACGATAAAAGTAGTTTGAATGTAATCTCTACCGAGGTGAGCGATTACGATTATTATAAAACTGCGACGAAAATGAGCTTTGGAGATCACCCTTCGACTTATACGGTCGCTTACATTTCACAATCTCCATCTACTCGCGCAGCTTGGTCAAAATTTATAATCGACGAGTCTGTAGGTTTTACGGATATCGGCACGGAACGAATTAACGATTCTATAAGAACGTACGTTTACGCGATTTTAGGAGCTCAAGCGCGAGTTAAAAGTTCGTTTCTCGCGAGTGGCGTTGGTTTAGACGCTCAGCGCGAATTTATAAATATAACCAACGCGGAGATTGATTCTCCGGTAGATTTACAATCTAGTATTCAACGATATCAAGACGTTTTGCAAAACGCTCGCAGTCAATTAAACTTTTGTCTCGGACAAAATTTATACATGATGCCTAGCGATATGAATTTACGAATAGGCACTTATGCTGGATACAGCAATAATATATTAATCGCGACGGGTGATTTATCGTTGGGTTCAAATTTAGATACAAATTCAACGCCCGTTGTTCCTCCTATTTTATCGCTAAAACAAACGCAACCCACAACAAAGCATGTAGAAGATGATTTAGAATCTCTCACTGACGAGAATCACGTTCAAGAATTGCCTCCATCTCAAAACTCAACTTCTTCTAAAGAAGATGCGATAAAAGAACCCAACGATGATAACCATCAAGAAGAAAACAATTCTTTAATAATTGGTTTTGCGATTTTAACCGGTGTAGGCGTTATGATTTACGAATTGTTATTTTAACATTTTCTGCGTATAAGCTAAAACTAATACCCCGACTCCACTTATCGCCAACCATAAATGTTCCGCTGTCCACGCGACGATGTTGGAAGCTGTTTTAAATAACCAACTTACTACACTACCGATAATGGCCGGTAACGCGGCTAAAGCTTTCGCTCCCAGTTTAGATAATACACTCGCTAGATTTTTTAATGTTTTTTGTATCCACTCTTTCACACCACCACTCGGTTTTGGAGTTGGTGGAATGGGTTCGGGAGTTGGTGGAATGGGTATAGGCTTGGGTGCGGGTTTTGGAACAACATTACCGAACGCTTCAATTATAAAAGCGATGGCCATACTAAAAGCCGTTAATAAACTGACTATCGTTACGCCTTGTTCTCTAAACAAAGTTCTAACTCTTTCGCCCAACGTAACGTCTCTCGTTAACATTTTTTGAAACGTTTCTTTAATTCTATTGATTTGACTACGAAGAATATAATCATGCACATCAATCTGTTCAATCAAAACTTCTTTTTCTTCTTTTAGTTTTTGCAATTCTCGTTGATCAACATCAAATCCTCTTTCTTTTGCATCTTTAACTAATTCTTGATTATCGGAGATTTTTTGATTTACTACTTTTAATTTAGTTAGAAGATTTAATTGTTCGCCCCGATTTGTAGACATGATTTTATCGAGCTCTATTACTTCTCGCATCTTTAATTGTGTTTGAGTTTCAACATTTTCTTTTTGCATCGCCATAACCGACATTTCGATAGCTTCTGTCATTTGTGTTGATTTTTCTACCCGTTGCATCGGTATAGATGGTAACCTTCTACCACTACTTGTCGGTTCAACGAGTGTTTTTTTTTGCTTTTTCTAAAACATTTGTTACACCTTGCTCAATTTCTTTATATGGTAATAAATCATCTATGGTTAAACCATGGGCCTTGAGTGAACTCAACGCGAGAAATCCATCTCCTCTTTTTTTAGTTAAACGTATTTCTTTTTCACCTTTTTTAAAATAGAGTACACTTTTTTATTTTTATCTAATTTTTCTTCAAAATCAAGATAATCTTTTATGTCTGTTTTTAAACCTAAACTTTTATAAAAATCATCAACCGTTAATCTACGTAACATATCTCTTAAAGATGGCGGACTAACAGCTTGAGATTTTTTTTTTGCTATTTCTGCATCTACCCTTTTTTCACTTTCTTTTCTTTCAAGTTCAAATCTTTCTATACTTTCATCAATATCATCAAATTCATACTCTTGGCCATCTTCTTCCTCTTTATCAAGATTTTGTAATAACGGATCTGCCAACATAAGATCGCGTCCTCCTTCCGCCATTTTACAATTACTTTTTATCTTTTTTCAATAGTTTATAACTCGCGTACCCAACTAAACTCATGCCAATGATGATAAATACAACTTCTCGCGTTTTTTGATCTTCGCTAGGAACGTAAAAATCTTCTAGCTGCGGTTCTTCGCGTAAATTTAACGGTAAATTCATTCGTTGGTTAGCTCGCGAATATTCATCCATAGCTTCATCGATGCTGTTAAACGTTCTTACCGCACTCGATTCTTTTTGTATTTTTTCGTTTAAATAATCTAGATATTTTAAACGCTTTTTACTAAATTCATCTCTGGCTTTAGAAAGTTGTTCCAACGCTAAATCGTGTCTTTTGCGTTCTCGTTGAGCGTCGTCGCCGCGTAAATTACTAAATAGAAAATTGCTACCGGTAAATGCCAACGCATTGATTACCGCGCCTCCAACCATCATCGCTATAGATACCATTTATATTTATAGTTTATTTTACAAACATAAAAAATTATTATATTTACTAACATCAAATATGACTAGTAATACGTACGGAGATGTGTTGGACCCATACAGAAGATTACGAGAACCTCGAGGCGTAAAAGGTATGCGTCAAAAAGTCGTCATTACAAACAACCCGAGTACCATTACCGAAAATCAATTGTTGAGGGTTCGTTTTCCAAACTTGGGAATGAATGACGTCATCGTTCCCAATACAACTCGATTGGCGTTTAATATAGAACTCGTTAGCTCAGATGATGAAAATAGAACGTTGGTACAAAACATTGGTAGAGCGATAGTAAAACATATAATTATTAAAATGGAAGGAAATGAAATATTCAGTTTAGACGACGCGGATGTATTCAATTGTTACAAAGACGAATGGTTGGCCACATCCCAACGCGAAAATTTAGCGTATCAAGGAATCGAAACTGAAAACGTAACTAAATTGCGAATAGACGCTAGCGATAAAGTTCCCGCGGGTAACGGAGGAAAAGATAAAGCCATCGCGGATACGTATAAAAATAGGTATTACATTCCGCTAGATTTTGAATTGTTAACCGATCATCAACCTTACTATCAGTCGGGCATCGGAGATCGATTGACTTACGAACTCGTGTTTAATAAATTTTCTAGCGTAATTAAAAGCACCGACGATAATGCTAAATATGTCATAAGCGGAATTTCTTTAGAATTTGAAGTAGTTCATATGCCGGAACTCGCTAGAACGATCAAAAATCAATATACCTCTCGGTTGAGCATATTGTTTGATCGCGTACTGAGGCAGAGCGTAACTCCGTTAAACAAACGCGATACAATGTGGAATATAAATTTAAATACTCCAGCAAAAAGTATGAAAGGGATATTGTTTTTATTCAGAGAACCCAGCGAAACAGAGTCTAACGTATTTTATAATCCAAAAATCGAAAAAGTTTCGATTACGATCGAAGGCGTTCCGAACCAACTCTACGCGCATGGAATGAAAAGGTATCAACATTGGGAAGAGATTTCAAAATATTTCGGCGATTCGAAACAACAACACGCTATACAAGTCGCACAAGCTTTAAATTTGAGTAACGTCAAACAAGCTGATTATTTACTCCAACGATATGGCCTATTTTTAGATTTAAGAACTACCACCGACAATAAATTACACGGAAGCGGAAGACGAGTACAAAACTTGTCCGAAGGAATAACTATTCAAATTGAAAAAGAAGCGGAAACTGCGGGCGAACTAAACATGTATACTTTTATTATCATGGACGCGCAACTAAACATAAGAAACGGGCGTTTCGAATCCGTGGATTATTAGATCACGATCTAAAAGAAAAAAACGCTTAATTGTAAAAGCAAATGTTACCAAAATATCCACACGTTGCGTTAATTTGCGGCCAAACCGGATGCGGAAAAACTGAATTTATATTAAACTTGTTACAAAAAGAATATTTAAAACATTTTGAAAACATAGTTATATTATGTCCTACCATAAAAAACAATGACGCGTATCAAAATAGGAAATGGATTTGGAACAACGAGCGAGTGATCGTCGATGATCTAAAAGACATATCGCTGAACAAAGCGATACAAATATACTACTCAAAACAATTTAGAGAACAAAACAATTTAGGGAACACCGGAATAATCTCAGTTAAAGCAAGATCATTTATTTCAGATAAACACAATGTTTCACAGAATTGATGAGAAACAACTGCACAATGAAACAGATGATAAAGGATGCATGTAGTGATTACACATTTCATGACATGACTACTGAAAGAGAGAGGGGGTTGCAAATGAAAATCCCGGTTCATGGAACATTTCAATAACGGGTGTGACCACCTCTTGCAGTAAATCCAGTGTTCCCTAAATTGTTTTGTTCCCTAAATTGTTTTGAGTAGTATATATAGTGGCATACTAGAAGGAAACGAAACGTTGTTTGTTATCGATGATTGTAGCGCTAATAAACAGTTGCATTATAAAAAATACGACGAGAACAATAAATGTATGATTACTCAATTAGCTTTTAGCGGTAGACATATTAAACATAGTTGTTGGATTCTTACTCAAAAATACAATAGCGTATTGAAAGATTTTAGAGAGCAACTTAAATGGGTGTGTTTATTTTATTGTAAAGATAGAGACTCGTTTGAAAATTGTCTACGAGAAAACGATGTTATACCAACGGCTGAACTACGAATGGAAATTCGCGAACAACTTAAACGAGTTAAACATCGCAAATTGATTTTAAAAACGGATCAACCTACTAGTTATGAAATACGTGACTAAAGGTTGCTCATAGGTTGCTCATAGATTATCTATAGGTTATCTATAGGCCATCTGTTAGGCCATCTATAGGTCATCTATAGGTTGCTCATAGGTCATCTGTTAGGTCATCTATAGGTCATCTGTTAGGTCATCTGTTAGGTCATCTATAGGTCATCTATAGGTTGCTCATAGGTCATCCATAGGTCATCTGTTAGGTCATCTGTTAGGTCATCTATAGGTCATCTATAGGTTGCTCATAGGTCATCTGATAGGTCATCTATAGGTCATCTATAGGTCGTCTGTTAGGTCGTCTATAGGTCATCTATAGGTTGCTCATAGGACATCTATTAGGGCATCTATAGATGGGTGGTTACACGCTGTCGCGAAGCGCGTAAATATTATAAAACGCCTATAATAAATGGAAGAAGTTGCTAAATTGTTGAACGAAAATCAATCTGCGCTAAACTCTGACGCTGGCGTTAGTACAAGCGATGAAACGTTGATGTTTAAACAAAAGTTACGAGATAAACGTCTTTTATCAGTTGTAGCGGGAGGAGATTCTAAAAAGTGTTTCGGTAAAGAGTATAGCGTTAACGATATTGAGGCATTGTCCACGGAAGAGCGCGATGCATTGCACACGCAATACGAAACCAAATTAGGTCGCGATATAACGCAAAGTTTAGGTAGCGCTATTCTAACGTTGTACGTTAAACTATTAGGACTCAGTTTAAATCGCGTTGATTTATACGGCTATAGTTTTGAAATTGATAATGAAGGTAAATTAATTACAGATTTAGAAAAAGACCCATTCATTTCGAGCATGCTTAGTACCGTAGCGTGTGAAATATACTACAAGTACGGTATGTTAGTAGCGCCGCTCAGTGCAACTCTTATTACGGTAAAACATTTAAAAAGAAAAGAAGAATCTTGCGTAGATAATAAAAGGGATGGAAACGAATGTACAGACGCAAGTTGCGGAACCACAACCACAAGCAGTAACAAAAACACCGAGTAAAAAAGAAAACAAAATCCAAACAGAGTCGCGGCTGGTAAAAAACTCGCAGAACTTAATAAAAAGAAAAAACAAGAATTAAAAAAAGGTGCTCAACACGCGTTAACGCAAAGCGTAACACCAACGAGTGAAACAACAAGCTCAAACAACAACAACTACTACTATATCGCTATTGCTTTGTTCGTTGGAGGTTTAGGTGTTTACTACTTTTTAAGCAGCTCCAACAAAAATCACGCTGGCGCAGAGCGCGCGAAGCCAATAGAGAACACGCTGACGCGAAGCACGCCAACGAGTGTTTTTGAAATGGAATAAAAATTATTATATTTACCTAGTATAAATACAATGGACACGAAAGGAATCGCAAACTCAGCTTATCACAGCGCCGTTATAACTCTTGTTATTGTTTTATACAGCATGTTGGGCGAAAAAATATTTAAAATAAAACCGGCCGATTTAGGGAAATTGGATATAAAAGACGGGTTAAAACTCACAACGGTAGTCGCCGCGGGTGGAATGACGCAAATGTGGTTGGTTAAACAAGGAATTTTGCCGAGTAATATTGTGAATTCTGAATAAACATATTTTTTATCACGTTAAATATAAATGGACGAGAGAAAGTTATCCAACGTTTACTATAGCCCCAAAGGATACTACAAAGGCCAAGATGCGATAAATAAACTAACTAAAGAAACGGGAGTAAATGTAAAAAAAGTTCGACTGTGGATAAAAAAGCAAGCGTTGTGGCAAATTTATTTACCCAATCCTAAATATATTCCTAGACCAACCTCATCAAACAGCGCGTTTGAAAAACCAAACGAGGTTCATCAAGCGGATCTATTGTTTCTTCCTCACGATGTAATCGGTAAAAGAGCTTACAAGTACGCGTTAACGGTCGTAGACGAAGCTAGTAGATATAAAGAAGCGGAACCCCTAACCGATAAAACCGCCGTTCAAGTCGCTAATGCGTTTGGAAACATTTACAAACGTTCGTTATTGTCTTGGCCCGCGCGATTAAAAGTCGATCCTGGAAAAGAATTTATGAGTAACGTTAACGTAACGATGAGTAAACATAATGTAAAAGTCCAAAGAAGCGAAGCTGGTAATCATAGAGCCCAGGGTATAGTGGAGCGGTTTAATAAAACATTAGCGGAAAGATTATTTTCACATCAGTACGCTAAAGAAATAACAACCGATACGAGAAATAGAGAATGGGTTAAAAGATTGCCGTTAGTCGTAAAAGCGTTAAACAACGAGTCAACGCGTCTTATAAATTTAAAACCAAAAGACGCGATTAAAATGAGCTCTGTTGAGCAAAATCCAGCCTCACCCGTGCGAGTTAAAAAAGAAAAAAGAATCCCAAACAACAGTTTAATTAGGTATTTATACGCGCCCGGTGAAGCTGAAAAAGATACGAGACGTAGAGCGACCGATCCCATATGGAGTATATCTATATATAGAATATCTAAAACTGTTAAAAGTGCGAACCAACCTATATTGTATTATTTAGAAGGAAGGCCCGCTCGTAGTTTTGTAAGACAAGAATTACAAATTATCCCGCGAAATACGCAAAAACCTCCAAAGAGTTCGTAAACCACGTTAGCACAATTGTTGTGTGATATTGTTAAACGCAATAGTGCCCGTAAGCTCGAGTGTCTATTCCGTTTTCTAAAATGTATTTCTTTGTGTCTAGAGGAGATAACGATATTTTATTTACTCGCGTCGTATATAGTCTATGTTTTTCGTGTCTGATAAAACTCATATTGTGATGTAAAGTATTTTTCAGAGATAAAACTTGTTTATAACGATCGTGTTTAATTTGTTGTTCTAAAACTTGTTTTTTAACTCCTTTAGCTTTTCTTATTTGTTTCTCATTCGATAAAAGTATCGAATACATTTTAGGTCTTAAACACACAACTTCAGAAATTAGAGTTCCAGCGCACTCGTCTTTCATTTTACCAATCACTTTTTTATTATCTTCAGAATGTAAAAAATGTTGTTGTTCATAATTTGAAAAGTCGTACAAAGATTTGTTTTTACATAAATCTTTATACACATCTTGAGTTTTAATCTCGAGTAACAAGCTATCCGTATCCGTGTAAATCAACTCGCACTTATTACCATACTTGCTCTTTAGCTCGTTGTAATAAAAATCATACATTAAATGTTTAGATAAGTCCAGTATGCTCATTCCTACGTAAACCGGGCGGTTGAGAACGAGTCTCGTTTTGTGCATGTGAATCGCTACTAGTTCATTATCGAAAATCCTAGCCTCTGCAAAATTTGGTTTCGCGATGAGAGAACGAATTTGATTTTCTGCTTTTTTATCGTTCAATCGCTTCAAATTTACATTAATACGATTACGTACATTTTCCATCGTTTTTCCAAAAACTGAATTGTTCATGAGTTTAAACAAGTCTTTTTCAAAATCACTCGTCGCGAGTTTTCTGAGTTGCGTGTTTTTATCTATATATGATTTCATCCAACGTGATTCGTCGAATTCTAAAACTTTGTGAACTTTAGTTAACTTCATGCCGAGTTGTAAATACAATTGTAAATTACGATAATGAATCACGTAGTTGCGTTTATCGTATAAATTTGGAACTAATTTCGTAACGTTTGGAGCCGGCATGCCAGTTAACAACTCGCGTTGATACTCACTCATCCATTCTTTCGGTACCATCAACGACTCTGGAGCGAGTGGAAACGAGTTGTGCGAATCGTGCAACGTTTTGGGGTATTCTAAATCGACTTGTAAAATGTATCCTTTATCGTTCTTGTATCCTTCGCTCTCGAGTTTGTTAATTTGTTTTTCACTTAACCACTTGAAATTACCCGTCGGTAAGGGTTGACTCATGGCATACCCGTATAAATTATTCGCGTCCAAGTACATAATGTAACTCGATGGAATATTTTCATCGTAGTCGCCTAAATATTTATTGTTCGCTTTCGCGTATATTTTACTCACCATGCACGTTCCTCCTCTAATACCCCTCTCCATAAACAAATGTGTCGCATCCTCCAGGTAATTTTCTTTAAATAGTAATTTATTTAGATATTATTCTTTCTTTCAACATGTATATGTAAAAAGTTATATAGTAAATATTTATGTCTCATTAAAATAACCCCAGAGGGCGCTATTTGAATGAGATAGTTAAAAGTAATTGGGTAAAACTGAGGGCGCTGTTTGGGTGGGGTTGGTAAAGAATTCAAGGAATGTGTGGGGCTTGCATGCCCATTGTTCACATAAAGTATTCATCCTTTGTGAAGGAGTTGGGAGAGAGGCAGGGCAAGCAATACCAACCCGAGGGTCCGAAGAAAGTGGCGGGCAAGTACTCAAGAGAACCCCCCCCCCCCCTTGGTCAGGCGAATGGCAGAGACAGTGGCCACACATGGACCCATGGAGAACAATATGGAGACATTGGTGGTGGGATATATTATACTGGCCTTATTACTGTAATTATAAGTAACCGTATTAAATTTTGTTGTTAAATTTTGTTGTATCATTTATGCATTAAAAACCCATATTCATTTACTCTATAATTTAAACACCAGATTCCCCCAAAACCATTATTCTTGCGTGACTGTCTCACTAACCCTGCCACTGCAACCGTCAATCATGGGAATTTCGGTCTCATGGTGTGACAAAATGCATGTCAATATCCGTGAACAAATCTAAAGTTTGTTTCGAATGTTTTAACAGAGCGTCCCAACTTAGCCCTGGGCTCGTATAATAATTAGCCGGGTCTAAACCATACACTCGCATGCAAGTCGCGCGAAAGTTTTCAAACACATCCGCCAACAAGCAAGTATCGGTACGCACGTACAAATCGTGATAATCTCCCAAGTTTTTGCAACCAAACTTGTTAAAAACGTTCTTTGCGTGCTCGTATTGTTGTTGCGTAATGCGACTGTCGTTTAAACTGCTGTAAAAAGACGCTTGCGCGGGAAGTTTCGTTTCTTCAAATCGTTTAAAACTATCCATGTATTCGTAAGGATAGATGCCCTTGCTTTTAATGAGATTACATTTTTCGGAAGAGGTGGCGCGAAGCGTGATTGGAAAAGAAACGTTTGATTTCACGAGTTTGTCTAGCGAAGCTGGTAAAAATTGAGCGCTGTCTATAAATCGTAGTTGATTGATACTAAAAGAAATATACTTTTCGATATTGTTTGCGATACACGTTAAATTTCCTTTTGTTTTACCCGCGGCTTGCATAATGAGATGAGAGTCGTAGCCTCGTAAATTATGAAACACGACCGGAATAAAAGTTTTACTCGGTTTTAAACTCAGTTTTAAATTGCAACCGTCGTGCGCCGCGCCTCTATATTTCCCGGTAATGTGGCAATGATCACGTACCTTGTTGCGCTTCTCGGCAGAGTCAGCGTCTCTAAAAAATGCCTTTTCGCATATCCAACACTCGCTGGCAAAGTTGTAATCTTCTGAATCTTCTTCAGTCATGTTTATTTTAAGAGGATTTTTAAATATTTCGTTGATCTTTTCTTCTTCCTTCCGCAACTCGTTTAAAAAGTGTTCAGCCGCATCTTCTCCCCTATACGTACAGGGAGTGTTAGTCGCACCATCACATCGCGTTACGACGTACGAATAACCGCAAACGACGTGTTCTTGTAGTTTTTCAGTATTGGCGGCGTTAGAGGAGCTTCGCGTCAGCGTTTTAATAATGCTTTCAAAATCGGCGTATATTACGAATGGAACACGCATCTTTTTATGAAAATTTACAAACTTTAACTTGTCGTTTTTACCCTTTATTGGAAGAACGGTTTTTGCCGGCCTGTCGTTTATTCCCTTACACATTTCTACGTGATTTGCGAGATATGCTTTTGTTGAAAAACCTTGTAAACATTGTAAACAAAAATGTTTACGTTCTTTGTGACTCGTTTGATCGTAAAGTAGTTTATTCATGTCTTTTATGTAAACGTAGTGAGATCTAGCGTCAGCGGCGTGAATTAATAATAAATTTATACGATCCAGCTCCGCGGGTTGATCGCTGAGCTTATAAACAAGTATGGCGGAGCCCTCGCAACCAAAGACGTTTATCGCTATATTGTTTTGTTTTTCTACTCGTTTAATTTGGCTGATTGGAGTTGGTGCGTCGATGTTGTTAAAATTAAAACCATCCTCCGACGGAGGAGGGTACTTGCTCGTTCTATCAACATGATCACCCGCGGGAAAACGATGAGCGCGCAAAGCCCATCGCAAACAATCGTCGTCTTTGTTTTTTACGTTAATGCAGGCTTTTTTATTTTGTATATAGTCGCATAGCTCGATATAAGAGCCGCCTCTGAAAGGTTGATACTTACTAATTCTAACGTTCATTTCATCGACGCGATCAATTATCCATCCACTACCTTCACGCGTATATTTTTCTAAAGCTTCTGCAATTTGCGAACAAACGTTATCAAGATGTTTTTCAATATTGTTTAAATTCAATAAAACAATTTGCTTATTATTGTGAAAACTTGGCTCAGCTTCATCGACCTCGCCATCTAGTTTTTCTTTAAGTAATTTTATGCGCACGTAAATCATAAACTTGAATGATTTAAAATCTTTCAAGTCTTGTCGTAACTTGTTAATAATCTTTGGTTTTGCCGCCTCCCAAAATATGTATAAATCTTGTCCTTTGCTGTGATTCAACGGAATGATCATTCTTTGTTCACGTAAATAACTACCACCATCGATCGGTGAATTAAATCTTAGCTCTTCTTCTTTACCGCGAAACATTTTAATAGCGTCTACGTAATCTTTTTTAATCAATTGCCCTTTTTTACCCGAGCCGTGTTTAGGTATATTTATACGCTCCGCGTTTAAACGTCTTTTCAATTCAACTAAATTTAATTTGTACAATGGTTTTTGTTTTTGTTGTTGCAAATATTTTTTCACATATTCGTAATAAACGCGTTTATTAAATTTACCAGCAAAATATATAATTATGCAAAAACAATGATTAAATTACATTAAAGGTAATTATGTAACTAAGAGCAAAATTTTGTCGCACCAAGAACTCTCAACTTTACTTCTTTTTTTTTCGAGATAAAGAAATTTCTTCAAATGTACTTTAAACTGGAAGATAATATCAATATCGGAGGGGACAGAAAAATTATTAAAGACTAATTTACATCGGATAACCCAAATGATACGTAGCATTTTAGCAATGATGGCATTTTGAATATGACTCATTTTATATCCCAGAATCCTATTAAGATCATTTAAATAAAAATCTTTTTTACCGGAGTATTTATTAAGTATGTGTTCTACAAAAAGCCACGCTTTTAAGGTGCGGGTGCAATAAATAAACAAATGTTCGTGAGTTTCTGGTTCAGCATTACAGAGGGGGCAAATATTGTCATTAATTGTACCTATTTTTGAAAGAAAAACCTTTGTAGGGAGACACCTATGCTTTAACTTATACCACAAATCTTTATCTTCAGGGTCCATAATAAAATTATTTAGTCCATTTTTCCAAATTGAAGACCAATCTAAATTAGGGCGAAAGTGAAGAATTTCTTGCCATTTGACTTGGATATTAGGATCAGTAAATTTTGATAGAATTAAATTACGATAATTAATTTTTACAGTGGTATCAGAAACATCAATATAATCATCGGACTGCCTATCGAAAATAACAAGCCAATTACAAATATGATTTGGGGGACCGATACGTTTTTCTTCAATTAAGTTATGGTTAATGTGATTGTCTATTCTAGCAACTAATCTACCGGCGATTATATTAGAAATATTGCATTTCTTTGCTACCTTGCGAAAGGATATTAAAGAGCCATTATCAATAATGTCTTTGACTTTATTAAAGTTATTATAAACGAGCAGGGGACTGTTAAGTTCTGTATCATCATCAGTCGCGCAGACATTATGCCACAAAGGGACTTCTTTTGTTTCTGAACATACGGAGAAGGAACAATTTATTTTACCGTTTACCGCTTTAAAGGCATAAATTAAATCTTGGTAAAATGGGGTCGTGTTGACGGGTTTATGGCTATTGGACAAGACGTACCAATTAAGATTACTTTTATCACTGGCTTTAGTAATCCAGTAATTAAAGAATTGTTTCCATTTGCCTTGAGATTTGATATAATTAGAAAACCATTGGACCTTGATGCTCGTGAGTTTACATTCAACATTAACCAAACCAGTACCTCCTTTATCCCTAGGACCAATAATGGTATTTCTTTTGATTTTCTCCACTTTCCCATCCCAGTAAAAATTCCATATGGTTTTATCTATTTTCTTAATCCACTCGCGCGGACAAGAAATAACGCTCCCAAAAATTTAACCCTGATCCAACTAAAGTATTAACAATGACCGCTTTGCCAATAAGAGTCAAATTACGTTTGGTCCACTTATCTAAAATACACTTAATCTTATTTATACGGGGGCCCCAGTTGTCTTCGGGGGTTACGTCATTTCCAAAAATTATACCCAAAATTTTAATTTTACTATTACTCCAATCAAAACCGCAAGGATCGTCAGTCCTATTTTTCCATTTACCTAACCAGAGCCCTTTTGTTGTAGAAACATTTAATTTAGACCCACTCCCATTACAGTATACACTAAGAGTTTCATTAAAGACATTAAAATCGTTATTATCGCTAACAAAAAAAGTAGCATCGTCAGCATGCTGGACAAGTTTGACAGAATCTGGACAGTGAGGAATGTCAATACCTTTAAACTTATCGTTAATTCTAAAAAGATTTGCTAGGCCTTCGACACATATGGAGAATAGAAGTGGGACAATGGACAGCCTTGCCTAATTCCGCGAGTTATTTCAATGGGGAGGCAATGTAATTATTAACAATTATGCGACAGATCGGTTGACTATACAAGAGTTTAATTCCTTGAATCAAAAATGGGGAATACCTAATTTATTCATGACGGCAAACATATAATTCCAATTAATTCTGTCAAAACTTTTCAAAATCTATACTAATAACAGCTGCTTCTAAATTCTCCCAATTAATGTAATCTATAGTATCCCTGAGAATCATAAGATTGTCTTGAATTTTCCTAGATTTGACCCCGCATGATTGTTCCTCCCCAATAATAAAAGGCATGATATTTTTAAGCCGATTTGTAAGAGTTTTGGCTAAAATTTTATAGTCAACGCATAATAAGCTAATGGGTCGCCAGTTTTTAAATCAATTTACTACCAACATTTTTATAAATAAGTCGAATGAGGGCGGTGTTCATGGAATGACCTAGATGACCCATTTTAAGGCTATAAGTTAAAACTTCGAAGAGATCTGTACCAATAACATCCCAATAGGTTTGGTAAAATTCAACAGTGAGACCGTCAATGCCGGGGGACTATTTTTGTTCATTTGGAACAGCGCATTTTTAAAATCACTTAGTGTAAAATCGTTCTCAGAATTTTCAAAAATATCGGAAGGAATAAAATTAGGAGTCATAGAATTTAGGATATTTTTCATACTGGAGGTACAAATCTCCTCAGAACTGTATACTTTACTGTAAAACTCATTAACAACAGTCAACATGGTTTCACTTCGGTTAACATAATTCCCATCGGGCGTCATTAATTTGTCCATTTTATTGTTTTGAATTTGTTGTTTTTCCAAATTGAGGAAGTATTTGGAAGCTTTTTCGCCTTCTGTTTTTATTGTATTTCTAACCCTTATTTTAGATTTCTCCAAATCATTTATTTCATAGTTTTTAATGGCTTCTTCGACTTTTTTAATATCGTATAAATTAGCATCTTTCTGATTGTTGGTAAGATCTTTATATTGTTTCTGAAGATGAAAAAGTTTCTTTTTAGAATTCCACGATTTTTCTTTACAGTAATCCTGAATTATTTCTTTTATTCTGAATTTCCCCATTTCCCACCAGTCAATTAAAGAAAGGTATTTGTTTTTCTGCGTCTTCCAAAAATTCCAAAACGTCTCAATTCGAAAGAAACAATCATCATCCTTTAATATCTCATTATTACAGATCCACCGTCCTTGGCCATGGGAAATATGACAATCGTGCAATTTTAACAAAAGGAGTTGATGGTCTGATAGACCGTGCACTTTGCAGGAGATATCGTGAATATTATTCAGAACATTTGAGGAAACAAAAAGTAATCAATTCTGCTGGACTTTTTAGTTGGTTTGTGAAAGTGGGTATAACCAGGATCTTCAGGGAGAACAGTTCTATAGACGTCAACGAGATCTTTTTCATTAATAACGTTATTCAAAAATAATTTTACTTGTGTCTTTAGAATGATAATTATCCAAAGCACAATTAAAATCTCCTCAATTATCCAATTTTCAAATCCAGATATACGGTCTGTCAAACCATCAAAAGAAAGTTCTTTCACGGAGGTCATTTGGAGCATAAACCGAAGCTAAAGTAAAAACGTTATCATCCAATTAAATTCACCTTTAACCCATCTTCCTTCATCATCCCTCTCAATATTACATAAATCAGTGTTGATTTTTGGGGAAATTAGTATGGCTACCCCCTTGAATGGCGATTCCATGACTAAAATATATTTCCCTTCCATTGTCTGCTCCAAAGGACCTCATCATCGCTATCACTATGAGTTTCTTGCATCAGTATTATATTAAAATCACAACTTTTCAAATAATCGAAAATGACGTTTCTTTTGTAATTATTTCTTAAGCCATTAACGTTAACAGATACCACCGTATGCAGTAAACTCATAATGAGTGTGATGTGTAATAATAACATCATACCTGTGATTATTAATTATTCTTTTGTCCCCTACCCCTTCCTCTGTTGCTGGATGTTTGGTTTCTTTCTGGTATTGGCTGTGACGAACTCCTTGGTTGTGATGTGTTTGAAGCGTGTGGTCTCTCTGGCGTCGTTTGGGATAGGTTTCGGTTTTGAAGCGTGATCTCCCCAGTCCCTCGTTTCCGTCTAAATCGTTGAACCCCTCGTCGAGTGTATGGAACCCATTCACCGTCATCGTCATCGTTATCGTCTGTGTGGTCCGAAGGCATATCCTCGATCTCAGAGTGAGGCGGGTCTTCCGTTTCAGTGGGAGGCGCGTCCTCGATATCCATGACTGTCGCCTCGTCATCGTTTTCGTCTTCCCTCGCCTGCTTTCTGCTATGGACGTCACCTTCTTCGCGTTCTTTTCTTTTTCGAGTTTTCGCAACATGTTCGTCCCAGAATCCGGTCTTGACTTTTTCTTTATGATGTGACTGCTTGTCTACAACCTTGTATGACTTTGATGTTTTCCTCGACCTCTGGTTTTCTTGGATGTGCCGTCTTTTGTTGTGTGGGTGTTTTTCCGGGTTGGCTTGTGGGTTTGCTGCTGTTTCTCTGTTTCTCGTACTTTTCGTTCATCTGCCGTGCGTGTTTCTTCCGGGGTCGGTTTCTTGTGTGTTTTCTGCCGTTCCTGCGCTTGGCTTTCTTTTCCGTCGTTTTCTTTTGGTTTTGGGGTTTCTCTTCTTGTTCATCTTCTTCTTCGTCGATGGTATTATCCTTGTTGTCTTCGTCTTCTGCCTTTGGTTGTTGTATTTCCCCTTCTTCCATTTCTCCAGAGTCGGCGTCTTCTTCGTGTTTCCTGTCATGCCAAACTGCGCGATGTTCGAGGCTTCCACAAACGAAACACCTACCCCGTGCTGGACAATCGTAGGCGAGGTGGTCGGTCTGTTCGCAGATCTTGCAAGTTTTCACTTGTCCCCTGTAGCGTACCGGAAGGGTGAATCCGCCTACTCTTAGGAAGCTCGGGATGGGTTTTTTCAGGTTTTTAATCATACAGCTCCTGACTCCTGTTTCTACTAACCTATCAAAATCATGGAATTGCCTTCTAATGTTGGCTACTGTTCCGTAGACGGAGAGGGTGTTCGTCACGACCTGATCTGACATCTCATAGGGGCACTTGACGTATACAACTACGGAGTTAGAAACGTTGGTTCTTTCGCATTGTATCAGGGTCTTTTGCAGTAGTATCCCTCGGGCTGCTATTGTTTGACAATCTGTTCCATTGTCAAAGGTGACGTTATACCACTTGTTCCCGATCTCTGCTATGCACTTTATTGTGTCCACTGCCTCCAGTTCGTATTCAACAGCGTTGTAAACCTCTTCAGGCGTGACGGCTTTTTCTAATTGCCGGATGCAGAATCTTACTGTGTTGGGTCTATTGAGTACCCCGCGTTGAGCCATAGTCCAATATGGCGTCGCCCTTCTATCTTGTTGTGTTTTTGGAATCGAAGGCCAAAAGGGCCTTAAAATGATGAACTACACTCCAGAAAAAAGGCCTTGTGATGCTACAAATCACCAAAGAAGAGATGCTGGACTTTAGTTTGCCCACCGATGTACGAAAAAAGGAAAAAGCAAGTAAGAACGGGAGCGAGAGTATAACACGTCTTGCGCCGTCGAACGCTACTACCACTACCACTACCACTACCACTACCACTACCACTACCACTACCACTACCACTACCACTACCACTACCACTACCACTACCACTACCACTACCACTACCACTACCACTACCACCACCACCACCACCACGACCACCACCACCAACACCAACACCACCAACACCACCAACTCCACGATCACCACCACTACCACCACCACCACTACCACCACCACTCACCACCACCACCACCACCACCACCACCACTCACCACCACTACCACTACCACTACCACTACCACTACCACTACCACTACCACTACCACTACCACTACCACTACCACTACCACTACCACTACCACTATTGTTATTATTATTATTATTATTATTATTATTATTATTATTATTAAATTTCAATACACTGAAACCAGTCTGTCAATCAAACTGCACGGATTACCATATAGGCACACGTAGAGTTTTGAGCATTGGATTGGATTGCATGGGAGGGAACCAATTAAGCATCCGTGTGTTTGCCTTGGTCGTATTCTTCACTTTATGGTATCTCGTTGCTGTACGCAGGTGTCGACTCAGGTTATTGGACAGAAAAATGAGGTAGATCCGGGAAAACTACCAACATCCGTTAGAATTCCTCTCTGGGTCTATATCGTGGCATCCATTGGTGGTGGCCTACTTCTTACAGTTATTGTGCTTGTCTTCAGGAAGGTAATATTTAAAAGCTATATCATTTACTTAAAACAGTTCTGGTAAAGGCCGAGTACATGCAGTATTGACACCAGGGGTGTAGCGAAGGCATTTTCTTTTGGGGGTGTAGAAGCCAATTTGCCCACTGTCATCAGAGTTCGGGGCGTAAATTTACCAACACAACAACACTAATATGACCAGACAAATTTACATGGTTTTCCCCAAAAAATTGGTGGGGTAGGTCGAACTGCCTCCCGAAACAACTTATAACAAACAAACAAACAACTCAGCAAGTATTCACCGCTTAGTAACATGATACATTTGCAGTCGGCAAACCCCTAGCTCTATATAGGTTTGCTGATTAAAAATTTATTCTGGACCAACCCTTGTTCTTGTGCCTTTGATACTTCATTTGCCGACTGAGGCTCTAAATGCCGACTCAGAAAAATTATGGGGGGTGTCGCACCCCCACTCCCTACGGCCCTGATTGACACTTAATTGATTACAAAATTAGGTTCCTGAATTATTTTCTGAAAGCTAACTATAGATGTGATGCATTTGTGTGGACAATTTGAATTTAGCCCCTATATACCTTATATAGAATGGTAGAATTGGTAATATGACACTTTATACTCAGTGTAAATATTATTATGGTAGCATTCTTCTCTAGAAATAATCATGCTGTAGGTGCTGTCATTGTATAAGAAATGTGAAATGATCTCCTGTTCGAATTTAGGAATAATTATAATTCCACATTAAAATGACATAATCAATTGAACTTAATAAACTAAACGTTCCCTGGTTGGTTGTTTATAGTGAAGGTACAACTTTGGTTATTACCAGTTTATCAAATTAACAAATTATTTATCTATAAACAGAATAACTTTACTAAAATGCCCTGAAAATCTATTTTACCGTGAAATAAATAGTTCACGACAATTTCATGACGACACAACACCGTGAAATTGCCATGAAATACTCTTGTAATTCCTCCGCCATGAAAACGCTGTGAAAATGCCATGAACTTCTCCTGGCAGTTTTGGGGGCAGCTCATTAATTCTCGAGAGCACCATGAATTTTGTTGCCGTAAAATCACCGTGGACGTTATTGCCAATATCTGAAGGGAAGAGACACTACTGTGAAATTGCAGTGTTATTGTTGAACTGTTATTTCAAGGCAAAATGGATTTTCAGGGTTTTTTCAAGGTGAAGTATTTCATAGAGAAAGACATACTAGGTGTAAAGTTGATGTGTCATTTCTTAGAAATGATTCCGTTTGAAAAGCTTTCATCTTAGAGAAAATAGGAATTATTATGTCCAATTGAAACAAGTTGCTGAACTGCAAGTTTTTGTGAAACGTAAAAAGAGAGAAAAAAACATGTAAGCCCAACAGTTTTTTTGATGTTTTATCAAAAACATGAGCACCTATAAAATGTTCACGTGTTAGTTTAAAGATATATCGCCGGTGTTTGGCTCAAGAGACCCCCAAAATAGAATTTAAAAAGCGAATAAATTTTGAAAGATTATGATAGATTATCTTTATTAAACGGGAAAAAAATATGAAATTCGGATGTTGGAAACTGTATAAAAGTGATATTTGAAACTCGCTTGATTCTGATTGACAGCCGCGCTGGCCCCCCAAAAAACAGTGGTCCAGCATTTTATTAATTTGAGTTTTTATTTTACTGGGACTAATGCATTGATGGATTTTGTTTCGTTCAATGTCTCAAATGAAAGCTATCAACTTCCTTTACCCCAGAAAAATAGTAATTACAAAATTTGCTTCCAGTTTTTTGGTAGATAATATTTGTACATGGATGTCTTTTTGCCATTGCTCTCTCTGTCGGCGTAATTAATTTGTTGCTTAATGTTGTCTTTTCCGTCCAAACTTGCTTCAGCGGCCCTCCAGTGATGTAACAGGGGCGGGGGGATGGGGGTATAACGAGGTATATAATGTTTAGTGGGTTTCTTGTGGTAGGATGGCCTTGTAGAGGTGCTGGTCACCTGTTCTATCTTACCACTCACTGGCTTTGTTTAACATGAATTTTTGTGTATTTTTCGTTTTTGTAGGGTTTGGTTTTATATTTAATTGATGTAATCTGATTGCCAGTGTAAAATAAAAATAATTCAACATTTAAATCTATTTTTACCGTCAAATCGGCCCAAACATTGGCGATTTGATTAGAGTGATTGGAGACTAATTTACTAGGTTAGTTTATGATTTAATTCTCGATAACTAGAGCATTGAAATGAACGTAGGTTACCAAATACCAATACTGAGTCTTGATTCAATGAGAGTACGCATACCCATGAGAGTAAGCTAGCATACTTTTTTCCAACATTCACTTTATGCTATGGTCCCACAGGAATATTTCGATCTTTCTGTCGAAATATATTTCGATTCTTGTTTTTTTAAAATAATTTCGTCAAAATCTCGTATAAATATCGACAAAATATCTTTATTCCGTGAGAAATTTTTTGTTGTTGTATTTTCTCGACAATTTCGATTCATTTTCGATTTTATTTCGACGACTTTCGACTGTTTAGATAATTTCGACTAAGCTCGACTATATCGATTTTTGTCGAAATTTTATTTTTATTTTTTGGAAAATTATTGAAAAACTTTCGACTGTTTCGATGTATTTCGACTGGCATTTCGACAAATTTCGACTGTTTAGATTGATTTCGATTTTTTTTCGATTAATTTTCGATTTAAATTTTTTTTGGACAAATGTTTCGATTTATTTCGACTGTTACGATTGTTTAGACTATTTAGACAGTTTAGATTTATTTCGACTGTTTTTCGAACTTTTAGACTGTTGAGACTATTTCGATTTCATTTTCGACAGTTTCGATAAAATTTCGACAAAATTTCGATAAATTTGATCGAAACTTCATCGAAAAATATTGGTCAGGTTTAATAATTTTCGATTAATGATTTTTTTTCACGACAAATATCGACAAATATCGACAGTTTCGATTTTTTTAGACTCTTTAGACTATTTCAACTTTTCTCGAAAATATTTTGTAAAAAATCAAAAATCTTGACGAAACACGATCGAGAGAGTCGAAATCTCAGTGGGACCATAGCATTAACAACTGTTTTGACTGTTTATCTTCACAGTGTGGATTCTTCAAGAGGAAAAAGATTGTGCCTGGGGATCCTAAGGCTGCAGCCCAGGAAAACTGGGAAAATGATGTCTTGGTAGATGGCAAGAAATAGCTGCTTCAACATACCATACCGTTACATCTGTACATTTTAGAAAAATATACAAGATTTCAAATTAACCTGAAAGCCAGACAGAGGAAGCTTTGACAACTTGAAGTCTTATTTTGCATCATTTTTACTTGAGCAGTCTTTACACTTTTATAAAATAAATAACATATATTGTAATAATTTTATTTTAATATTTTAACATGTATACTACTCAAAACAATTTAGGGAACACCGGATTTTTAACATCAGATAGGTTTGAAATGTTCCATGAACCGGGATTTTATAAAATAAATAACATATATTGTAATAATTTTATTTTAATATTTTAACATGTATACTACTCAAAACAATTTAGGTCACACCGGATTTTTAACATCAGATAGGTTTGAAATGTTCCATGAACCGGGATTTTCATTTGCAACCCCCTCTCTCTTTCAGTAGTCATGTCATGAAATGTGTAATCACTACATGTACATGCATCCTTTATCATCTGTTTCATTGTGCAGTTGTTTCTCATCAATTCTGTGAAACATTGTGTTTATCTGAAATAAATGATCTTGCTTTAACTGAGATTATTCCGGTGCGCCCAAAATTGTTTTGAGTAGTATATTTTAATAAAAACGGAAGAACGCTTGCAGGGGTGGAGGATAACTTATAAAAGGTCACAATGGAAGGCTTTTGATACGTCAGTGGCAGCAAACTTACTGATACTCTTTCCATTGTTTGCATTATTTGGCGCATGCACACGATATTGATAACAATGGAAAAGGAACCATAGTCGGCTTCCATCTAGCATCTCTAAAAGCGTCTCCAGTTCTTGCACTGGTCTACAGCCAAAATGCTTCCGAAACAAATGAAGTAAAACTTGACTAATTATGGGTCACTGAGAATGAAAATGATGCTTAAAATTGTTGATTGGCTCTAGTTTTCAAGATCTACATGTACATGTGTACACGGAATAGCGTATGATAAATCATGATTAA
>CM055816.1:22890285-22922231 GCA_029582265.1 Zoroaster sp. YZ-2022 | reverse complement strand
TTTGGGTTTTTTTTTACAGCTATTGTGCGCTTAGCTTGCCTAGTCTTGGTTCCAAGACCTTCGTGTTTCAAGTTCAAGTTTTGGATCCTGCTCTGAGACGAATCAAACTTAAACTTGAAACAGCGCCTCTATGTTTGATTCATGACATAAGTGTATGATGGTTTTATGGACGATGAAAACACCAAAGGTCTTGAGAACCAAGATTACAGCTTGCCCAAATGAAAGTATATAAGTGAATTCCGACATCACAATGTAGAACTATGTTTAATTGCTGTTCAAATGTTGGTAGCATTTTCAACTTGCGTGAATTAGTTGTAGAAAAATTTTGCTTATAAATACTGCCAGAATATAACACAGATGGTTCAATATTGGCAACATGAACATAAGATATTCCTAAATTATATGAAACATGCATCATTTCTGCCTGAACGGAGTTGAAAACTGGGTACAGCAAAGCAATGTGCAACTAGTTTATCTTTGCCCAGATGACTACGACTACACAGAGGATGTCATTCCCCTAAAGTTAACAAAAATCACTGACAATCATTCCATTCGAACATGACCATACAAACTTGGATAAACTGTCTACAATTTTAGTATATGTAGAACAAAGCCGAATCTCTACAAAGTACCAGGCACCTTACAAATAGAGGAAGGTGGTATCAATTAACACAATTTCAATGATACAAGTCATGACAAGTTGCAATTAACTATCTCTGCTGGAACTCATCACGTTACAGCGCCTTCTAGCGATATGTTTTAAGTGTTACTTATTGCGTGCAAGTACTCATTTGACGAATCTTAAGTCACATTTTAACAATGATCCCAATTGATGAGGACATCAATTACCGTCACTTCCGAACACCTTGAGTTTGTTCACAAACTCTGAAATCTAGTTTTTTTTTTACTTCTCCTTCTTCTTCTCCTTAACTCTTCTCTACATCAAAAGTGCAAGTTAACAATTTCACACAACCTTGAAACTTCACACATATAAAGACCTTATCATGTAGATGAATCTAGTTACATCATGATCACACGTCTCATCAGGTATCAAATTACAAGCCATTTAAGTTTTAAAAATGACCATTTGCTATCGACTGTATATCAAAATATACTAAAGCTACGATGTTCATAATCTGGGATCTGATAGATCAAGGCTTAGGCAACATTTGAAAAGTTAACGTCAAAATCGTCTGACATTTGCTTCCGGTCGTACCGGAAGGTCAGATTTTGATTTTGTTTTTTTCAAAATTCCTTTTCTGGGCCAAATCCCATTGACTTAACACACCAGATTCTCGTGGTTCTGGGGCCCATTGTTTACTAAACCGCAGAGACTGAGATCGTTATCTACTGGAAAACAGCTGGCGGTCTTCACGGGGACGTTTGCGGTTTCACAGGCTAAAAGCTCTTGCAGGATAAAATATATTTTATAGATGTGTGGTTGGGCGTTAAGCCAATCAACGGATGCGCTACAATATTTCTAAAACCATAGATCGTATTAACTTAATACCGCAGAGTCATTTTTGTACGAATGGAAAAGGGCTGTTGAAAAAGCCAATACCGAAAAGCTATTTCTTTGAAATGAGTAAGGCAACTTACTTTTGAAAACAGACGAGACAAATGAAAAAGAATAAACAAATAAATAAATCCATTACTGTACATTTATATGATGTTTCGTTTTTTTGTTATTTATTAAATAACAAATAAAACTAGAATTTGTAGACCTTGTGTTTTTTTAAGGAATATAATGAATGCATAAATTACAGAATTAATGAATGCATAAAATTACAGAATTTACATATAAATTATACAGGTGAGCACAATATAAAATTTGTTCACAATTAATGTGTAATTTCAAACATTTGTTTGAAGTAAATTGTTAGTATTCACTAAGATAGGAGAAACAGCCGTATAAAATGCAGAGAGGTATTACATGCCTTATTTACAAAACTAAGTAGTTTCTTTGTAAAGTTGTTGTGATCACAACATCATCTGAAAAACATACATTTGGAAGGTCAATTATTAAAATAATTTCATTATTCTGAATGTGGATCAGCCGCCTGGACGATGAAGGGACGGATATTGGTAATGGTATTTATTACAGCTATTGTGCGGCAACTTGCTAGTCTTGGTTCCAAGACCTTCTTGTTTCAAGTTCAAGTTTTTGGATCCTGCCTAGACGAATCAAACTTAAACTTGAAACAGCGCCTCTATGTTTTGATTCTGACATAAGTGTATGATGGTTTATGGACGTGAAAACACCAAGGTCTTGGAACCAAGATTACAGCTTGCCCAAAATGAAAGATATAAGTGAATTCCGACATCACAATGTAGAACTATGTTTAATTGCTGTTCAAATGTTGTAAGCATTTCAACTTGCGTGAATTAGTTGTAGAAAATTTGGTTATAAATACTGCAGAACTAACACAGATGGTTCAATATTGGCAGCTTATGAACATAAGATATTCCTAAATTATATGAAATGCATGCATCATTCTGCCTGAACGAGTTGAAAACTGTACAGCAGCAATGCAACTAGTTTATCTTTGCCCAGATGACTACGACTACACAGAGGATGTCATTCCCTAAAGTTAACAAAAAATGACAATCATTCCCATTCAAACATACTATACAAACTTGGATAAACTGTCTACAATTTTAGTATGAAGACAAGGCCGAATCCTACAAAGTACCAGGCACCTTACAAATAGAGGAAGGTGGTATCCGAATTAACACAATTTCAATGATACAAGTCATGACCAAGTTGCAATTAACTATCTCTGCTGGAACTCATCACACGTTACAGCGCCTTCTAGCGATATGTTTTAAGTGTTACTTATTGCGTGCAAGTACTCATTTGACGAATCTTAAGTCACATTTGTAATGATCCCAATTGATGAGGACATCAATTACGTCACTTCGAACACCTTGAGTTTGTTCACAAACTCTGAAATCTAATTTTTTTTTTACTTCTCCTTCTTCTCCTTAACTCTTCTCTACATCGAAAGTGCAAGTTAACAATTTCACACAACCTTGAAACTTCACACATATAAAGACCTTATCATGTAGATGAATCTAGTTACATCATGATCACGTCATCATGTATCAAAGTACCAAACATTTTAAGTTTTAAAAATGACCATTTGCTATCGACTGTATATCAAAATATACTAAAAGCTATGATGTTCATAATCTGGGATCTGATAGATCAAGGCTTAGAGCAACATTTGAAAAGTTAACGTCAAAAATCGTCTGACATTTGCTTCCGGTCGTACCGGAAGGTCAAAAATTTGATTTGTTTTCTTCAAAATTCCTTTTCCGGGCCAAAATCAATTGACTTAACACACACCAGACACTCGTGGTTCTGAGGCCCATTGTTTACAAACCGCAGAGACTGAGATCGTTATCTACTGGAAAACAGCTGGCGGTCTTCACGGGGACGTTTGCGGTTTCACAGGCTAAAGCTCTTGCAGGATAAAATATATTTTATAGATGTGTGGTTGGGCGTTTAAGCCAATAACGGATGCCGCTACAATATTTCTAAAACCATAGATCGTTAACTAATAATATAAGTACTCATTTTGACGAATGTTAAGTCACATTTAACAATGATCCCAATTGATGAGGACATCAAGTACCGTCACTTCCGAACACCTTGAGTTTGTCAAATTGGGGTATAAATATTTTTTGACAATTAACGATCTGTACAATGGTACAACATTTTTTAATTTACTTCTTGTGGTTGTTGAGATATGATTTTTTTTAAATATTAAACTTTGACTTCCGGTTTGGACAGGAAGTAAGGTCAAATTGGGGTCACCTTTTTCTAAATATTATTTGACAATTAACGATCTGTACAATAGTGAAAGAATTGTGAATTTCTCTCTTGTGGTTGTTGAGATATGATTTTTAAATATTTAACTTTGACTTCCGGTTTGGACAGGAAGTAAGGTCAAATTAGGTCACCTTTTTGAATTTTTTGACAATTAACGATCTGTACAATGGTGTAAGAATTGTGAATTTATCTCTTGTGGTTGTTGAGAGATATGATTTTGTTAAATATTAAACTTTGACTTCCGGTTTGGACAGGAAGTAAAGGTCAAATTAAGTCCACCTTTTGAAAATATTTTTGACAATTAACGATCTGTACAATGGTGAAAGAATTGTGAATTTATCTCTTGTGGTTGTTGAGATGTTTTTTAATGTTAAATTTTGACTTCCGGTTTGGACAGGAAGTAAGGTCAAATGGGGTCATGTTTTTGTAAATATTTTCGACAATTAACAATCTATACAATAGTGCAAAAATGTCCATTTACCTGTTGTGGTTGTTGAGATATGATTTTTTAATATTAAACTTTGACTTCCGGTTTGGACAGGAAGTAAGGTCAAATCGGGGTCACTCACAACTCAGTTTCATCTACTTGTTAAGTTCTAAGTACATGCCAAGTTTCAAGTTCGTGTGAAGTTTGCAAGTATGTGTTTTTTTGCGGACAGTCACGGGGGAGGGGGAGGGGGAGGAGGAGGAGGAGGAGGAGGAGGAGGAGGAGGAGGAGGAGGAGGAGGAGGAGGAGGAGGAGGAGGAGGAGGAGGAGGAGAATAGGTGTTTCAGGTACGCCACCCGGAACACCTAAAAATCCTGACCGACCGACCGACCCCTTTCAAATATTTTTTTGGCCTAACTTTCAGAATGCGTGTGAATTAAATAAATTATGCGACGGACATTGTGATTCATCGCGCATGGCCTATTAAAACACTGTTCAATAATTACTTCATAATCCTGGTTTCAAACACAGTTATCTCCAAAGCACACGGCTATGCAGCAGTCTACACTGTTGGAATCATATATAGCCCTCTAGCTGGGATACTGTACTTAGGCTCTGAGTTAAGGCCAGCTATAGAGCAAAACAGCTTCTCATCTTGTTTCATTCTGTTCACGTTTTATAATCAATAGTGATTTCAGTCAAATACTACAGACCAATATCAATCCTTGTTCCCTATTGGGGTCGTAGTAGTGTGAACTAAAATGCCCCAAAAGCTGGAGTGGAACTCTGACTGAACACAGTAATATGCCTTTCTGATACCCAATCAATCAGAACGTTTCGAAAGTTGTGAAGGCTACCACTATTTGGGAGGCAGTTTTTGTAACATGGGGTTGTGATAGATTAAATTTGAAAATTGAAATTATTTTCTCTGTAAAGTAGAACACAAAATAATAAACAGAAACATGATTTAACAGTATTAGCAATACAATCATTTTATAAAGCATTTTATTAAGTGCTGGTAAATAAACAAAACACTTGGGAGATACAATTGAAATGCAATTAGACCGTTGTCTATATGAGACTGTAGAACACCGAATACAAAAGCACACATAATTTTTGTGTCAAGTTGTCATCCCATGTATACACCCATATATTATAGGGATGCACCTGCGGATAGCAAAATGTTTCTTTACAATTTAAATAAAATAATACTTGATATCAATGACAATACATATGACAAGCTTCATATATTTATTACATTATTTATTAATTGATACAAAAATAAGGTGATATCCAGTTTCACA
The DNA here is from genome assembly GCA_029582265.1 of Zoroaster sp. YZ-2022. Lineage (NCBI taxonomy): Eukaryota > Metazoa > Echinodermata > Asteroidea > Forcipulatida > Zoroasteridae > Zoroaster > Zoroaster sp. YZ-2022. The sequence goes on along the minus strand of CM055816.1, from coordinate 22,916,665 downwards.
TTGGCAGTACCTACATGTATGTTAATGGGATGGAAAATAAACTGTATACAGCTGTTTTTATTTTAATAATAATGATGTCATTCATATAACTACTTTTCTAAAGTTTTCAAAGCTGCCATTTCAGAAATCCCCTTCTCTTCCATGATAAGTGTCCTGGTTCTTTTACATACATTACTCAAAACAAAGGACCTCCATCCAATCTGAATGATGATATTATAGGGCCCTACTGAGCCCCAGACCTCTATGCCCAGACTAATCACACAACCACAAAACATGGAATGACACTCCCATCCAAGTAGATTGACTGTGGTCAATGTTGCTTAACATAGGCATTCATGCCACTGGCTCTTCCATTGAGCTAAATGTCTGGAAAATATGGGACTAATGTAAATGATTTCAATGTTCTCTCATTGTATTTCAGCATAAAACCTAGCCTGTCTCCCATACTCCATTTCAAGTTCTCTCAAATTATCTTCCAGCATTCTCACTTCGTCCGTTCGATGCATCTCTTTAGCTTGTCTGATGTAATTCCCTAATAATATTCATCTGTTTGCATCATTGGATTGTCAGACGATGCCATGAGCTCTGCTTCACTCACAACAGATGGTTTCCAACCATAATATGTGCTATGTTTTTGACGAGGAAACATTGTTCATTTCAAACACATGTCACAGCACTTAAACTTTCCACACACGTCTGGAATTTTTTCCCTTAACCCGCATAAATTATAATGTAGAATTAGCCCAACTAATCCTCACCATGAAAATATCCAATAAGTTAGATAAAGAAAAAGGACAACCATTGAGCTATGGTTTACAACATTGCATAATTTTTTATATTTTCCCCTACAGGAATATTGACATTGGACACAACTGCACACTTGGAACTATTTGCTGACATAGTTGCTGTTACTGTGTTAGTGTTTTATTCACAATGGATTCTGATGAATTAGTGGTAAACATCCCTTACATGGACAAATGTCCGAATCAGACATTGTCTTTGAAGATATCCGCCTCCACAGGCTCAATACACAGATAATGCATCCACTGTAACATCAAAATTCACACTGCCAGATCCAAGTGATGTTCCCCAGTGGTAGACTCGCACTTTGAGATGTCGGACCAAGCGAATGTCTTTCAAGACAAGAAGAACAAAGATGGCCCAGTGCAAGTTCCTGAGAGAGAGGCCAAAACATTTGGAGAATTTAAAAACTGTAACATATGTAATGTGAATTTGAACTCTCGTCACAAGCTGAAATGCACTATGCTGGCAAGATACACCAGAAGAAACTCAGACATATAGCTGATATGACGGGTAAGATTGATGGATACTTCCTCAATCATTTAAATGACCAAAATGACCAAAACCGATATAAAATCCCAAACATTTAACACTTTTCGACAGAACAACTCGCCTTGCATTATGAAGTCCTATTCCTTGTACACGATCCAAAATAGACCGGTTACTTAATTGATTCACATTATTAGATACAGTCTGTAATATGGGTTCCAGACTGTTAGGTATAACATTTGCATACTTGTCCATCTTCAATATTTCCCAGTGAGTCTATATAATTACATTTACATTATGTTACTTGTCACCATCATATTGTTACAAATCACCATCATATTGTGATATATGTATCATATTCATGACTCAAGTATCATGTATTATGAGATTACTGTACTACATACATCCCTACCTTACCACTGTATAAAATACATGATTTTATGTTGGATATTTAGATTCAGCAAAAGCGGAAACCTCTACATCTGCATTAAAAAGCCTATCATCTGGCACAGATACAGGTCTCCTCATACCACATTGTGACATCTGTGGTCTGACCTTCACGGCTATATCCCAGGCCAAGATGCACCTCAGTGGAGCTAGACATGCCAAGAAACTACGACAGTTTGGCCCAAAAGGAAGGAGTTGATCAAGGTAAGTGGGTTGTAGGGTCAGGGAATTGGCTAAGGTTATCTGTCCTGACCCAGACTTGGCTCAAATGCAATTATATCTACATTTCTCTGTCTGTTTCTGTTGTAGAGACCGTCTTGCTCTTAACACATTCCCCAATTCTTTCATTTGATTTTACAGAACCTGTCAAGTCTGAAGGTACACAGAGACAGGAATCTTATCACTGCAGTTGTGCAAAAGACCTGTTCTTCTAAAATACAGTTAGAGCAACACTTTCAAGGTTTGTTGACACTTTGTATGGGAAAAAATTAATGTACTTGTACAGTAGCAAAACTGAGTACTATACATCGTGTTACAACCTAATTAATCTATGATAAAGTGCTTAGAACAATATATTCAAGCCATTCTTGAGTGTTGATAGAATGGTAGAATATAACATGAGTACATAGCAGTGGGATTGATTCACACAGCCTTGATTTTCCTGAACACAAGTCAATGAAGCCCATAATGAGGCTCTTGTCTAACAAAAATCTGGTTCCTATGACCCACTTCATGTTAAGCGGACAGTATCGTCCACGATCAGAGCAGACATTCAACAGGGTATGGAATTGGTGTCCTATTTTAAGATAATAATAATAATAATAATAATAATGTATAGATTTATATAGCGCGCACGTATCCACCAACTAAGTGGCGCTCAAAACATTATATTATTATCCCTGCTCATAAGGCTCATAAGGCTCATAAATCATTCCTGAAACCATCTCAGCTCCCTGGGGAGTATACAGCTCAATTGCTGCCATTTCTAGCGCATATAGAGCAAACCATCTCTCTTCACAGGTACCCATTTAACCCCTGGGTGGAGAAGCAATTATGGTTAAGTGTCTTGCTCAAGGACACAGGTGTCACGGCCGGGGCTCGAACCCACACTCTGCTGCTGGCAACACCAGAACTTGAGTTCAGTGCGCTGAACCGCGACAATCCACTACGTGCATTGCAACACCACAGGACCCTGGCTACGTCCCATCCGAGGGCGGAAGCAATTATGGTTAAGTACCTTGCTCAAGGACACAAGTGTCACGACCGGGGCTCGAACCCACACCCTGCTGCTGGCAACACCAGAACACAATGACTGAAAATTACTGACTCATTTATGCAACAGCAACGGTAATATGACCTTATCATGTGGGATATTATTTTCAGTCACTGAGTTAATTTAAAACTAGCACTCTGATTTTTCCTGAACACAAGTCAATGAAGCCCATAATGAGGCTCTTGTCTAACAAACACTTTGTTTAGGTAATTGAGCTGAAAGGGTTGTTGACACCCAGAGTATTCCTCAATGGTACCCAAATATCCTCTATTGCCTGGGTACCATTGGGGAATCTAGTTGACAATGACCCTAATACCCCTCTGGCATTTATACAGTTAGAAGTCATAGTGAGCTTATAACATTGAACTGTACCAAATGGTTATAACAATCATGAACATTGCCTCCCAGTGTTTGTAATAGCATTCACAGACAGGAATCACTTTAACCAAACACCACTATAGTGAATATTCTGTTTGGATGTGTACTGGATTGGCCCCATGATGGATGTTCATTATATAGCAGAGTTGCATATTCATCACAGTAAAGAAATCTACAAAATAAAATAACACAAATAATAATACAAATTTTAAATTATACAATCAAAGAGAGGTATACAAACTAAGACAGAGGCATATCATTCATAGTGCAGTTTGTAATAATTGGTTTGGCAAGGAATGTTTGATCCATAACTGCTGAAGGAACCCGCTTGATTGATTGAGTTGCCTCAGTGAAATACCTTGGTGTGATCCATAACTGCTGAAGGAATTATCCTGGTTCCATGAATTGTTGTATTCTTTCCATTTGTTCTTTCCCACGGTAACTTGCTGGTGTTCTTATTGCTGTGTTTGAAGTTGCTTGTCCACTAAGGAAGAATAACCACAGGTATGTTATTGTATTAAAATCTTCAAGTGTTTTCAAAAACATTGAAAAGTTTTCATTCCCTTTTCCTCCTAACAGGATAAGTATTGCTTTTACTTGTTTTATAACAATTGTAAATTTTATTTATTTATTTATTTATATTTTTTTGGGGGTACAAAGGTATATTTTTCTCCTCTGGGATCCAGTTAATGTTGTTAATATCATCCAAAACAGCTCATTAAAGGATCCTTTAACCTCAAATGGGTTTTTTACACAATGTATGTTATCAGCTGCATGAATATCGTAGCTCTCTAGTGATTCTGCATGCACTTAAATGGACACACTAGGGTTGCCACATTGATCAGTGGTGATGTAACTGCTTATGCACAGAGTGAATAACACTATCAGGTCCATCTTTGTTCATATCATACCTTGTAGTACATCTCGTTTTGTAAATTTTGACTGATAACGAACTCTTTCTCTATGTAATAACTTGTTTTGTGTTTTAAGCTTCCCATGTGCTGTTAGGGTAAGAAAGTAGTTACATAAGGAATTACAAAATGGAATAATTAATTTACCTATTTAGGTAAAACTTGTAGCTTTGCATGGTGAAGAGAGATAAGTAAGACTAATTGCAGTGACACTATGTGAAATTCTCTATTGAGTAGTTATTAGGCAAAATTACAACCTGGCAAGAAGTACAGGCCATAAGTGCTGAATATGATCAGAGCATACTGATCAAAACGTCAAGTTGTAACCTCCAGTTCTTTTCAGAACTAATTACTACTCAATAGATAATTTCACATGGTGTCACCGCAATTAGTCTTACTTAATTTACCTATTTGTTAAAGTAAAAATAACTAATTGGTAATTCAACAATTCTAGAGACAAATTACAGTGAAAAGGCGTTTTGCCAACATAGCGCCTATCCTTTAATGGAAGGTTGACATTTTTTTCATCTATACTTTTTGATGTTTTGTTTCCAATAGATAAATACAATATTGTTTGCAGATGTTACATTTAGAAGCACACACATATAGTGTATTATGTCAATCATTTCACTGGGTGCCACCATCATTTCCTCTCTCGGATTTAATAAATTTCAATTTAAGAGTTCTCAAAATTCTGTAATTACTGCGGTAATACAAATGTAACATTCATTTGTTCAATGCTTCTTCAACCAAACTGTGCATGTAATTTGATCAAACAAATTGGTATTATTGCAGTAATGGTGGTATATGATGGTCAGCAGATAACCAGATACCTGAAGATATTGATGTTCAGAGTTTGTAGAAATATTGCAGGAATCACACATGTAGCTAACACCATTATTAATTTTACTCCAAAAACATTGAGCTTGGGTAAACTTAATATGATTTTGTATAAACATTGATGTACAGGGTCTTTAATTAGTAATTTGAATGTTGTTTATTTTTTAAATCCCAAACTACTGACAATAAGATAAGAGTGCACAGTTAGTCGTTTTTGTGTATTACACCACTAACCTAATTCTTGTGGTGCCCAAAGTGCATCATCAAATCCTCCAACACATGTTGATGTAGTCACTGGTCCCACCATCACCTCCTCAACAACATCCACAACATCCACTGATGGCTCATCCTGTTTACTTAACAACTTCTTGGCTTTGCCTTGGAATAAATAGAACAGGGAGGATTGAGTAGTATTAAAGACCGGTGCATCCAGTGTTTGCACTATGTACAGACTACAGTACAGGACAGGAACTGTACCTGACCATCACCGATGCCTATCAAGGAAAATGTCTGCCAATGTGTCACATTATCTTACATATTCCCCAGGATGGATGTGGGCCACCGGGGAAGGGGAGGCGGGGGGGTATAGGGGGTACAGACTCTATAGGTGTATTAACCCTAACTCCCTAGACAACAAAGGCAGTTGGAGGATTTTGAAGGATTTTTATTGTTCAGTAACAATGCTTAGGGAGTTAGGGTTAATGACACTAACCAAAGAATCCTTTTAGTTGATGTAACACAGCCTTGTCCTCATTACTGTGATTATCTTCAAAGTGCGTCTGCAGCTGGTAGACAGAGTTTACATCTTGTAAGCAAATGGGATACAGAAATCCCTCATGGATAGAGGAGTCATTCCTACTCATTGCTGCTGACATGATGACTGTTCTCTAGGCTTATCTTGTCGCATTCAATCGCTGATCAGGGAAAAACAAATGCATTTTACATTATCACTATTTTCTTGTTAACAACACAATGAAATAATCTGAGTTTCACAGCTTGGTTTTTAATAGTAATAAATATAATCTTGACTTGATTCTTTTAAAGTTTACCAAAAGTGTATACTGGGGTTTAAGTACAGATTCAAGACCGTGGCCATGCATGGGTGATAATGGACCGAGTGGCTGGATATTATAATGAACAGCGACAAATTACATAATTATTCTAAAAATAGGAGACTGTGTCTGTGAAGTGAACGGAAGAGGCATTCGGACTAACGTTATGTTAACGTTAACGTTATACTGATAAATTGTCAACATCATTTTTGATGTGGCCAAAACAAATCATCATAACGTTCCTCCATGCCCAAATGTTGTCGTTAAATAAATTGTATTGTATGACACACCTACCTTCTTTCCTTTCCTCCTCCAGCAGCTAGGTCTATAAGACCTTATGCACATGACGTCATTTGAGTAGGGCGCCCTCGGCTAGAGGTCAAAAGAAAGTTAGGGTTAATGGAAGGTTGACATTTTTTTCATCTATACTTTTTGATGTTTTGTTTCCAATAGATAAATACAATATTGTTTGCAGATGTTACATTTAGAAGCACACACATATAGTGTATTATGTCAATCATTTCACTGGGTGCCACCATCATTTCCTCTCGGATTTAATAAATTTCAATTTAAGAGTTCTCAAAATTCTGTAATTACTGCGGTAATACAAATGTAACATTCATTTGTTCAATGCTTCTTCAACCAAAACTGCATGTAATTTGATCAAACAAATTGGTATTATTGCAGTAATGGTGGTATATGATGGTCAGCAGATAACCAGATACCTGAAGATATTGATGTTCAGAGTTTGTAGAAATATTGCAGGAATATTAAAGTGATTCCTGTCTGTGAATGCTATTACAAACACTGGGAGGCAATGTTCATGATTGTTATAACCAATGGTTGCCCTTTTTTCTTTATCTAAGTTCTAACTTATTGGATATTTTCATGGTGAGGATTAGTTGGGCTAATTCTACATTATAATTTATGTGGGTTAAGGAAAAAAAAATTCTAGACGTGTGTGGAAAGTTTAAGTGCTGTGACATGTGTTTGAAATAAACAATGTTTCCTCGTCAAAAACATAGCACATATTACACATGTATTACTTTAAAAATGACTTTAAACATTTAAAACGTTATATTTTGAAATTTGGACCTTAGCGCTTGTCATTATATTTGTTCATGGAAGTTTAGTACTGAGTTTCAGCCTCCCCACACAGGTAGGCCTAAGATTTAAACAAAGAAATTGTCAGTGCGGCGACTGACCCCCTGACTGTTAGATAGGACTCCGTTTCACTGCATAGACGAGTCCTTATTTGGGCTAACGTTAATCCAGTCATGCCAGTGAGTATTTTGTTGTGCTAACGTAAATACACTACTCAAAACAATTTAGGGAACAAAACAATTTAGGGAACACCGGATTTACTGCAAGAAGTGGTCACACCCGTTATTGGAATGTTCCATGAACCGGGATTTTCATTTGCAACCCCCTCTCTCTTTCAGTGGTCATGTCATGAAATGTGTAATCACTACTGTACATGCATCCTTTATCATGAGATTATTCCCGTGTTCCCTAAATTGTTTTGTTCCCTAAATTGTTTTGAGTAGTATATAAAAACATGAAAACACATGCTTAAAAAAGACTTAAGTTAACATTAAACGTTTAGGCATTGGGTACAACTACTATAGAATGCAGGGCCACACCAAAAGTTACTTCTCATAAATTTACGTAATCTCACTTAAATTAAATACACAACTGCGGTTCCTACGACTACGAGTACGACGAGGTCAAATTCATAAAAAGGGAAAATTTTGGCCCTGTATTCTATAGCTACTCCAGACATTGTGCACTTTAGGGCGGTTGCGGGTTGGGTTCGAGATTCTTTCCACAAAATAACAAACCTCCATTTACTTTGGAAACTGTTTCATGGAGCTTAAATTAAAGACCAACGCAGAAAAACCTCAAGCCATTCTTCGTCTTCGTCATGTCTTCACCACCACACTCACGTTGCACAAAATGGCTACCTCATATTACTAGCTATATATACGCACACACAAACAACGTGGGTCGTACGCGTGTTCGTACTGGTTCGTAAACGTTTCGTACCTACGCGTCACAACCACGTTCCCAGAAGGTGTAATTTACTGGTACTCACTCAGGTCAGGGTCGAAAGGCGGTGGGGACAAGCGAAGGGTCGATACTTCTCAAAGCCCTGAGGACGAAGTTGACGAGGAACCGGCCGCCGGCGGCCGGACGCATTTATTTTGTTCTCTAAAAGATACAGCGGGTTAAAGGGGCATCGTCACGATCAGAGCAGACTTTCGACAGGGCATAGAATCGATATCCTATAGTTTAATATTAACATAGTGACTGAAAATTAATGGTTCATTTATGCAGCAGCAACAGTAATATGACCTTATCATGTTGTGGTATTATTGCAATCACTGAGTTAATCTAAAACTAGCACTCCGATTCCATGACCTGTTGATCGTGACGATATTGCCTCTTTAAAGGAATGTAGGCCTACATTGGTAGTGTTGGCAACACTGCTTCAACGAGTGTACTCTCTTTCTTTGAATTACTAAATACATTTTTTAATCAACCAACATGTCAATGTTTCAGCTCAATGTTCGAGTCTAAGTCATTGCGGAAAAATCACAATTTTTACAGAAATCACTTGTAGCAACCGTCTGGCAACATTTTGTAAATGTGTATGTATTTATTCGTATTTTCACTGAAATAAGATCATTTTCAGAATGATTGGTATCTTTTTGCCAACTTCACATAAAGCTGGCTTTTGGGATAATAATAAGGTAATTTTGTAATCAGGCTATACTAATGAATTATACCTTACCTTTAATGCCAAACAAAATATTAAGAGGCTAATCCAGTTTTATTTAAATTATTAAAATTATATTTTTCTAGTAAAAAAAAAACACGTGGACCGAATGTTTTGTTTTAATACAGTTAACATTATCCTAATGCCATTAGATTGATACACTGAGGCCACACAAATAAAATGAATAAATTAATTAAATGGGACGACAATTGTAATCCATTTCAACATTTTTTTTTTTAAATTCTAAATATAATGATTTAATTTATTATACACTACTGGTAATGTTGGTAAAAGCATAAAGTATCCTTCCTTCGATATTGTACAACCAACCTGTGAAATATTCATCCAGATTGTCATCATATTCATTATAACGTTCAAATAGTTTTAATAGTGAGTGATTTTCATCTGCTTGTCGTCATTTGTATAAGGCCAAGAAAAAATGTTGAGTTGCCCCCCACCGACCGACCCAAAAGTGCTGAAATCTCGGGTCGGGTTTTTTTTTTTTTTTTTCATTTTTTTCATAGGCCTATTTATTAATGAAACTTACCAATTTTCTGTGTATAAAACATAATACGTTTGATTTGTGAAATTTTCCACTTCAAATTTACCGGTACCCAAGACTCAATCTACATGTTTTCAAATCGAATGGCCCCGGCCCTCACATGGTGCACTGCCTTCGCGCACACTGTGTGCCTTTTCAAAGTCAAATTTCAGAAGTTTGAAGTCAAGAACTCAAAATATAAACAAAACAAAACCTGTGTTTAACAGTACAACAAAAATGCTTGGGATACTTTTATTCTGAAGCAAAATTCCTTGCTGATAGGTATACAAATGTCTTAATATCATATGTCAACCAATGGGATGCATAAAGTTGTTAAGAACAAAAGTGCTAGAAACAAGTGTATGAAATGTTGAAATAAAGTTGTTGAAAGATTATTATAAAGTTGAATGTGTGATGTCTTTTTATTCTTTAGGTACTTGTGCATACTGCTAGATCATTGTCTTTGAAAAACATGGTATGTGGTTTCAGTTCCAATGCATTTCAATCTTAAAATGACAGTCAAGGAGAGAGAAACAAAAAGAACTAGACATTAGGTGTTTGTCCTATGGACGAACACCAAGCTGTTCCGTTGTTGTTGGACTATGATTATGACGCGACCCTCAACCTAAGTTGTAGGCCTACGCCTGATCTTGACATTGACCATTGGGTTCAGGCCTTAAAGATGCATTGGCCGATTTTAGGTCGATTTGACGCTCAACAATTTTCACAAGAGAGCGGCATACTACTTAACCCTTTGTTTATCATCACTGAAGCTCTTGATCAATTTTTTTTTACCGGTGTTTGTCCTACGGACGAACACAAAGCTGTTCCGTTCTTGTTGGACTATGAATGTTATGATGCGACCCCCAACCTAAGTTATAGGCCTAATCCTGATCTTGAAATTGACCATTACATACAGGCTTTAAGTTTTTGAAAATGTGGTTGTCGTGAGTTGTTGTGAGTTGTCGTCAGTTGTCGTGAGTTGTTGGTTTTTAGTAGGACCGGGTCCTACTAAAAACCGACAACTGACATGACTGACAACAACTCACAACAAGTTGTCGTGAGTTGTCCTGAGTTATCATGAGTTGTCGTGAGTTGTCGTCAGTTGTCGGTTTTTAGTAGGACCGTCTGAGAATGGCCTAAAATTTAGGATATGATTGATGACAATGTTAATGGATGGCACTCATCTAAATTTCATTCCATGTCGAGTTTCTTGTTTCCCCTGCGAACTACAGCTATACAAAACGTTGTATACACCATCAACGTTATGTTACATCACTCAAAAACCGACAACTAACGACAACTGACATGACTGACAACAACTGACGACAACTCACAACAAGTTGTCGTGAGTTGTCGTGAGTTGTCGGTTTTTAGTAGGACCGTCTGAGAATGGCCTAAAATTTAGGATATGATTGATGACAATGTTAATGGATGGCACTCATCTAAATTTCATTCCATGTCGAGTTTCTTGTTTCCCCTGCCAACTACAGCTATACAAAACGTTGTATACACCATCAACGTTATGTTACATCACTCAAATCTGTGACTATGTTCCTTCATTTGTACATGGTGACGCGTCCGCAAGGTGCACTTGGTGCGAGTGAAGGTACGAGTTGACTATAGTGCAGGTACGAGTTGGTGAAGGCACGAGTTGGTCCCACACAAATTCATGTCTACTTTGACAACAACAAAATTCCTACACCAAAGATTGGATTGCCAGCACACTAATGACAAAAATGTTAACGTTAGTTTTGTATAGTCATTATCTGTATACTAAAACAAATTGTACATTATAGGTTTCTCACTATAGGTTTAGGTCATAAAGACCTTACAAAAAATCATTGGGGATTTATGAGGTCAACTTGGTGCGAGTGAAGGTACGAGTTGACTATAGTGCAGGTACGAGTTGGTGAAGGCACGAGTTGGTCCCACACAAATTCATGCCTACTTTGACAACAACAAAATTCCTACACCAAAGATTGGATTGCCAGCACACTAATGACAAAATTGTTAACGTTAGTTTTGTATAGTCATTATCTGTATACTAAAACAAATTGTACATGTATAGGTTTCTCACTATAGGTTTAGGTCATAAAGACCTTACAAAAAATCATTGGGGATTTATGAGGTCAACTTATTAAAAAAAAGACCGTTCCTTTTACCTACCTACTCCTGCAGTTTTAGGAAAAAGCTGATGACCTCAGACTCACAGTAGACTTCCTTAGTGTTCCAAACCACTGCAGCTTTGGTTAAGGCTAATTGATAATTCGCTTAGTCTCTTTTGGGCCAATATTATTACTAAAGGTTTAAATGTCTTTTTGAAGAGAAAAATAAATATTAAACATTACTAAGATTTTTGTTTTAAATGGACCAGTATCCTCATCAAATTGGATTTTGTCCAGTTTCCGACAGTTGACCATTTAACTTGTCATGATGGTGTTGATAACATCTGTAATTTCAACCACACTGTAACAGTGTTTCAAAATGTTATTTTAACACCCTTTTTTGAGAGTTGTTCCTTAACTCTGTCCTTTGCTTTCCCTGTTCTTTGCAAGAATTGGCAGTTTTCTGAAATTTCGGAGGTTGTACCGTAAATTAATTTTTTTAGATCCACCGGCTGTTAGCCCCCCCCCCCCCCAACAAAATCTACTGTTTCTGGTTTCCGGCGAGCGTCGCCTCAGATCGAGTCATGTGTCGGCATTTAGTTTAGTTTTCTTTTTTTGTTGCTATGAAACGATGTCCAATTGCTTCCAAAATTGCTGGATCGTTTGGAAATCAGTCGAGATATGTTTTAAACGACTTTTTCACATGATCGTTTGTCCGATTGGTGCGGCCTCTCTGAGCCACTCTACGCTGCGGAGGCGAAATTGGGCCGGGTTCCAATAACCGAGTATACAGATGTATGACGTATTTCATGGGCTGAAAACTATTTAAAATAAAATGAATTAATTAATTAAAAATCGTCACCGCACCGATTTTGAAGCCAACCTATGACCATAAACCGGATACTTTTTTACCCTTTCTTTCTTAATTTCGTCCATCACGGCCAGAATTTCATGTAAATTGTTTGACCGTGTTCACCTTTTTATCTCGTATATTATAGGAGTATAGTTATTTAAAATCGAAATCTACTTTGATAATTGTTTTCCACTTGTTCTCAACTTTGAATTCATGATTTTCCCATAGGCTACAGTTTTGTCATTCTATAATGATATGCAGGCTTTCTGTCATAGATACCTATTTTCATTTCATTTCATTTTCATTTATCATTTCTGGTAATGAAACCAAGGGATGCCTCAGAAAAGCGCACTTAAGCACTGTAAGCTCGAAAGCCTGAGGAAACCTGTAAACAAGGGCGCTTGCAATGTGAACCAGAAACACCGGGGTAAACCCCTTACACTTCCACGATAAGTGTTCTGGGTTCTTTTACGTGCATTACCTATCCTTAAGTGCATAGCACAGCAAGTGTAGTTGGCTATATGTGTTATGTAATAATAAACAATGACCAACCTTGTTAAACAGACCCACATGGACGACCTTGCCAGTCAATTAGATATGTGATAACTGGCTTTCCAGAAATCGTACAATTCTTCAAAGTAAAAGGATTTTATTTCTAAAGACCTAAGTCAAATAAGCGAATCTCTGGTTGAGATACTTGCCGGGAAAGCAAGTGGGGAATAGTTTCTAAATACTGGGTTGCAGATGATAATGATACAACAGTCCATTTGATCATGGAGGAAGGAACTCTTTGATAATCCAATATCATTACGGAAGGTTTAGATGTCTTTTTGAAGAGAAAATATTGAAAAATTACTAAGATTTTTGTTTTAAATGGACCATCGTCCGATCGCCGATGATCCACATCAAATTGGAATTTAATTGTCCAGTTTCCGACAGTTGACCATTTTTCTTGTCATGATGGTGTTGATAACATCTATAATTTCAACCACACTGTAAATATAGTGTTTCAAAAGGTTATTTAAACACCCTTTTTTAAGAGTTGTTCCTTAACTCTCTCCCTTTGCTTTCTGTTCTTGCACAAATTGAGAAACATCTTTAAAATGGATGCAGAAGCTTGGCGTCCTCTTCCCAATGTATTCAACATGAGACCAACTTCAAGTTAATAAAGATCCTATCATTTGTCTTTCTTATAAATTATAATAATGTATAGGCCTAGTACTGGTGTACAGACTGCAGTGATGTAACTATAGGGTTGATCATGGAGGGGGGTGTAATGGGTTGATTCGGCCGTGGTGCACTAGATTTCAAAGAGCTCTTTAGGCACTATTTATAATTATTAAGAAATTACAATTCAAGCGTTGGGACACTGGGTTAGGGAACATGGCCTCGCCCTCCGAGCGACTCCGACGAGTCACACCCGTCACATGGAGGGTCCCCATCCTAGAAAACTCTGGATCAGCCCTGGTGTTATTAGTGTAGCCCTCTGGATTTTTATTCCCCCCTAAATTTTCAACAGCCTGTAAAAAGAAAAGCCGTAATCCGACTCCCAAAGATGAGCCCTGGTACGGTGTGTTGGCCAGTGTGCACTCTTGGTCATTCATACAACGGATGACTGTGTGTGCACACTGAAATACAAGTTTTTCTGCCTTACTCATTGGAGTCTCATAATTGGACCATCCTTTTTACAGGTATGTGTAATTTCACTTAAATTTAATAGCCATTTAAGAATGTATAAGTTACTAATGTTTCATTCTAGTTTACCCATGAGTTCTTGGGATTTATATTTGTTGCATTTAATTTATTCGTTCCAACTTGGACCAGCAGTTTTCATAACATACACATTTGTGTAACATTGGCCTAACCTTCTTCAAGAGTGATGTTTTTTTACTTAAAGATTATCTCTTTTACCTGATGATATTTTGATTAACTGATTTGTGTTTCTTAAAGTTAAGGATTTACAGAAGTTATTTATGTTAAGATTTGTATTGGATCACTTTTCCAACTATGTGTATTTTAAGTAGGAAAAGCCAGCATAGAGTTTATTTTAGAAGATTTAATTGATGCTATTGTCTATGTACACTTTCCATGTGTATAGCTAGGCATGGGGCACTTATCAGACCTCATGGTCTGAAACAATGAGACCACTGTGTAGCACATTCCATAGCCAAGTTGCTGGTCATTAACAACAAGCCCTGGGGCTTGATTTTGGTAGTTGTAGTAGTTATGTCCTAATCAAACCAGAGATCTCTGTCTTTTTTTTAATCTTTACTTTTTATTTTTTAGAACTCTCCCGCAATAAAGGGTTTTGGCAAATATTGAGTGTTGATGGTCATAGGTCTTATAATTATCTCAGTAAATATTGAGTGTCGATGGTCATGGGCCTTATAATTATCTCAGTAATCGGTGGGGTTATCTTTTTTTTAGAACTATATACTGAAATTGGGACAAATTTTCTTTTTGTTGAAAGGAAAGTGCAGAGCGAACATTTGTTATCTATTAAATTCAGAATATGATGGTTTTAGTATTTTTTCATTTCATGTTTTGAACTTTTGGTACTTTGCATTCTCAGTTTCCACTACCACTGCAGATAAGCTATAAATTCTTGTTATATGTAGGTACAGTTTTGCCATTTTATAGTGGTGTGCAGACGTTCTGTCATATATAGATACATGCTATTCAGTACATGGTATAGTACAGGAAAATCAATGGATTATATTACTCGTTATTAGTCACGAGTTGGCCATATGTGATATAATAAACAGACCCTTGCTTATTCAAAAAATTGAGAATCTGTTGCTTAATAATTAGACTTGTGCCAGTCAATACAATTGTGACGACTTCATCAAATTCATCCATCCGGCCATTGAGATTCCTCGTTATCAAATTATTGTACTGCCTTGGTCAAGTATTTTTCAGAGATAAGACTTAGTGAGTTGATATGGTTGAGACTGACTATGATATATTTTGTCAGATTGCCTTTTATCAGTTATCAAAGGTTTGTTCATCTCTGCACCTTCATCTCTGCACCTTCAGAGATTGAAATAATCCAAACCCAATCGGTGCTGGGGTGAAAAGATCTGTTTGACTCGATATGTCAATTTACACGGACACTGTTACAGCTATATATTACACTATTACATAACATCTTTCTGTAGGTAAATGGCTTAAAAAGTAATGAATTACTTTTGACAAAAAATACACACCTACATGTTTATTTGGCTATAGCTGTCACGACCAAAACCAAACTGATCATGACCCTTAACCAGGAGTATGTTTAGATGCGCTAATTTTACTGACCACAAAATAGCTTATTTTGTTGTGTGCTTAACTGTACTCTTAAAACAATTATTATTCTTGGCTGCGGTTATTCTGCGGTTTAAGACAGATGCATTATATCATACATGTCATTGTAAAATAGACATGAAAAAATAAAAAAAAAAAAAAAAACAGCTTTGCATAAAATAAACAATATTTTTGATACACTTTGTGTGAGTTTAACATGGCTAACATGACAACGTACTTTGTTATCCATCTGCGTAACTTCTACAGTAGTTGAACTCCACTCTATTTTGACAGTTTCTTAACTTTTGGCCAAATAGATATGTTTGCAGTTGTTCTATTCAAAGTCTCAAACGAGGTGGAAATTGTACCGAGCACGTGGTTAAAGACCGACAAGCTGGCATTTTGGCCGCCGTGGCGTTCTTCTACGGCGGTTGTTAGAGCCGTAAAAGATCAGCTGCAGCCAGATGAGTTGAACTGGAAGCAGTTCTGGGTACCAGTCGTAAGTACAGTTTAATTAATTTGTTTTGAGTGCAATGACAAGCCATTAATTATGCACTACGCTTACTTTCCTTGAAACAAGATTTACACCCATGAAATGGTACTTCTTCAGGATAATTTTATTTAGCTAATATTCATTCTTTCTTGCCTTGTTACTTTGCCAACAAGGCAAGACAATTGTCAAGGATCTGACTTTTAAGAAAATTCAAGACGTCCAATGCAAGACTAAGGTGTTAATTGTAAAATAATAAAAAATTACTTGCATACATTTGTAAAAACCAACAAACCCGCTACATGTAAAAGTTGTATCTAATTATTTTGTTGCATCTTTGCCTGAAAATCACTGACTTGCTAATAATTCATGAATATAGGCTATGCAGATTGTCATTAACATACATTTAAGATCCCAAATTGCATCGAAATGCCCATTGACTTTGGGAAATTGACTGTACCAAATTCACACCAAGTAGGTTTTATGAACCCTTTGGGGTCATTACCAATTATTGTACTCTCACTTCAATAGTGGAGAATGATGTGAAAGTGTGAAAACACTGCGTACTAAAATTCCTTAATGGAGGCCGATTGAGTGGCCCACAGAATCAGACTATTGTAAACAAAAGTCTTCAGTATATATTTATACTATATTATATATTTATACATATATATTTAAACATGGAATTGTTCTCTTATATTAAACAAAATTGTGTATGTTTGTACAGAAACATATGAGGATGCACGCATCAAACTGAAAAGGTCCGAGGACACATCAGACCTCCAGACAGAGGATGACGAGACAGCCAAGACAAGTAGAAAGTAAGTATAAATTATCAGCAATTTTTTTTTTATGTCTCATGGAAATCACAGATATAAAAATTATCATGAATATGTGCGAGTCCCTTCAGGGCCACCATACATTGGGATGATTCCTTAACCCTTTCAACTCAGTCCTGTGTAAAAATCGACCGCCGGCGATCTATATATTTGGAAGCACTTTTGTTTGCTGCCCAAAACTCACCAAAACAATAAAATTACCCCAACATTTGGTATTTAATTGGGTAATATAATATTCCCTCAATCCTTCATGATTAGAGCATAATTATTTGGTAAAGTTCTTTAAATGTTGGCATTAAAGATATATGGCCGTTTTGACGTAAAAAATAGATTTAAATGTTGAATCGCTATTTTTTCTGCGGTTATGGAAGTTATAAGCTTTAAATGTTTCACTCATTGAATGAATAAAAAACCTTTCATGGATTAGTACCAATACAATTAATAAAATGCTGGCCCACTTTTTAAAAATCTTGTTTAATGTATTGTATGTAACAGGCCAAGGGCGTACTATGGGCAGTCTGCGGATTAGCTAGTGCGGCTGTCAATCAGGATTTCATCATTTTCATGTTTTTTGGTTTAACAACGATATTATATTTCAAAATTCGTTCGTTTTAGAAATATTATTTTGTAGGTCGTACTCTTAGCCAAGCAGGGAAGATATATCTGTAATGAACAGATTTCCATAAATGTAAACGGCACATTCAGGTTGTTTACAAGTTCGGTGTTGATTTACTGGGTAAGACTTGGCGTCCTGACTGCCAGAAACTTCTTTAAACAACGAGTAATCTTTTACAGTCTTTATAGGTTGATGAAATTCCACAGACACTCGGAAAGCACTGAGTATACAGTGCTATACACACGTCGGTGTAGGGCAAAATTAAATCATTTGTTTCTTTTACAGTCTGCTCCCAGAAACACTCCAAAACGTAAACAAAATACATTATATAGAATTTTTTTTTTTTGTAGGCGCCGAAAAAAGGCTCGAGTTTCCTCATCTTCGTCAAATGAAGACGAAGATGATGAGACTCTCTCCAGGAAGAGGTCCTAAGCCAAGAACATCAACACCAATCGGCAGAGCACCCACTCCTCCTCTGCCGATGTTTCTACATAGCCACTCAGACAATGATTCAAAGGGCACTGATGCTGTTGCAGCTGCAGCTTCAGCTTCAGCTGTGGAACCGATATCAGGTAATTTGTTTTCATTGAATGTGGAGGCGAAAGGGAAATTGTTACATAGTGATCAACAACCCATGATGTTTATGCACAAGAATATTTTGCTGTACCCTGCTGTAATTTAATTTATTGTTTTACTGATGTTTGCGACAAAAATTTGATCAAACGGAAAACAAAAATCTCTCAAATAGTGTCCTCCCGCCGATAATTTCACTGAAAGCACAAGGGAAATAAAAACAATCTAACTTGCATTTTGAGTTGATCAGTACTTGCCAAACACTTTAAACTTTTCGGAAGCACCTGTCTTAAGGGTGGGCAAAAAGTACCAACAGATTATTGAATTTAACAACGACCTGCCCAACCCCCCAATTGGTTTTAGACGAATATCACTACCAAATAAAGGTTTCCAACACGCAATATATCAATGTAACGCAAAAATGTATAATTATATGTTGTTAAATCAGTAAATAGAATAATAGAAACATGACAACTTCCTACTGGTATTCTCTCAAGAAATTTAGAACTAAAAAGTGTTTATTGTTTGTATATGAATGACCAATTGTCAGTAACAGATAACAATATTTACTCTGCAGCAACTGACCGCAGCATGATACCCAGCATGAGCGAACTGCAAGTGACAATGGCCGAAATTTCAACGGAATTGAAAAGCCAAAGAAAACTGCTTAATCAGGTTCTTCAAAGACTAAGCGGTGGAGGGGGAGGACCCTCCATTGAGTTGCTCCATGCGATCGGCTTTCCACTGGCTTCCTATGAAGAAGTGAAAAACCTTGAGCAACAGCTTCTTGACAAATCACTTAGAAAATCCGTGGTAAGCATTTTGAAATAATGCATGGTAGATAGAGCATTGATAACTAATTGAAAATAATAACAATCCGGTTTTAATGTTTAAAAATAGCTAGAGGTAAAGCTCATAATTATACTAGTCTTCCCTATAATGGCTGGTCACATAATGCAGCATGACGCAGCTTTGGTCAAAGTGTTTTGATTGTGACAACTTATAAAAAACACTTATCCGAGTATTTTTGTATTGATCAGTAACCGCAAACTTAATTCAATTTGTTAAAAACGATTAACAACCGTGGACAGGGTACTAAAGTTTCAGTACGAATGATAGTTATGAGTACCGGTACTTGAAGCATTGTGGATATATGTACATTAAAGTATAATAAAGTATAAATACTTTTACCTAGTAGTTTTGCCTATAATGCTACACCTTGCCTAACCCTATCAAGCCTGGGGGAGGGCGTGCAATGTGCCCCACAAATTTTTTATCACCAGAACGCTTTGTCCGATCACGCTGATCTTTTGGACCCTCTTACACAAACATCTACGTTAATTGGTGTTCATAGTTGCCACAGTAACCGGTTTTTTTTTAAACTAACGAATTTTAATGAATGTACTCTTCCAAAAAACAGCAAACTAGTGAAATATGTATGGACATATTTTACATAATATTGCTAAATTCAAACAAATTTCCAGAATTGTCTTAAATTTAGTCCATGCTTTTTGTGGCATTGACAAACGGTTCTTAGGTTTTATGAATTATCAATAAAACATTCATGTGTACTGTACCTGTATGGCCAACTAGGGATTGGTCAGCAATACCATAATGCAATTATCAGTAAATAAAAAAAATCATTCAAACAATATAACCGCCACTTCCTGATTTTCGTGGACTGTAATTTCAGTATTTTCTGTAAAAATGCAGACTTATACGTTTTGTGTGGATTTATAAGATTTTGCAATATTTCATTTGGTCCTAGATATACATATATAATCTCAATATGTAATCTTAACTGTGACACATAATTTTCTCTATATTTCTTCAGGTAAACAATTTAACACTGGTTGGTGGCAACTCAATGAAAGATACAGTGAAGCGTGTCATGACCAACGTCATGACACACGAAGCCGGGGTGGAAGTCGGCAACACCAGTAACCAAGAGGGCATTCATCAGTCTGATGATATGTGCAGTAATAACAAGTAGGTTACAATTATGTATAGACATTATAGAGCTCATTTTGGTGATTATCAGGGAAAAATTAACAATGTTTAAAGGAATGATACAACATGTATTCCTGACCAGTCAAAGATGACCTATCGTCCTGAGAAATATTTCCTGAAATGTAGTAATTTCCGAGAAAATTTCACAGGTCGGTTTTAAGATATGTCTGTTGAGAACTTGAGAATTGGAATAAATATACCGGTCCAAAAATGATGCACCCTCCCTTGAACATTATTGTTTTTGCGGCTCTACTAAAATGGATAAATTTCCAGGGTCAGTTAAGTCTCTGGTTTCTAGCTCCGCGCACTATACATGTATAACGCTGCCCAATTGCAGCCAAAGTTGCTGGATCGATTGGAATTCTGCCGTGCTGTGTTTGAAACCTTTTCCACATAGGGGTATGAACATTGAACATTTGCCCGATTTGTGAGGCCACTCTTACTTTGTATATAGGAAAGTCGGTCCCCGCGTATACATGCTGTATAACCCTGTTGGAAAATATTTTGTTTAATGTGGCACTGCACCGATTTTTAAAAGCCGATCGATGACCAGAAAACCGGAGACTTTGGGGCTTAAGAAAATGTCAATGGTTGGGAGTGAACATGAAGTATGCTGTCGATCATTTCTACCAAATCTTACTAGCAATTAAATGTTTGCGCATTAATTGACCTATTATAACAACTGAAAAGCATGCGGTGTGAAAATTAATGGAATCTGGGTATAGAATAATGTCAAAAAAATCCTAATACAGCTATAGTTGGTATTCCATGTAACAAATAACTGGTGTACAATTTGAAATGGATCAATGGCCTGTGATCTATTTCAACATTAATATGGAAACAAACATTTGAATATAAATATTTAGATTGGTGAAATTCTTGCGTCGGGAGATAAACAATTGATTTAATTTTGCCCTACACCGACGTGTGTATAGCACTGTATGCTCAGTGCTTTCCGAGTGTCTGTGAAAAAACTACACAGTCGACTCGGGCGATTCGAACCCACGACCTCCTGCTTACTAGTGCAGACGTCTTAACCTCTCGACCACCGAGCTTGCCCGATGACGATTGGCCGGCTAGAACTCCTATATAGCAGCGGGTTCTGCGATATATATAGATTGGTGAAATTCTTGCGTCGGGAGATAAACAATTGATTAAATTTTGCCCTACACCGACGTGTGTATAGCACTGTATGCTCAGTGCTTATTCTTGCGTCGGGAGATAAACAATTGATTTAATTTTGCCCTACACCGACGTGTGTATAGCACTGTATGCTCAGAATTTCACCAATCTATATATCGCAGAACCCGCTGCTATATAGGATTTCTGTCAATCGTCATCGGGCAAGCTCGGTGGTCGAGAGGTTAAGACGTCTGCACTAGTAAGCAGGAGGTTGTGGGTTCGAATCCCGCCCAAGTCGCTTGTGTAGTTTTTTCACACACACTCGGAAAGCACTGAGCATACAGTGCTATACACACGTCGGTGTAGGGCAAAATTAAATCAATATAAATATTATCAGAAGTCTATTACATATAATAAACCTCTTATATTATCTGGTTCCTCTTAAACGGTTCAATAAAATAAGCTTAAGATCAGTACATACATTTACTCACAATCTTATCGAGTATGGAAGCATTTACAGACATGGTGTTTACCTCATTTAAGCCCTTGGTCATGCCAAGCAGTTGCAACATCCATTTTGCTGTTCTAATTATGCTGAAATTTATTAATTGTTCGTTTCAGAGGCTGTTTTGCGGAACCCCCTGGTGGTAAACGGTTCTGAGGCCGAAGCCCATAAAGTAATCATGCTTTGGCTGCGGAACGCCCCCGACCGCAACGGAGGAAGAAAAAAGCGGTAACAGGACAAGAGTAGGGTAGACTTAGATTAGTAAATAACATACAGGTAGGCCTGTGCAATTATTCAAATATTTGCGAATAGTTGTTGCTAATCATACTCGTATTCGCGGTTTTTGAACTATTCGATTAATTGCGCAGGCGCAAATACCTGTAACTATTCACGAATACTGACCATTCACGAGTAATAATGTATTGCCTTTGCACTGCAATTACTTGCAGTCGTGTTCTCTAACTATTCGCAATTGCACTGTTTTGTCTGGGCACCGCTGGTAGTGGTACACATGGTAGTATTTCCCGAATAGCACTAGCAAGCCGACTTAGCTGACTTAGGAAGCCGACTTAGCTGTGCTGGCTGGGCCGCTGGCTGTTTGGCTGTGACTGCATGCAGCCATTGTTCAGTTCATGGGTTGACCAATGTCCAAAACACTTAATAAATGTAATACAGTGTAATACATTTATATGTAGAATAAATCACTTTTTCACTGCCAGCAACTGGACAATAGGCATTCTAGAGTGCTGGTTTAAAATAAATGTTAGGTACCTACTGGTTATTTAAAGGGGCAGTATCGTAACGATCAGAGCAGACTTTCGACAGAGCATAGAATCAATGTCCTAGTTAAAGATGAACACAGTGACTGAAAATTACAGGCTCATTTATGAAGCAGCAACAGTAATATGACCTTATCATGTGGCGTATTATTTTCAGTCACCGAGTTAATCTAAAACTAGCATTCAGATTCCATGCCCCGTTGATCGTGACTATATTGTCCCTTTAATGACAAAAGGAGTTATAAATTATAAGGTAGTTAAAAACAAATGCTAGCAAAATGACTTCTAGGTGATGTGTTATTGTGAATTCACTAAATAAAATGCCTGGGAAAATAGGAACCATTGAATTGTTAATTGATTTTTTTAATTTAAAATTAAAGTGACTAAATTTGCATTTTTGTATAAAACACTACTGGTAGTACTTGGTTGATTGAAAACCGTGAATGGTTTATGGGACTATGTTTATTTAAATGCTGAGTTTTGTGAGGATAAATTATAGAAAGATGAGTGACAATGAATTATGTGATAATACATTTCCTACTGCATACTCCTATTTCCTCCATGATAACATGTGTTGAACCAAATTTAAACACTATTTAAATTGTTTTATGTTGTAACCCCTCTGCCGGGCGTGACAAATGCAAATATGATCTCCCTCCGTACTGCGCATATTTATAATTTTGTTTGTAATGTATCATTATAAACAGGCATGCAACTTTTCAGCGGATCAGCTGATTTCATCTTTTTTAAAAGTATCCTAGTGCCATTGAAAACTGTAAAACACTGTACAATGATTTTTTTGTGCCTAGCCATTTCCTCTTTTTTTTGCAATTACAAAGTTGCATGCCTGTATAAATTATCTGCTAGTGGTAATATTTTAACCGTATTGCTACAACGCACTCTTGCAACGGGTCTGTGCCCTGTATCGTAAATTTTTGTAATTCCTTTTTTTCCCTTTCCTTTTTGCTGTTTAATCTCATGTTCTGCAGATGATCTTGCTGTGTGCTGAATGAACATACTTCGCATCGTTTTTTTGTAGCATAAAGCTGTGCTAAAAGTAATTAAAAATGAACAATACAAAATCATGTAACATTTTAATTTTAATTAAACAACTGCGATTAATTTACACTAAACTTAAGTGTTCAATTATCATGCTTATTTATTACACATTGATTTGTTTGAAAATGTAAATTTGTTTTCATAAATAATAACCATGAAAAGATTTACTCATTGGTCACTGCCTTGTCGTTTTAATTGCCTTTGCCACGCGTGCGCAGTAGTGTTTTATGCACGATGAGTAGTCATGAATCATCACTACTCATCAGTAGACATCACCTGCATATGCTACACTACCGCGCACACGTGGGCAAAGGCAAGTACACCGGCAATGCCAAAGGCAGTGAAATCCCACCGACCCACTTATAGCATGAAGTTATTGCCACGCTCCATTTTAGTTACCAGGAAAAGTTTGTCCAATAAAATGATAGCGTAATTAGTGGTGAGCATAAGTCAATCACAATGGCCATTAATTCCCACAGTAAAATGCATAGGCCCTAATTAGTTCAGGGTAAGTTATATTTAATGTTGTATTGAGTTACATTTTGTATTTTATAATATTTACTGAAGAACTTTCATTGAGGATTAAATCATCACTAAGGATGTTTTCTAAAACCATGTGTAATTTTGCTGTTTTAGTAAGTGTTTTTTCCCACCATTGGCCCTGTACTGGGCCAGTACTGGTTCTGTACTGTTTTAGTAAGGGTATTCCCCATTGGCCCTGTACTAGGCCAGTACTGAGTGCAGTAGTGTTTATCTACTGGGCCAGTACTGGTTCTGTACTGTTTTATGGTATTCCCCATTGGCCCTGTACTGGGCCAGTACTGGCAAGTAATGTTTCTGTACTGGGCCAGTACTGGTTCTGTACTGTTTTAAGTAAGGGTATTCCCATTGGCCTATGCTATGGGCCAGTACTGAAATACGGTAGTGTTTATCTACTGGGCCAGTACTGGTTCTGTACTGTTTTAATGGTATTCCCCATTGGCCCTGTACTGGGCCAGTACTGGTAACGTAGTGTTTATCTACTGGGCCAGTACTGGTTCTGTAATGTTTTAGTAAGGTATTCCCCATTGGCCCTGTACTGGGCCAGTACTGGTCTGGTAGTGTTTATCTACTGGGCCAGTACTGGTTCTGTACTATTTTATAAGGGTATTCCCCATTGGCCCTGTACTGGGCCAGTACTGGTACGGGTAATGTTTCTGTACTGGGCCAGTACTGGTACGTAATGTTTCTCTACTGGACCAGTACTGGTTCTGTACTGTTTTAGTAGGGTTTCCCCATTGGCCCTGTACTGGGCCAGTACTGGTACGGTAGTGTTTATCTACTGGGCCAGTACTGGTTCTGTACTGTTCAAGTAAGGGTATTCCCCATTGGCCCTGTACTGGGCCAGTACTGGTACAATAGTGTTTATATACTGGCCCAGTACTGGTTTCGTACTACTTTTGGGTTAGGGCATTTTGTGTCGGCACAATACTGGGCCAGTACTGGGCCAATAATGCCCAATTAACGGAATCTGCATTGGCCCAGTACTGGGCCATTACGATTTCGTACTGTTTTGGTTAGGGCATTTTGTGTCGGCACGTTACTGGGCCAGTTCTGGTTTTGTACCGGATGAGTAAGGGCTACATGAACTGGGCCAGTTCAAGCCTCTGTGTGCAAGCAGAACTGGGCCAGTTCCATTTGCGGCACTGGCCCAGTGTAATTTACCGGCGCTGGGCGAGTAATGGCATCACAATTGCCCCTGTGCTGGGCCAGTACTGGGCCAGTAATAGCCAAGTAATGGAATCTGTATTGGCCCAGTACTGGGCCATTACCGGTTTCGTACTGTTTTGGTTAGGGCATTTTGTGTCGGCACGGTACTGGGCCAGTTCTGGTTTGGTACCGGATGAGTAAGGGCTACATGAACTGGGCCAGTTCCAAGCCTCTCCCTTACAAAAAAGTACCATGGTTTTACCATGGTAAATTTTACCATGGTAATACCATGGTACAAATCGATGGTATTTTGGACACTACCATGGTATTACCATGGTAATAATTACCATGGTACTGTAATACCATGGTACAATGTACCATGGTTATACCATGGTACTTTGAACCATGGTTTTTACCATGGTACATTGTACCATGGTAATACCATGGTACTTTGTACCATGGTAATACCATGGTACGATTGCCATGGTAATACCGCATGGTACATTGTACATGGTAATACCATGGTACATTGTACCATGGTAATACCATGGTACATTGTACCATGGTAATACCATGGTACATTGTACCATGGTAAAACCATGGCACATTACGTTATTGCCATGGTAATACCATAATACATTGTACCATGGTAAACCATGGTATATTATGCCATGTTTCTACCATTTTTCACATCTGCTGTCTGGAACATCTGCTGTCTGGAACAAGGTATTGCATGTATGGTATTATAATGAAGCTCAAATAGAAAAATACATGTACTGTTAAACCATGATACCATGCACCATCACAGCAGTGTTAAATATAAATGCCTTCATGCACCTTACGTGGCAACACACTGAAAATAAATGAACAGTAAAACTTGTTAGATTACATTTATGGCACATTTATATGGCACATTTTAAAAATAAAAGAAAAAGAAATTC
>CM055816.1:22760926-22889785 GCA_029582265.1 Zoroaster sp. YZ-2022 | reverse complement strand
GAAATTAGGTTTTTTCCGACAGCAATGTGTACGGTTTACTTCCCATCAGCAACTTGTGGTACGGTTTACTTGCCGACAGCACGTGTACGGTTTACTCGACAGCAATGTGTACGGTTTACTTCCTGACAGCAATGTGTAAGGTTTACTTGCCGACAGAAATGTGTACGGTTTACTTCCCGACAGCAATGTGTACGGCTTTACTTCCTGACAGCAATGTGTAGCAATGTGTGCGGTTTACTTGCCGACAGCAATGTGTGCGGTTTACTTGCCGACAGCAATGTGTACGGTTTACTTGCCGACAGCAATGTGTGCGGTTTACTTACCGACAGCAACGTGTGCGGTTTACTTGCCGACAGCAATGTGTGCAGTTTACTTATTACTTGCCGACAGCAATGTGTGCGGTTTAGAATATTTGTTCGTAAAAAGCAATAAAAATAGGGTACCATTATGTGCGCTTATGCCGGACTCGAGATCTTTCGGCTTCGCCATTTTCGCCAGGATTTCGTCCTGATTTTGTCCATTCCGGGCTTAATTGATACGATTCTATGTCACTTATATCACCAACTTTGGCATCAGTACTACTTTTGGAAACTTCTTCAAAACACTTTCGGAAGTCGTAGTTGGTAAACTTATTTTTGCAGCTGTTCGCGATGTAATATATGCTTTGTGTACAAAACGTACCGCAGTAAATAGTTGTAGTGTTCGCCCTCCCATAAATGTACGTCATCAAAATAGGCTCAGTAAAAGTGTCCCCGACGGCTTTTGTTTCGGGCCTGTCGGTTGGCGGTAATGGCAAAGTACATTTTCATAGGTTTTTTGAAGAGTTAAATAAAAATAATGAAAGTCTTATTTTTGGTAATTCCTACAATGTACTTAGGTTGAAAATATTTACCATTTTGTATGGTCTTTAAAAACATGCAGTTTATAATAATAATAATAATAATAAAGATTTATAGCGCGCACATATCCACCCTGCTGGGCGCTCAAGGCGCGGAAACAAAGAAAAAACATGAATACAAACAATATACAATGATAGCATAGGGGAAAAAAATTAAATTATGTACCGAGATACATGTACCTACAATGCAAGTACAAATATACATCATCTTTGAAGAGTTGTGACATACATGTAAGATGAGTTTTAAGCATCGACTTAAATCTGGTTATACTATGACAAGATTTGAGTTTAGTTGGAAGATGATTCCAGAGTCTCGGAGCTGCGACAGAAAACGACCTATCACCCCAGTTCCGTTTGAAGTTGGTTCCTTTAGGAGTGACATGTTGCTGAGCAAATTGCGTGATGGAGTGTAGACTTTAAGCAGTTCAGAAATATAAATTGGAGCAATGTTATTGAAAGATTTGTGAACAATTAGCATAAGTTTAAAACAATTCTCTGTGAAACAGGAAGCCAGTGCAGTTCTTTCAAGATTGGCGTGATATGGCATGACTTTCTGGACAAAGTCACAACACGAGCTGCTGTGTTTTGTATGTGCTGAAGACGAGATATTTGATTCTGCGGGAGACCGTAAAGGACAGCATTCCCGTTATCGAGCCTTGATGTGACAAACGCATGTATAATTTGTTCAGCAGCACTTTTATTCAAGTATTTCCTAATTCGGCTTATATTTCTGATATGAAATGATGATATGCGAACAATGTTGGAGATATGTGGTTTTAAAGTCATTGTCGAGTCAAATATAACCCCAAATTACGTGCGTGTAATGAGGGGTTATCTGCGAGTCACCAATTGTAATAAATGGAAGAGAAACTTTAGACAATTGCTGACGTGATCCAAATAGAACAAATTCTGTTTTTTCATCGTTCAATTTCAGGAAATTTTGTCTCATCCAACTTTGAATCTCTTGAATACATTTCTCCAGTGTTTTAATGCAGGAATCTGCAGGTTCTTGAGAAGATTTAAAAGTAATGTAAAGCTGCGTGTCATCAGCGTAAACATGGTAATTTAAATTATACTTAAAAATGATATCACGAACTGAAAGGTATAAACAGTAAACCATCTGTGGGCCGAGCAGAGCCTTGAGGTACAGAATAGTCAAGAATAACAGGCTCGAGATAGCGTTACCAATACAAACATGCTGAGGCCTATTTAAAAGGTAGGACTTACACCAATCCAGGGCTGTCTCATGTATTCCAAGATGATATTGAAGGCGGGAGAGAAGGATTTTATGATCGACCGTGTCAAAAGCGGCGCTTAAGTCTAACAAAACTAATGCAGTGATTTTCCCCTCATCCATGGCAGATAAAATGTCATTGTTGACGCGAAGAAGAGCAGTTTCCGTTCCATGAAATGGTTTGTAGGCTGACTGAAATGTATCCGACAGGTTATTAGCACGAACATGGTCAGAGATCCGTGATGAAACAACTCGCTCGATTGTTTTTCCAAGGTACTTTAAATTCGCTACTGGTCGGTAATTTTTGAAAACTTCCTTGTCCAAATTGGGTTTCTTTAGGAGTGGTTTAACATGAGCAACCTTCTGGCTATTAGGGAAACAACCGGAAGAAAGAGATCTGTTTACAATAATTGTGATATACTTAGCAAACACATCAATATTTTGTTTTATTAGCGAAGTTGGCACTGGATCAAGTTCACATGATTTTGATGGCGATTTCATGATGATTTTCTTGATCTCCGTAACACTAGTAGGCTCAAACATGGACAGTCTACATTGTGGATCCTTGCGTGTTGGTGTTTGTGATAGAATGGGAAAAGAACGACGGATATTCTCAATTTTGTGACAAAAAGTTTGAAAAAGCATTTGCGAGGTCCTGGTCGGAGTGTGTAGATGGAAGCACTGGAGCTTTGGGTTTATGAAGCAGCTTTTCAACAATGTTAAAGAGTTTTTTTTCTGATCACCAGAGCTATCTTTCACAAGAGATGAGTAGTGAGTTATTTTTGCCTGGTTAATCATGTTCTTCACAATATCACGTTGGTTACAGTATTCTTGCCGACGTACTCCAAGTTTCCCATTGTCACGCCATCTTCGCTCAAGTTGACGGCGGATTTTCCTTGCAGCACGGATATCATCATTGAACCAGGGGGATTCAGATTGTAGTTTAACAGTTCGAGTTTTTTGCGGAGCATGATCATCCAAGATGTTACGGATAGTAGATTCAAATAGACTGACACAAGAATCCAGCTCACCATCTTCAAGGTTTACATTTTCCAGTTGAGATTCAACATCATGACATAAATCTTTAATATTTACTTTTTTCCAGTGGCGAGTAGTTACAGAAATGGTAGGTATGGGAGGTTTTTTAAGATTCAAATTTACCATGATTGCATAATGATCAGATAATCCAGGATGAATAGTTATATTCGTGATAAGAGGTGAAGCATTTTCACGCGTTATCATGAGGTCAAGACAGTGACCATACCGATGAGTGGGTGCTGTGATGTGCTGTATAAGTCCATGAGCAGAGAGCAGATCTTTATACTGACTTGCATAATTGTTTGAAATTATGTCCATATGAATGTTAAAATCGCCGGTTAAAATAATGTCAGATGGGTGTAAGAGATAATCGACAATTAATTTTTCAAATTCCTGCAGAAAACTGGAGAAGTTTACATGTTTACCATCAACATCCCTTTCTGGTCGATAAATATTAACAAGGCGAACAGATCTAGAGTTGCACGTTACCTCAGCATGCAGAGATTCAAATGTTAGGTAGTCAATGTTAACACTTTTCATACTGACAGATAAACTGGACCTAAAGAGTAGTGCAAACCCCTCCACCGGTCTTTATTGGTCTGGGGATATGATGGAGAGAGTAGCCAGCAGGAGTACACTCACGGGGAAGCAAATCATCATCAGGTTTAAACCATGTCTCGGTTATGGCAACAAGATCCAAATTGTTTTGAAGTACAAAGTCAACAAATTCATCCGATTTGTTACATATGGATTGCGTATTCAAGACACAGAGCTGAAGTTTAGACTCATCGTGAACATTTGGAGTTGACGTTATGCCAATGTCGCTTGTTGATGTGGTTGAGTTCACTGCTGGGGGTTGGTAAGGCTGGAGTGCAAGTTGTGTAAGTCTGTCCATTCTACGGCGACCAGCTTTTTTTACATAAAATACATGCAGTAATACATGCACAAGGCTGCAAACAGTCACTTCGTGAAAACTGCACACGCTGTTGTTATTATTATTATTATTATTATTATACATTTCTGGTAATGAAACCAAGGATGCCTCAAAAGCACACTTAAGCACTGTATCTCGGAAGCCTGAGGAAACCTGTAAACAAGGGCACTTGCTATGTGTACCAGAAACACCGGGGTAAACCCCTACTCTTCCACGATAAGTGTTCTGGGTTCTTTTACGTGCATTACTTAATCTAGTACACGGGACCTACGGCTTAACGTCCCATCCGAAGGACGAAGCAATTATGGTTAAGTGTCTTGCTCAAGGACACAAGCGCCGTGACCAGCCAGGCCGGGGTTCGAACCCACATTCTGACAACACCAGAACTTGAGTCCGATGCACTAGACCGCACGGCCACGACACCCCACGACACCCCACTAAGTTTTCATGAGCTGACGTTTCCCGTGCATTAGTATAGGGACACGCGTCAACTTCGTAGAACACACGTGTGGCGTGATCGAATTGTGTCCCTTCGTAAAAACTTAAAAACATGCCGTTCGCATAAAATACATGCAGAAATACATGCACAAGGCTGCGATCGGTCACTTCGTGAAAATCTTGAAATTATTGTTTAAATTGAAGTCAACTGTGCACAGTTGACTTCAATTTTACAAAAACTTCATTACTTTAATTAGAAAACTAGATAGTTTTGAGGATTAAAACTTGGTGAAATGAAAGATAACAGTATCTGAAGTCCAAATTTTGACTGAACTCATTTTCCCCCAAAATACGATTTTTGAGCAATCCTGTATTGTTACAGGATTAGTACTCCCAAAAGACAGATTAAGAGGCCACTTCCCAGCAAACAATACGGAACTGGGCCATAACTGGCCCAGTACCGATTTTACAGTACTGCAGCAATGGGCCAGTGCCGGCAAACGGAACTGGCCCAGTTCTGGCTTGCACAGAGGCTTGGAACTGGCCCAGTTCATGTAGCCCTTACTCATCCGGTACCAAACCAGAACTGGCCCAGTACCGTGCCGACACAAAATGCCCTAACCAAAACAGTACGAAACCGGTAATGGCCCAGTACTGGGCCAATACAGATTCCATTACTTGGCCATTACTGGCCCAGTACTGGCCCAGTACAGGGCACCATTGTGATGCCATTACTCGCCCAGCGCCGGTAAATTGGCACTGGGCCAGTGCCGGCAAATGGAACTGGCCCAGTTCTGGCTTGCACAGAGGCTTGGAACTGGCCCAGTTCATGTAGCCCTTACTCATCCGGTACAAAACCAGAACTGGCCCAGTTACGTGCTGACACAAAATGCCCTAACCAAAACAGTACGAAACCGGTAATGGCCCAGTACTGGGCCAATGCAGATTCCGTTAATTGGGCATTATTGGCCCAGTACTGGCCCAGTATCGTGGCGACACAAAATGCCCTAACCAAAACAGTACGAAACCAGTACTGGGCCAGTATATAAACACTACCGTACCAGTACTGGCCCAGTACAGGGCCAATGGGGAATACCCTTACTAAAACATTACAGAACCAGTACTGGCCCAGTAGATAAACACTACCGTACCAGTACTGGCCCAGTACAGGGCCAATGGGGAATACCCTTACTAAAACAGTACAGAACCAGTACTGGCCCAGTACAGAAACATTACCGTACCAGTACTGGCCCAGTACAGGGCCAATGGTGGGGAAAAAAACACTTACTAAAACAGCAAAATTACACATGGTTTTAGAAAACATCCTTAGTGATGATTTAATCCTGAATGAAAGTTCTTCAGTAAATATTATAAAATACAAAATGTAACTCAATACAACATTAAATATAACTTACCCTGAACTAATTAGGGCCTATGCATTTTACTGTGGGAATTAATGGCCATTGTGATTGACTTATGCTCACCACTAATTACGCTATCGTTTTATTGGACAAACTTTTCCTGGTAACTAAATGGAGCGTGGCAATAACTTCATGCTATAAGTGGATCGGTGGGATTTCACTGCCGGTGTACTTGCCTTTGCCCACGTGTGCGCAGTAGTGTAGCATATGCAGGTGATGTCTACTGATGAGTAGTGATGATTCATGACTACTCATCGTGCATAAAACACTACTGCACACGCGTGGGCAAAGGCAATTAAAACGACAAGGCAGTGACCAATGAGTAAATCTTTTCATGGTTATTATTTATGAAAACAAATTTACATTTTCAAACAAATCAATGTGTAATAAATAAGCATGATAATTGAACACTTAGGTTAAGTGTAAATTAATCGCAGTTGTTTAATTAAAATTAAAATGTTACATGATTTTGTATTGTTCATTTTTAATTACTTTTAGCACAGCTTTATGCTACAAAAAAACGATGCGAAGTATGTTCATTCAGCACACAGCAAGATCATGTGCAGAACAACTGTTTCAGAGATTAAAAAGCACAAAGGAAAGGGGAACAAAGGAATTACAAAAATTTACGATACAGGGCACAGACCCGTTGCAAGAGTGCGTTGTAGCAATACGGTTAAAATATTACCACTAGCAGATAATTTATACAGGCATGCAACTTTGTAATTGCAAAAAAAAGAGGAAATGGCTAGGCACAAAAAAAAACATTGTACAGTGTTTTACAGTTTTCAATGGCACTAGGATACTTTTAAAAAAGATGAAATCAGCTGATCCGCTGAAAAGTTGCATGCCTGTTTATAATGATACATTACAAACAAAATAATAAATATGCGCAGTACGGAGGGAGATCATATTTGCCTTTGTCGGCCGCCCGGCAGAGGGGTTACAACATAAAACAATTTAAAATAGTGTTTAAATTTGGTTCAACACATGTTATCATGGAGGAAATAGGAGTATGCAGTAGGAAATGTATTATCACATAATTCATTGTCACTCATCTTTCTATAATTTATCCTCACAAAACTCAGCATTTAAATAAACATAGTCCCATAAACCATTCACGGTTTTCAATAAACCAAGTACTACCAGTAGTGTTTTATACAAAAATGCAAATATAGTCACTTTAAATTTAAATTAAAAAAATCAATTAACAATTCAATGGTTCCTATTTTCCCAGGCATTTTATTTAGTGAATTCACAATAACACATCACCTAGAAGTCATTTTGCTAGCATTTGTTTTTAACTACATTTTATAATTTATAACTCCCTTTTGTCATTAAAGGGACAGTATCGTCACGATCAACAGGGCATGGAATTGGAATGCTAGTTTTAGGTTAAGTCATTGACTGCCATAATACCCCACATGATAAGGTCATATTACTGTTGCTGCTTCATAAACGAGCCTGTAATTTTCAGTCACTGTGTTCATCTTTAACTAGGACATTGATTCTATGCTCTGTCGAAAGTCTGCTCTGATCGTTACGATACTGCCCCTTTAAATAACCAGTAGGTACCTAACATTTATTTTAAACCAGCACTCTAGAATGCCTATTGTCCAGTTGCTGGCAGTGAAAAAGTGATTTATTCTACATACAAATGTATTACACTGTATTACATTTATTAAGTGTTTTGGACATTGGTCAACCCATGAACTGAACAATGGCTGCATGCAGTCACAGCCAAACAGCCAGCGGCCCAGCCAGCACAGCTAAGTCGGCTTCCTCAAAGGCATTACTTGCTAGTGCTATTCGGGAAATACTACCATGTGTACCACTACCAGAGGTGCCCAGACAAAACAGTGCAATTGCGAATAGTTAGAGAACACGACTGCAAGTAATGCAGTGCAAAGGCAATACATTATTACTCGTGAATGGTCAGTATTCGTGAATAGTTACAGGTATTTGCACCTGCGCGATTAATCGAATAGTTCAAAAACCGCGAATACGAGTATGATTAGCAACAACTATTCGCAAATATTTGAATAATTGCACTGTGCGCACAGGCCTACCTGTATGTTATTTACTAATCTAAGTCTACCCTACTCTTGTCCTGTTCCCGCTTTTTTCTTCCTCCGTTGCGGTCGGGGGCGTTCCGCAGCCAAAGCATGATTACTTTATGGGCTTCGGCCTCAGAACCGTTTACCACCAGGGGGTTCCGCAAAACAGCCTCTGAAACGAACAATTAATAAATTTCAGCATAATTAGAACAGCAAAATGGATGTTGCAACTGCTTGGCATGACCAAGGGCTTAAATGAGGTAAACACCATGTCTGTAAATGCTTCCATACTCGATAAGATTGTGAGTAAATGTATGTACTGACCTTAAGCTTATTTTATTGAACCGTTTAAGAGGAAACAGATAATATAAGAGGTTTATTATATGTAATAGACTTCTGATAATATTTATATTGATTTAATTTTGCCCTACACCGACGTGTGTATAGCACTGTGTGCTCAGTGCTTTCCGAGTGTGTGTGAAAAAACTACACAAACGACTCGGGCGGGATTCGAAACCACGACCTCCTGCTTACTAGTGCAGACGTCTTAACCTCTCGACCACCGAGCTTGCCCGATGACGATTGGCCGGCTAGAATCCTATATAGCAGCGGGTTCTGCGATATAAACTCCTCAAAAAAAGTTCGGAAACTCAAGTTTGACTGACGATTTCTCTCTTGTTACCAACTCATTTTCCTTGCATTTGGTATCATTGGAAAGCCCTGTTATTCCTCTTTACAATGATGTGCCATTTGTTATGATTACGCGATTGGGGGATAATAATAATAATAATAATAATAATAATGTATAGATTTATATAGCGCACGTATCCACCAACTAAGTGGCGCTCAAGGCGCATTATATTATTATCCCTGCTCATAAGGCTCATAAGGCTCATAAATCATTCCTGAAACCATCTCAGCTCCCTGGGGAGTATACAGCTCAATTGCTGCCATTTCTAGCGCATATAGAGCAAACCATCTCTGCCTTCACAGGTACCCATTTAACCCCTGGGTGGAGAGAAGCAATTATGGTTAAGTGTCTTGCTCAAGGACACAGGTGTCACGGCCGGGGCTCGAACCCACACTCTGTTGCTGGCAACACCAGAACTTGAGTTCAGTGCGCTAGACCGCACGACAATCCACTTTACGTGCATTATACAACACACGGGACCTACGGCTTTACGTCCCATCCGAAGGACGAAGCAATTATGGTTAAGTACCTTGCTCAAGGACACAAGTGTCACGACCGGGGCTCGAACCCACACCCTGCTGCTGGCAACACCAGAACTTGAGTTCGGTGCGCTAGACCGCTCGGCCACGAGCTGAATATGGGGGTGGGTGTAAAGTGAAATGTTGCAAAATGCATTGCTATTGTAGGAGGCTCTTGAATTAACATTGTTTGTTCAATGAAGGAAGCTGTTCAATGATTAAACCAGAAAAAAAAGACTTTCCTTACGTCTTGTTTTGTCTTTTGTTAGTGATAGAGAGTTTCATTGTACTGTGAGAGAGATTTGTTGTTACTGATGGAGAATTACTGGGTGTTTGAGTGCAGAAAATTACAAATTCTTTTACTCTGTTTGAAACTCAACCACATTAACAACAGAGTTGCTATCCCGGAGGCAATTTATTGTGACAGGCCATGTGGATTTCTGAACTTTCCCCGCACATTTATGGCCTACAACCTTTAAATATTGGTTAGTAAGCAGACAATCATTCAAGACACATCCATCTTCCAAACAACTCCTAACAGCAAGAGTCAATACACTTTTGACAATAGCAATGCATTTTGCAACATTTCACTTTACACCCACCCCCATATTCAGCTGTGCTGCACATCCCCCAATTGCGTAATCATAACAAATGGCACATCATTGTAAAGAGGAATAACAGGGCTTTCCAATGATACCAAATGCAAGGAAAATGAGTTGGTAACAAGAGAGAAATCGTCAGTCAAACTTGAGTTTCCGAACTTTTTTTGAGGAGTTTATATAGATTGGTGAAATTCTGAGCATACAGTGCTATACACACGTCGGTGTAGGGCAAAATTAAATCAATTGTTTATCTCCCGACGCAAGAATTTCACCAATCTATATATATCGCAGAACCCTCTGCTATATAGGATTCTAGCCGGCCAATCGTCATCGGGCAAGCTCGGTGGTCGAGAGGTTAAGACGTCTGCACTAGTAAGCAGGAGGTCGTGGGTTCGAATCCCGCCCGAGTCGCTTGTGTAGTTTTTTCACAGACACTCGGAAAGCACTGAGCATACAGTGCTATACACACGTCGGTGTAGGGCAAAATTAAATCAATTGTTTATCTCCCGACGCAAGAATTTCACCAATCTAAATATTTATATTCAAATGTTTGTTTCCATATTAATGTTGAAATAGATCACAGGCCATTGATCCATTTCAAATTGTACACCAGTTATTTGTTACATGGAATACCAACTATATAGCTGTATTAGGATTTTTTGACATTGTTCTATACCCAGATTCCATTAATTTTCACACCGCATGCTTTTCAGTTGTTATAATATAGGTCAATTAATGCGCAAACATTTAATTGCTAGTAAGATTTGGTAGAAATGATCGACAGCAAATATACTTCATGTTCACTCCCAACCATTGACATTTTCTTAAGCCCCAAAAGTCTCCGGTTTCTGGTCATCGATCGGCTTTAAAATCGGTGCAGTGCCACATTTAAAAAAAAAAATTCCAACAGGGTTATATGTATACGCGGGGACCAACTTTCCTATATACAAAGTAAGAGAGGCCTCACAAATCGGGCAAATGTTCAATGTTCATACCCCTATGTGGAAAAGGTTTCAAACACAGCACGGCAGAATTCCAATCGATCCAGCAAGTTTGGCTGCAATTGGGCAGCGTTATACATGTATAGTGCGCGGAGCTAGAAACCAGAGACTTTACTGACCCTGGAAATTTATCCATTTTAGTAGAGCCGCAAAAACAATAATGTTCAAGGGAAGGTGCAGCATTTTTGGACCGGTATATTTATTCCAATTCTCAAGTTCTCAACAGACATATCTTAAAACCGACCTGTGAAATTTTCTCGGAAATGACTACATTTCAGGAAATATTTCTCAGGACGATAGGTCATCTTTGACTGGTCAGGAATACATGTTGTATCATTCCTTTAAACATTGTTAATTTTTCCCTGATAACCAACAAAGCTCTATAATGTCTATACATAATTGTAACCTACTTGTTATTACTGCACATACTGTAGCATCAGACTGCTGAATGCCCTCTTGGTTACTGGTGTTGCCGACTTCCACCCCGGCTTCCCTGCCCAATTAAAACGGAGAGTGAGGTCGTGTGTCATGACGTTGGTCATGACACGCTTCACTGTATCTTTCATTGAGTTGCCACCAACCAGTGTTAAATTGTTTACCTGAAGAAATATAGAGAAAATTATGTGTCACA
Organism: Zoroaster sp. YZ-2022; assembly: GCA_029582265.1. NCBI lineage: Eukaryota > Metazoa > Echinodermata > Asteroidea > Forcipulatida > Zoroasteridae > Zoroaster > Zoroaster sp. YZ-2022. Next base: position 22,878,322 of record CM055816.1, on the reverse strand, counting down.
GTTAATATTACATATTGAGATTATATATGTATATCTAGGACCAAATGAAATATTGCAAAATCTTATAAATCCACACAAAACGTATAAGGCTGCATTTTTTTAGAAAATACTGAAATTACAGTCCACGAAAATCAGGAAGTGGCGGTTATATTGTTTGCATGATTTTTTTTATTTACTGATAATTGCATTATGGTATTGCTGACCAATCCCTAGTTGGCCATACAGGTACAGTACACATGAATGTTTTATTGATGATTCATAAAACCTAAGAACCGTTTGTCAATGCCACAAAAAGCATGTACTAAATTTAAGACAATTCTGGAAATTTGTTTGAATTTAGCAACATTATGTGTAAAATATGTCCATACATATTTCACTAGTTTGCTGTTTTTTGGAAGAGTACATTCATTAAAATTCGTTAGTTTAAAAAAAAAAGGTTACCGTGGCAACTATGAACACCAATTAACGTAGATGTTTGCGTGAGAGGGTCCAAAAGATCAGCGTGATCGGACAAAGCGTTCTGGTGGTAAAAAAAAATCGTATATATAGGGGGCACATTGCACGCCCTCCCCCAGGCCTGATAGGGTTAAGGCAAGGTGTAGCATTATAGACAAAACTACTAGTAAAAGTATTTATACTTTATTATACTTTAATGTACATATATCCACAATGCTTCAAGTACCGGTACTCATATAACTATCATTCGTACTGAAACTTTAGTACCCTGTCCACGGTTGTTAATCATTTTTAACAAATTGAATTAAGTTTGCGGTTACTGATCAATACAAAAATACTCGGATAAGTGTTTTTTATAAGTTGTCACAATCAAAACACTGTGACCAAAGCTGCGTCATGCTGCATTATGTGACCAGCCATTATAGGGAAGACTAGTATAATTATGAGCTTTACCTCTAGCTATTTTTAAACATTAAAACCGGATTGTTATTATTTTCAATTAGTTATCAATGCTCTATCTACCATGCATTATTTCAAAATGCTTACCACGGATTTTCTAAGTCAAGAAGCTGTTGCTCAAGGTTTTCCACTTCTTCATAGGAAGCCAGTGGAAAGCCGATCGCATCGGGCAACTCAATGGAGGGTCCTCCCCCTCCACCGCTTAGTCTTTGAAGAACCTGATTAAGCAGTTTTCTTTGGCTTTTCAATTCCGTTGAAATTTCGGCCATTGTCACTTGCAGTTCGCTCATGCTGCGTATCATGCTGCGGTCAGTTGCTGCAGAGTAAATATTGTTATCTGTTACTGACAATTGGTCATTCATATACAAACAATAAACACTTTAGTTCTAGATTTCTTGAGAGAATACCAGTAGGAAGTTGTCATGTTTTCTATTATTCTATTTACTGATTTAACAACATATAATTATACATTTTTGCGGTACATTGATATATTGCGTGTTGGAAACCTTTATTTGGTAGTGATATTCGTCTAAAACCAATTGGGGGGTTGGGCAGGTCGTTGTTAAATTCAATAATCTGTTGGTACTTTTTGCCCACCCTTAAGACAGGTGCTTCCGAAAAGTTTAAAGTGTTTGGCAAGTATTGATCAACTCAAAATGCAAGTTAGATTGTTTTTATTTCCCTTGTGCTTTCAGGGAAATTATCGGCGGGAGGATACTATTTGAGAGATTTTTGTTTTCCATTTGATCAAATTTTTTGTCGCAAACATCAGTATAACAATAAATTAAATTACAGCAGGGTACAGCAAAATATTCTTGTGCATAAACATCATGGGTTGTTGATCACTAAGTGTAACAATTTCCCTTTCACCTCCACATTCAATGAAAACAAATTACCTGATATCGGTTCCACAGCTGAAGCTGCAGCTGCAACAGCATCAGTGCCCTTTGAATCATTGTCTGAGTGGCTATGTAGAAACATCGGCAGAGGAGGCAGAGGAGTGGGTGCTCTGCCGATTGGTGTTGATGTTCTTGGCCTAGGACCTCTTCCCCTGGGAGAAGTCTCATCATCTTCGTCTTCTTCATTTGACGAAGATGAGGAAACTCAAGCCTTTTTTCGGCGCCTACAACAAAAAATAATTCTATATAATGTATTTTGTTTACGTTTTGGAGTGTTTCTGGGAGCAGACTGTAAAAGAAACAAATGATTTCATTTTGCCCTACACCGACGTATGTATAGTACTGTATACTCAGTGCTTTCCGAGTGTCTGTGGAATTTCATCAACCTATAAAGACTGTAAAAGATTACTCGTTGTTTAAATAAGTTTCTGGCAGTCAGGACGCCAAGTCTTACCCAGTAAATCAACACCGAACTTGTAAACAACCTGAATGTGCCGTTTACATTTATGGAAAACTGTTCATTAAAGATATATCTTCCCTGCTTGGCTAAGAGTACGACCTACAAAATAAAATTTCTAAAACGAACGAATTTTGAAATATAATATCGTTGTTAAACCAAAAAACATGAAAATTATGAAATCCTGATTGACAGCCGCACTAGCTAATCCGCAGACTGCCCATGTACGCCCTTGGCCTGTTACATACAATACATTAAACAAGATTTTAAAAAAGTGGGCCAGCATTTTATTAATTGTATTGGTACTAATCCATGAAAGGTTTTTTATTCATTCAATGAGTGAAACATTTAAAGCTTATAACTTCCATAACCGCAGAAAAATAGCGATTCAACATTTAAATCTATTGTTTACGTCCAAACGGCCATATATCTTTAATGCCAACATTTAAAGAACTTTACCAAATAATTATGCTCTAATCATGAAGGATTGAGGGAATATTATATTACCAAATTAAATACCAAATGTTGGGGTAATTTGATTGTTTTGGTGAGTTTTGGGCAGCAAACAAAAAGTGCTTCCAAATATATAGATCGCCGGCGGTCGATTTTTACACAGGACTGAGTTGAAAGGGTTAAGGAATCATCCCCAATGTATGGTGGCCCTGAAGGGACTCGCACATATTCATGATAATTGTTATATCTGTGATTTCCATGAGACATAAAAAAAAATTGCTGATAATTTATACTTACTTTCTACTTGTCTTGGCTGTCTCGTCATCCTCTGTCTGGAGGTCGGATGTGTCCTCGGACCTTTTCAGTTTGATGCGTGCATCCTCATAAGTTTCTGTACAAACATACACAGTTTTGTTTAATATAAGAGAACAATTCCATGTTTAAATATATATGTATAAATATATAATATAGTATATATATATACTGAAGACTTTTTTTTTTTTTTTTTACAATAGTCTGATTCTGTGGGCCACTCGATCGGCCTCCATTAAGGAATTTTAGTACGCAGTGTTTTTACACTTTCACATCATTCTCCACTATTGAAGCGAGAGTACAATAATTGGTAATGACCCCAAAGGGATCATAAAACCTACTTGGTGTGAATTTGGTACAGTCAATTTCCCAAAGTCAATGGGCGTTTCGATGCAATTTGGGATCTTAAATGTATGTTAATGACAATCTGCATAGCCTATATTCATGAATTATTAGCAAGTCAGTGATTTTCAGGCAAAGATGCAACAAAATAATTAGATACAACTTTTACATGTAGCGGGTTTGTTGGTTTTTACAAATGTATGCGAGTAATTATTATTTTTTTTACAATTAACACCTTAGTCTTGCATTGGACGTCTTGAATTTTCTTAAAAGTCAGATCCTTGACAATTGTCTTGCCTTGTTGGCAAAGTAACAAGGCAAGAAAGAATGAATATTAGCTAAATAAAATTATCCTGAAGAAGTACCATTTCATGGGTGTAAATCTTGTTTCAAGGAAAGTAAGCGTAGTGCATAATTAATGGCTTGTCATTGCACTCAAAACAAATTAATTAAACTGTACTTACGACTGGTACCCAGAACTCTGACATCAAACTGCTTCCAGTTCAACTCATCTGGCTGCAGCTGATCTTTTACGGCTCTAACAACCGCCGTAGAAGAACGCCAGGGCGGCCAAAATGCCAGCTTGTCGGTCTTTAACCACGTGCTCGGTACAATTTCCACCTCGTTTGAGACTTTGAATAGAACAACTGCAAACATATCTATTTGGCCAAAAAGTTAAGAAACTGTCAAAAATAGAGTGGAGTTCAACTACTGTAGGCTTACGCAGATGGCTAACACAGTACGTTGTCATGTTAGCCATGTTAAACTCACACAAAGTGTATCAAAAATATTGTTTATTTTATGCAAAGCTGTTTTTTTTTTCTTTTCTTTTTTTCATGTCTATTTTACAATGACATGTATGATATAATGCATCTGTCTTAAACCGCAGAATAACCGCAGCCAAGAATAATAATTGTTTTAAGAGTACAGTTAAGCACACAACAAAATAAGCTATTTTGTGGTCAGTAAAATTAGCGCATCTAAACATACTCCTGGTTAAGGGTCATGATCAGTTTGGTTTTTGGTCGTGACAGCTATAGCCAAATAAACATGTAGGTGTGTATTTTTTGTCAAAAGTAATTCATTACTTTTTAAGCCAAGACAGAAAGATGTTATGTAATAGTGTAATATATAGCTGTAACAGTGTCCGTGTAAATTGACATATCGAGTCAAACAGATCTTTTCACCCCAGCACCGGTTGGGTTTGGATTATTTCAATCTCTGAAGGTGCAGAGATGAAGGTGCAGAGATGAACAAACCTTTGATAACTGATAAAAGGCAATCTGACAAAATATATCATAGTCAGTCTCAACCATATCAACTCACTAAGTCTTATCTCTGAAAAATACTTGACCAAGGCAGTACAATAATTTGATAACGAGGAATCTCAATGGCCGGATGGATGGATGAATTTGATGAAGTCGTCACAATTGTATTGACTGGCACAAGTCTAATTATTAAGCAACAGATTCTCTATTTTTTGAATAAGCAAGGGTCTGTTTATTATATCACATATGGCCAACTCGTGACTAATAATGAGTAATATAATCCATTGATTTTCCTGTACTATACCATGTACTGAATAACATGTATCTATATATGACAGAACGTCTGCACACCACTATAAAATGGCCAAACTGTACCTACATATAACAAGAATTTATAGCTTATCTGCAGTGGTAGTGGAAACCGAGAATGCAAAGTACCAAAAGTTCAAAACATGAAATGAAAAAATACTAAAACCATCATATTCTGAATTTAATAGATAACAAATGTTCGCTCGGCACTTTCCTTTCAACAAAAAGAAAATTTGTCCCAATTTCAGTATATAGTTCTAAAAAAATAACCCCACCGATTACTGAGATAATTATAAGGCCCATGACCATCGACACTCAATATTTACTGAGATAATTATAAGGCCCATGACCATCAACACTCAATATTTGCCAAAACCCTTTATTGCGGGAGAGTTCTAAAAAATAAAAAGTAAAGATTTAAAAAAAGACAGAGATCTCTGGTTTTGCTTAGGACATAACTACTACAACTACCAAAATCAAGCCCCAGGGCTTGGTGTTAATGACCAGCAACTTGGCTATGGAATGTGCTACACAGTGGTCTCATTGTTTCAGACCATGAGGTCTGATAAGTGCCCCATGCCTAGCTATACACATGGAAAGTGTACATAGACAATAGCATCAATTAAATCTTCTAAAATAAACTCTATGCTGGCTTTTCCTACTTAAAATACACATAGTTGGAAAAGTGATCCAATACAAATCTTAACATAAATAACTTCTGTAAATCCTTAACTTTAAGAAACACAAATCAGTTAATCAAAATATAATCAGGTAAAAGAGATAATCTTTAAGTAAAAACATCACTCTTGAAGAAGGTTAGGCCAATGTTACACAAATGTGTATGTGATGAAAACTGCTGGTCCAAGTTGGAACGAATAAATTAAATGCAACAAATATAAATCCCAAGAACTCATGGGTAAACTAAAATGAAACATTAGCAACTTATACCTTCTTAAACGGCTATTAAATTTAAGTGAAATTACACATACCTGTAAAAAGGATGGTCCAATTATGAGACTCCAATGAGTAAGGCAGAAAAACTTTTATTTCAGTGTGCACACACAGTCATCCGTTGTATGAATGACCAAGAGTGCACACTGGCCAACACACCGGGGCTCATCTTTGGGAGTCGGATTACGGCTTTTCTTTTTACAGGCTGTTGAAAATTTAGGGGGGAATAAAAACCCAGAGGGCTACACTAATAACACCAGGGGCTGATCCAGAGTTTTCCAGGGATGGGGACCCTCTCCATGTGACGGGTGTGACTCGTCGGAGTCGCTCGGAGGGCGAGGCCATGTTCCCTAACCCAGTGTCCCAACGCTTGAATTGTAATTTCTTAATAATTATAAATAGTGCCTAAAGATTTGATTTGATTTGAATGATTTGAATTTATTCGGATAAAAAGATGATAAAAGTACAAGACACATTACAAAAAGACAATAAAAAACATACCATATTTATCCAAGGATAACCCAAAAAGCCAATAAAATAGGCTTATTTCCATTGGGGTCCTTACATCGAAACATCAAAAAATACAAATACAAATTACTAATTTGAAAGACAAGGATAGTTCAAGATCCCTCCACACCCCAAAGAAGGGACAAATTATGCTTCCCTGAATTTAGCTTGTGTAGAGAGATGACGTTTAACAAGTCGTTTAAAAGTAGACAAATTGGTGGAACTCTTTACATTAGATGGTAAATTATTCCATTCTTTGATAGCTGTAACATAAAATGTATTGTTTACTAAACTAGATGAAACTGGAACCTTAAAATTTAGATTACTGGTGCACCACAGCCGAATTAACCCATCCCCCCCCCCCTCCATGATCAACCCTATAGTTACACCACTGCAGTCTGTACACCAGTACTAGGCCTATACATTATTATAATTTATAAGAAAGACAAATGATAGGATCTTTATTAACTTGAAGTTGGTCTCATGTTGAATACATTGGGAAGAGGACGCCAAGCTTCTGCATCCATTTTAAAGATGTTTCTCAATTTGTGCAAGAACAGAAAGCAAAGGAACAACTCTTAAAAAAGGGTGTTTAAATAACCTTTTGAAACACTATATTTACAGTGTGGTTGAAATTATAGATGTTATCAACACCATCATGACAAGAAAAATGGTCAACTATCGGAAACTGGACAAATTCCAATTTGATGTGGATCATCGGCGATCGGACGGTGGTCCATTTAAAACAAAAATCTTAGTAATTTTTCAATATTTTCTCTTCAAAAAGACATCTAAACCTTCCGTAATGATATTGGATTATCAAAGAGTTCCTTCCTCCATGATCAAACGGACTGTTGTATCATTATCATCTGCAACCCAGTATTTAGAAACTATTCCCCACTTGCTTTCCCGGCAAGTATCTCAACCAGAGATTCGCTTATTTGACTTAGGTCTTTAGAAATAAAATCCTTTTACTTTGAAGAATTGTACGATTTCTGGAAAGCCAGTTATCACATATCTAATTGACTGGCAAGGTCGTCCATGTGGGTCTGTTTAACAAGGTTGGTCATTGTTTATTATTACATAACACATAGCCAACTACACTTGCTGGGCTATGCACTTAAGGATAGGTATCTATGACAGAAAGCCTGCATATCATTATAGAATGACAAAACTGAAGCCTATGGGAAAATCATGAATTCAAAGTTGAGAACAAGTGGAAAACAATTATCAAAGTAGATTTCGATTTTAAATAACTATACTCCTATAATATACGAGATAAAAAGGTGAACACGGTCAAACAATTTACATGAAATTCTGGCCGTGATGGACGAAATTAAGAAAGAAAGGGTAAAAAGTATCCGGTTTATGGTCATAGGTTGGCTTCAAAATCGGTGCGGTGACGATTTTTAATTAATTAATTCATTTTATTTTAAATAGTTTTCAGCCAGTGAAATACGTGATACATATGTATACTCGGTTATTGGAACCAGGCCAAATTTCCCATACACACAGTATAGTGGCTCAGAGAGGCCGCACAAATCGGACAAACGTTCATGTGAAAAAGTCGTTTAAAACATAGCGCGACGGATTTCCAATCGATCCAGCAATTTTGGCTGCAATTGGACATCGTTTCATAGCAACTAAAAAAGAAAACTAAACTAAATGCCGACACATGACTCTGAGGCGACGCTCGCCGGAAACCAGAAACAGTAGATTTGGGGGGAGCCGGTGGATCTAAAAAAAATAATTTACGGTACAACCTCCGAAATTTCAGAAAACTGTCAATTCTTGCAAAGAACAGGGAAAGCAAAGGACAGAGTTAAGGAACAACTCTCAAAAAAGGGTGTTAAAATAACATTTTGAAACACTGTTACAGTGTGGTTGAAATTACAGATGTTATCAACACCATCATGACAAGTTAAATGGTCAACTGTCGGAAACTGGACAAAATCCAATTTGATGAGGATACTGGTCCATTTAAAACAAAAATCTTAGTAATGTTTAATATTTATTTTTCTCTTCAAAAAGACATTTAAACCTTTAGTAATGATATTGGCCCAAAAGAGACTAAGCGAATTATCAATTAGCCTTAACCAAAGCTGTGTAGCCATGCATGTTCGTGTCGCAAAACCGCAATACACGATTAATAATAATAATAATAATAATAATAATAATAATAATAATAATTGGATTATAGCTGTGTGCACATTTTGTACTAAGTCGAGATTTCCTTTTCAGAATACTACAGGGTCGTGAGAAAATAGTGACATTAAAACAACTATATATATATATATATATATATATATATATATATATATATATATATATATATAATACAACTATATATATATAGATAGGTATATATATATATATATATATATAAGTAAATAGACGAGCTACTCGGTGGGTGAGAACATATGGGTCTTAATACAAATTTGTTTCGTAGGCCGACATGATGTCGATCCACTCATCAGTTAATCACCATATATATATATATATTCGAGAAGTCGCGGGTTCGAGTCCGGCATCAGCCAATTTTTCTTTGCTCGCGAACCGTTTATATAATATTTCAGGTCAGTTTCTCTATATATAAATCTACTTTGTGTACAACCACATAAAAGGCTTGTGTCCCGTTTGTGTGATCCCCGCTACTGCCGTTACCCGGGTTGTTTGCATCTGACCGGGGCTTGATCCCTCGCTACTCGGCAGATATGGTTTGGCCTCTGACCTGGCCCCATAGAGCAATAGATAATTGGCATAAGTGGACCGCCCACCAACGTATAGGGGCTGGTTAGCTCAGTTGGTAGAGCCATAGAGAAAGGACTGTGTCCTTTCTCTATGGTAGAGCGAGCAAAGAAAAATTGGCAACATCGCAAAACTAACTTGTACAAATTCATCAGCGCCTTATGCAAGAGCCTCAAGGCACTTTACAATTAGAAACAAATAAAAAAGGGTTAAAATTACAACTTTATAGAAAGAGAATGTCATGTAAATAAGATCGATTTCAAAAAAATAAAATTCTCGAAGATGACAGCATTTCAGACGGAAATATTTCTCCGGACGATTGGTACGACCAGTCACCAACTATGTACCAAGAAAGGTTTTAGATTAAAATGCTAAAAACCTAATGATAATCATATATCATGCATATGGCTGTATTTAAACTGCCACAGTTTAACAGTAAAAAGGAAAGTAGTGAACATGTATAGGCCTAGATATTTATTTGTATGCATTCTAATGTGGAAATGGATCACCATATCATCGTCCAATAAATATTCACTTGTACATTTCTAGTTTGCTGAAGAATGTAATTGTTATGAGATTATCAGGGTGTTCCTTCCTCCATGATCAAACCATGGAGGAAGGAACTCTGTTTTCCTTCCTCCATGATCAAACGGACTGTTGTATCATTATCATCTGCAACCATGTATTTAGAAACTATTCCCCATCCACTTGCTTTCCCGGCAAGTATCTCTGGAAAGTATTTCTGGAAAGCCAGTTGTCACATGTCTAATTAGTAATTGACTGGCAAGGTCGTCCATGTGGGTCTAGTTATAAACAAGGTTGGTCATTGTTTATTATTACATAACACATAGCCAACTACACTTGCTGTGCTATGCACTTAAGGATAGGTATCTATGAAAGAAAGCCTGCATATCATTATAGAATGACAAAACTGTAGCCTATGGGAAAATCATGAATTCAAAGTTGAGAACAAGTGGAAAATAATTATCAAAGTAGATTTCGATTTTAAATAACTATACTCCTAATATACGAGATAAAAAGGTATATATAGAGTCGATTTGTAAAAAAAAAATACAAATTATGGGTTAATACGGTAAAAATAATTACATGAAATTTCTGGCCGTCTGATGGATGAAAGGCCAAAGAAGTCTCCGGTTTCTCGTCATAGGTTGGCTTCAAAATTGGTGCGGTGTAAACACCCCATATACTGGGTTATTGGAACCAGACCAAATTTCCCATACCAGTATATGGTGGCTCAGAGAGGCAGCACAAATCGGACCATAGAGCAAGCCTTGCTCTATGATCGGACAAACGTTCGTACCCCAATGTGAAAAAGTCGTTTAAATCACAGCTCGGCAGATTTACAATCGATCCAGCAATTTTGGCTGCAATTGGACATCGTTTCATAATAACTAAAAAAGAAAACTAAAAATGCCAACACACGGCTCTGAGGCGGAAACCAGAAACAGTAGATTTAAAAATATATATATATTTTTAGGGGTAGATAACGGTAGATATTTTGTGTAAATTTACGGTACAACCTTCGAAAATTCAAAAAACTGTCCATTCCTGCAAACGTGAAATCAGTTATACGGTAGAAATGTGTATTTCGATCAACGGGGTGTAAAATCAAGTATAATCACTTATTATCATTTTAAACGAAACTATACTGCAATTATCAAACTGAAATGTTAGGTATCACCATCTTAAATATAAATGTAAGCTTAGATATCAATCTGAAGAAATGAAGTTTTTACAGTTTAAAATTGTTTCACCTATGAACACAATGAATGACATGTATTAATTTACTTAATTGATTGAAACAAGTGAATTATGGGAATAGCCACATGTTTTTCCTGATGATATGGTAACAAAATGTATTTTGTCTTCACTGACTTAATATCGGTAATAAGAGGAATATTACTGATACTTGAAACTTTGTGAATACCAACATTTTTAGATTCCAATGGATACGAAAAAAATGATTCTTTGATCAGAAATTCATTATACAGTATATAGACTCCTGATTTATATTGAAAAACGTTTCTGACCAGTACACATTTGGATCCAACTTGTACACAGTTGTTACCTCTTTTTGTGCTCAGTAGAAAACCATGCAACTTCGCATTTCGAAATTGAGTACAAGGGAAATAACCTTCAGATGGGAGAGGACCATCAGTGTGTGGCATATTAACAGAAACTCCATTAATACATGTACCAAAGTTATCTGATGATTCGTCTGATGAATGACACACATGCAATGATCTCTCCAAAAACCTGTGAATTATTGTTCAAGGACAAAGTTTGGCTTCCTGATTACCTGCTTTAAGCTTTTTAGAAAATTTTCAAATGGAAAGGCCGCAAACTTGTCCAATGGACCATACAACTTGACATCGTCAGCAACGTGAACAAGTCCATGAACATTATATACCATTTGATCCGTCCCATAAACTCTGACAGGTGTTTTACAAAACAAATGAGGAGGTCCTTGGCATAGCCACATAGAGGATCACACAAATATTGATTGGCAAGTATACGGATGGCAATGGAAAACAACATGAAGTTTTTATACATTTCATCAGGTAATTTGCCCTTCAACACCACTGGACCTGTATAAAGAAGGAAGAGTCGAAACTCAGTGGCCTTCCACCTATCAACTTCAGTTAGAGCCCTGGGCAAATTCTAGCAAATTCTTTCGGTATGAAACAACACAGAGACAGAAGGGATTCTGAAATCTGCGTCTGCACTGGTGTACCCAAGCGGCGTTTAAGAGGCCCTTTCAACCACAACATAAGAAGGCGCCTCATAACTCCAAGGCACACCAAGTGCATATAGTCCAAGGGAAATTGAGAGACCATGCCCAATCCCAGCTTCCTCAATGGATTCGGTCCTATATGGTGGTCCTCATCTAACATGTCATCAAATGACTTATCTGTGCGATGAGGAGCCTGAATAACCTGAGTGACCTTTTACTTGCTTAAGATAAGCACGGGCCGGGGCATCACAAATCGGCACTCTAAATTTGGGGAACCATTAAACATGTGCGTTTTTCAAGACAAACCAAAATTTAAAATTACAATTTAAAAAACATATGGAAATAAGTTTTGCTTATCATGTTATCCAGCCAACCTTACAATTTATAATAAATGTTTTACGGACAGTGAAATTAAACCGAAACTCTGCAATGTGTCGTCACTGAAAAATACAGTAGGCATACACTGTTCACATGCACCAAAAATGTGTGCGTAAAATTAAAAAGTACAATAATATATAATATATATAATTATGCCTACTTAAGGATTCAAAATACAATTTTCAGAATTGCGTAGAATTAAAAAAGCAATATCAAGAAAATATAATAATGCCAAATTCACTATAAGATCAGGTTACGTACCGAAAAACAAGCATGACCGACAAGCAAGACACTGTTGACCCTTTAGGCCGACTCAAGAGTATGTTAGTAATAGTATAGTACTAGTAGGCCTATAAGTATTCTACAGTTTCAGTTGCATAATTCAAATTAGGTATGATTGGAACCATGCAGACTTACCAGTTTGACCAGGTGTTGCTCCCACTGTAGTCCCCACACTCTGCTTCTCTTCCATTCCGAGTGTGTGTCACATTTAGTACGGCATATAACAGCAGAAAGTTACTACCAGGGCATTCGCATGCATGCTTCAAAAGCGTATTTTATATGGACATTTTTTACGTTTGATATAGAATCTCCACATTAGAGGAATTGTTAATACTGTTGCATTCCCCACTTTCGTGGGTCAACAAATAATAGTCGGACACAAACTTTGTTGTGACAATCTCAATCAATGGGGTTGGTTTATTATTAACATCACTATTTAACAATAATAACAGGCACTAGTAACATGTATGACAGGAGTGGTAGCGTATAGGTACATGTCAATAGTTAAACTTATATACTTGTGCTAAGTTCCGAATAGGGTGTACGAATACCAACTATTGGGTACAGTCAGTGGGGACCATCGTTCGTTCATGCGGCTGTCAACTCGGCATACGGTACGGGCACTGCTATACCGAGAGACGGGCGGCTGGTCGGTCTCTACGACGGGGACCACCGGGGCTTGACTACACCGGGTGTCTGTACGGGACCAGAGTGTGTATCAGACCGCATAGCTACATGTAGGTGAACCAATGGCCATATCGACGCCCTGCACCATTGGTTTAACGAACGAGGCACTGCACTGTAATAGTTCGGTATATCGCACTGTCATGGATCGGATCGAGTCGCATAGATTTCATTCGGAACCGCACTTCTCGCTGAGATCAGGAAATCTTGGGGATTATATAGAAATCTGGGGCCTAGGAATGAATAAAACATAAGCCTACTTTAGCGTCTTAGCCAATGAGAAGCTTGGCTTCCGCGTCTAAGGGTAGAAACGTGTGCAAAATCAGGGTATACAACAGGTCCTTGTTCCATATAAGGTAAGGTATTTGACGAAAGTGAAGTGATCGACAACTTAGAAAGGAGGGCGTGTTCAAAGGGAAAATGCTTACTGGGGTGCTTGCTATTTGCTTGGATGCTAAGCTATTAGTGCATGAGGGGAACAGCGGCTGTGCTTGGGTAGGAGCACTACACGCGGGCCACGGCTAATGACTGAAGCAGGACAGTCACGGTGACTGTTTGGCCGTGGTTCACCCACGAACCGTGTTCGGTGTGAAGGGGTGGACTCCGAGGAAAGTATTCGGAAAATAGACTAAGTCCAAAGGACGGCTCCAAGCCACGTGGCGGGAGGGTGTGGCACGCACAGGGCTCTCGCTGGTGTTGCATTATGCATGAGCAAAAGTAGCGTCCTTGTATGGATTGCATATTCATAGCGGACAATCGAGGGTCCGGGGAAACAACCCTGGGACTTAGACTGCTTGAAATTGCATCGTAGGCAAAATATTGGAAGGGGAAGAAGTGAACTATAAGGGTGCTAATATTTATCAAAATCAAAGGGTAAGATTCGTAACACTATTCCCCTGTAGTTTCAAAACGTCCTCGTTTTGCGTTAACATGGAAATAGGTTAAAATCATCAAGAAAACAATAACAATATTACTGTTCATAAAATCTAAAGTTCATAGATGATCACATGGTGAATCAGCTACGCGATGTCGTGCTGATGAAAACAAAAGTCATAGAGTTCATTCGACGAGGCATAATCTTAGAGTTCAAAATGGTTCATCAAGTGTCACTTTTGTAGTTTTGGTCTACGAACTACAAAATGTCTAGGCAATTAATTATGTAAATAAATCTATAATCTACTACGGAAAACTTAAACTGAACACGTATTCTCATATACAGTTACATGCATGTACCGTGTACACATGTACAATTACAGTTCGGACGCTGTTGCGTGGCATCTCCTTGCTAGACTCCTATACAGTCATATCAGATTACAACCGCACACATTCTTGTAGAGTACAGTCGGGGCTGCAAATTTATGAATGAATGGGTCGCCATGCTCCGCTCTGTTTGTTTACTACGAGTTCCTTGACCTAAAGAGGTCAAATATGCAAGCAGTATCAGTGAAGGGAGCTAAGTAAGAAACCTGGCTGGTGTGCGCGTTGTACGTTGGCTTCTTCTTGTGGGAGGGGCAATGTTCGATGGTACCGTGGATGACGGGGGGCGATGGTCATTCTTGGGTGGTTAGGAAGAAAATCATCAGAACTCGTACTGATGGTCTGGGGATCGCGTGTGTCAGGGATATGGACGGCTGGGTCCACTGCTGACTTTTCTTTCAACAGTTTTTGCATTTCCTTCATCCATGGTGGCACATCGTCGCTGAAGTATCGTTTTAAACGATCATGATGTAAACTTTTATTTCCCTCTCTGTTTATAACGGAGTACAAAGAGTAAATCGCTTAGTGTTCGTTCAATGATGCAAGGTCCTATCCATTTAACCTTTTTCAGTTTTGGGGAAAGACCCGTTGTCTTGGTGCTGTCCATAAAATACACAAGAGCACCAACTGCGTAGTTGTGATGGGAAATTCTTGTGTCGTGGTCTCTTTTCTGTCGTTGACTGGCTTGACCAAGGTGTTCACGGACTATATGATGGACCTTGGTCATCCTCTCTTTCAGTGCAATGACGTACTCACACTCATTTGGGGGATGGACTTCATCTTGGGGTGGGCCACCAAACATTAAGTCGATGGGCGCGTGAGTCTCACGACCAAGCATAAGCATATTCGGGGAGTAACCAGTCGTCTCGTGCTGGCAACTTCTATATGCTGATGTTAGAAGAGGGAGATGGATGTCCCAGTTTCTTTGGTTATCATCAACGTAAGCTGAAATCATGTTCACAAGGACTTGGTTAAATTTTTCAGCTTGGCCGTTGGCCGATGGATGATAGGGCGATGTTCGTGTTTTGTTTATCTCTAACAGCTTACAAACGGAACGGAACAAATTAGATTCATAGTTTCTGCCTTGGTCTGAATGTAGATCAAGGGGGACACCAAATCGTGAGATAAATTCATAGACTATTTTGTGGGCAACTGTCTCTGCTGTCTGGTCAGGGATGGCATAGGCTTCCATCCATTTCGAGAACTGGTCACCAACGAGCAAGATGTATCGATTACCCTGCTCACTAATTGGTAAGGGGCCAAGGATATCGGTTACCAGTCTATCCATGGGTGCGCCAACTCTATAGTCTTGAAGGGGGGCTCGTGGTGTTTTGTGTGGCCGCTTCCGGGCACCACACTTTGCACATTTTCTTATCCAATTCCGGACTGATTCTTTCAGCCGGTACCAGTAAAGTGCGTTTGTCTTGTGAACAGTTTTCTTTACACCGAGGCGGGCGGATGTCACAGCATCATGCGTTGCTCGCAAGATGGTGTCTTGCAGCTCTTTTGGTACCACAAGCTGCAAGTATGATTGAGTTTTTGTCGTAGTTACCCATCTCTTTGTAGAGGACACCGTTTCGGACGATAAGTTGTTGCCATAACAACCAGAGTTTTCAGGTTGCTGGACTTTGACTGGCGGCCAAGTCTCTTCCTGGCCGCTGGAGGGATTATCTAACCAATCCAATATTACGCCAATATCTGGATCAGTTCTCTGCATTTTGGCGATTTCGTCAGAGGAGTAACCGTTCACCCAAGGTGTGTCTTGTTGCTGACCAGCATTTGAACCGGCATCGTCGTGCATGGAGATTACATGTACGTTGAACAAGTCACTATCGTGGATTTTGGTCTTTGGAGTGAAGTGGGATAGTTCTGTAAGTTGCGGCCGGTACTTACTAAAACCGGCTAAGGCGCCCTTGTCGGGGGCGCAGGGCGTGTTACAGTTCATGTCACTTCGCTCTGGTTCATCCTGTTTATCACCGTTAACATTGCTAGTTTCGGAGGAGTTTTTCGCTGACTTTGACATCACATCTTGTTGCAATATCCCTGGCGAGGCGTTGGACAATACGGCTTGTCCGGGAGTTTCTCCAGCTGTGTTTGCAAAACAGCCGACGAAGTCGATACCCACATGTCGTTGATAACTGTACCGCACGAGCGCCAAATACAGTTGCCGAGTTTGCAAATAACACCAAAGAGGAGTGTTACCACTGTTGCCATCAGTATGAGAACTGTCACGAGAAGGGATAGGCTGAACTTTTTCCAGTCCTTCAGATAAAAGTTCGGGACCTGGGACGTAACAAGTCAAAAACATCCTGGGAGTCTTCATTGCATGAAGATTTGACAATATCAGGGAGTGTTCTGAGGATTCTACCTTGTCTGCAGAGGTAGCATGAATTCGTCTGGTCGATAGGGGATTACGTCGTCGACTTTGTTGAAATCGGACCACAGTTCACTCTTAGTGACACACTTGTCAACCACCACCAAGGTAGTTCAGTGAGGATGGTTCTACTGTCGTAGCACGGGCACTCGTCAGGATCACACGGCACCCTAGAGAGGGCATCTGCATTGCCATGTTTCTTTCCTGCACGGTGTTCAATCTTAAAGTCAAACTGGGCCATAATCTCTAGCCATCGAGCCATTTTGATCAACTGGATCTTTGAATGTCATTATCCATCTCAAAGCACTGTGGTCTGTGCGAATCAGGAACCGCTTGCCAAGCAAGTAGTGCCTAAAATACTGTACAAACGTAACAATAGCGAGTAGTTCACGTCTCGTCGTACAGTATCGCCGTTGAGGTTTAGTCATCGACCGGCTAGCATACGCTATCGGTCGCTCTTCTTCTTTCTGTGTTCGTTCGCACCACTGAATTTGTGACAGGGTGGCGCCGATACCGGTATCCGATGCATCGGTATCGATAATGAAAAGTCCGTCGTTATCGGGGTACGACATAAGTTCATCACCTGTCAGTGCGGCTTTCAATGTTTCGAACGCGGTTTGACAGTCAGGGTCCACTTAAATATCTGTCCGGCCTCTAACAGACGATTTAAGGGACTGGCTATCGTCGAGAACTTCGCTATAAATCGACGATAGTAAGAACAGAGTCAAGAAACGAGCGTACATCAGTGATATTCTTAGGTGTCAGCCAGTCTTGAACTGCAGCAACCTTGCTGGGATCTGGTTTAACACCATCCTGGGTTATGGTGTGACCCAGAAAAAGAACTTCATCACGGAAGAGCTCAAACTTGCTCGGTTTTAGTTTCAACCCGGCGTTTCCGGAACCGTTTTCAAAACTTCTTCAAGACGCTGTATGTGCTCTTGAAATGTTGAGGATATGATGATGACGTCATCAAGATATATCAGCAAGGTTTTCCACTGTAACCCTTTAAGCACAAGTTCCATGCAACGCTCGAACGTGCTCGGCGCGTTACAAAAGTCCAAATGGCATAGTGATGGTATTCGTATAGGCCACTACGGGTCACGAACGCGGTTTTAGGACGGTCTTCCTCTTTCATCTTTAATCTGCCAGTAGCCTGATTGCAGATCAAAGGGTGCTGAAAATCTTGGCTCCACTGAGGCAATCTAGACAGTCATCAATCCGTGGTAACGGGTATGCGTCTGGCGCGTTACGTTATTTAACTTTCGGTAGTCGACACATGGGCGTGTCGTGCCATCTTTCTTTCGCACAAAACCATTGGTGAAGCCCAGGGGATGTTGATTCTTGTATCACCCCTGCCTTCAGTTAGCTTTCCAGTATTTTCTCTTCCCTCGCCCTGAAATGCTTTTGGGGGCGTCTGGGCGGCTGACGTATGGGGCGAAGCGTCACCAGTGTCAATAGCGTGCTCACTATTGCTGTTCGGCCCAAGTCCTCAGCGGACTTTGAGAAAGTGTTCACATGCCTTGTCAAAAGTTCCGCCAATGATTTTGTTGAGAGAGGAGAGATTTTTACAACTCCTCTCATAGAGTTTTTCGAGGTTCTCGGACCATTTTCGGGGGGCATCACGGGGTTTGGGGCGTTGGGTGCGACTGAGGATGAAGGTTTGCACGCATGCACTCTGCATACGCGCATCGCTCGATAGAGATGATCTGTTTCGCGGTTCTCTTGTTCGTCTGGCGAGTTCAACTGTGTCAATCTCGTGCAGGTGTCCAATGACTGTACCTGCCCGGAGTTCAATGTTCTCTGGTGATGTGTTCATAGCCGGACGGGTATACCGATATCTTGCCGCCTGGGGTCAACGAGGGAGCTGCCGACTACGATATTTTTGATCAATCGTTCTTATTAACTGCTGCTTCTACCACAGCAAAGTTCGAGCTGAGTTTATGAGTATCGGCTACGCCTTCTTGCAATCCATTCACTGCAGGCTGGTACGGTGGTGTTTTCTTTCAATGAAATTGTCATTACACATGAAGTGAACCCTTGACCGTCCACTGAACCCAAGTGCCAGCAATACGTATGCCGCGCCGTGCCTCAAGTATGCAGTCAAAGAAATACAAAAAGTCATAGCCGAGGTTCCTTCATCATAATGGGGGCAACAAACGCGTCCCACTGGAATTGTTGTTCGCCAATACTAATGTCCATGGTGGCAATACCATCGACTTCAATAAGTTCATTGTTCGCAGTTTCCAGTTTTACACATTCATGTGGGGACTTAAGTTGAGGGCGTTTTCGGCGGGTATCATGCTGAAAAGCGCTGAGGAAATAATGGTCACTGCCGCCCCTGTGTCTACTAAAAGTTCGGTATTTAAACCGCAAGTTTGCACCTTAAAAATGCAGACATGCCTGAAAATGGCTGCCTGCCCATTCGGATAATGGAGTGTTCACACGAGGGTTGGACCGATGCCAGGCCGGACGCTTTGGTCCTTCTAGTTTTCCGCCTGTGGGGGTTGGGTAGCGGTCGGCTCTTTCTTTGCCGCGTGTTGGGGGCAACTATTGGCAAAGTGGCCGAGTTCGCCACAGTTATAGCAGGTCACATTGGTCGCCTTTGACTGTGCACTATTCTTATTTTTGGAATCAGGGGCATTGTTTCTGCCGGTTGAACGATTGTCTTTAATTAATCGAACTATTCCGGTTAGTCGGCGATCGATATTCTCTGTGAACTGAGACATTTGTTTTTGAGTAACATAGTCGGTCTCTGTTACTGGGGCTTTGGAGGATGGGGCTTGGTTTGCGGCTTGGACGGCATGGACACGGAGAGAATTTTTAGCCGGGTTTACGCTTTCCCGCAAACTCATGAAATTTTCCACGGCCGTCCTCGCCTCCTCTAATGTCTTTGGGTTTGTCATTCCAATGGACACTACAGTTTGTTGGTCAGGGAGCCCCTTGAGAAAGTGACGGAGGGCGATACTTTCTCGTGCGCCAGCATCTGCTGTAGGATACCCTCGCATCACTAGACGGCGTATGTCTGCAACATACTCGGTCAGGCTATCTTTGCAGATGAAAATTTCTTGCTTTCGAGCATAGACAGCCAAGTGTTCTGGGGAGGCGTTCGGCAAACCGGCTTTCCAGAGCGGCGATTAGTTTGTCGAAGTCCTCAATGGTGGATGGGATGGTTGTTGGAGACAAATTCAGCAGCTTTCCTTTAAGGCTGCTGACGAGGCGAAACTTTCTTTTCACTTTACAGACCATCCGCAGACCTCTGAAGGCTCATGAAGGGCGGATGAATCCTTCCCATGCCATTGTACCGTTGAATTCACCTTGCCTGGCAAGGGAACATCAAACTTTCTTGGATGTGGGCACGGGTGTTGGTGAAACTGGTTTGTCTAAAAGTTCATTCACGATGTTCTTTGACTGGGAAACTTGAAATATGGGGTCTGGGTGTGCATGGGGAGTCATCGGTGAGCGCCGGTGATTTGTCGGATTGAGACGAGGTGTCCCGGGCAGAGGGGCGCACTCGACTTGGTCAGTGCTGCTGCCCTTTTGCTCGGCCTCCACTGCACGTTTCTCTGCTTGCTTTAGCTCTTCTCTGAGGGTCTCCAGTTGGGTTTCGTCACTGCCTAGTGACACAGATGCAAATGACGTTTCGAAGTCGCCGGCTTCTGCTGAGGCACTTAGCCTACGGGATTTACGAAACTTTTTGAGCATGTTGTTTTGGGGCACACTGGAAATGGAGACTAGAAGGTCATAGACTATTGTTCATTGATACGTGCAGTGAAGACGGTGGTGCTTATTCTAACACTAGTAACAGACTGGCTAACATTGGCATTATGGTCGTGCCGGGGTTTAAATATAACTATAAGTGTTCATAAAAGTTCTCATATCGATAGAGTGTTAAAGTTTGTATCCCACCATACAGCCACCAGTGTTGCATTCCCCACTTTCGTGGGTCAGCATAATAATAGTCGGACACAAAACTTTGTTGTGACAATCTCAATCAATGGGGTTGGTTTATTATTAACATCACTATTTAACAATAATAACAGCTGTGTGGCGTAACATGTATGACAGGAGTGGTAGCGTATAGGTACTGTGTCAATAGTTAAACTTATATACTTGTGCTAAGTTCCGAATAGGGTGTACTGTGAATACTGACTATTGGGTACAGTCAGTAGGGGACCATCGTTCGTTCATGCGGCTGTCAACTCGGCATACGGTACGGGCACTGCTATACCGAGAGACGGGCGGCTGGTCGGTCTCTACGACGGAACCACCGGGCTTGACTACACCGGGTGTCTGTACGGGACAGGAGGTGTGTATCAGACCGCGCCAGCTACATGTAGGTGAACCAATGGCCATATCGACGCCCTGCACCATTGGTTTAACGAACGAGGCACTGCATAATAGTTCGGTATATCGCACTGTCATGGATCGGATCGAGTCGCACAGATTTCATTCAAGACCGCACTTCTCGCTGAGATCAGGAAATCTTTGGGGTTATATAGAAATCTGGGGCCTAGGAATGAATAAAACATAAAAGCCTACTTTAGCGTCTTAGTATTGAGAAGCTTGGCTTCCCGCGTCTAAGGGTGAAAACGTGTACCAAAATCAGGGTGCCAACAGGTCCTTGTTCCATATAAGGTGGGTATTTGACGAAAGTGAAGTGATCGACAACTTAGAAAGGAGGGCGTGTTCAAAGGAAAATGCCTGGGGTGCTTAAGCTAGCTTGGATGCTAAGCTATTAGTGCATGAGGGGAACATGGCCTGTGCTTGGGTGAGGAGCACTACACGGGCCACGGCTAATGACTGAGCAGGACAGTCACGGTGACTGTTTGGCCGTGGTTCACCACGAACCGTGTTCGGTGTGAAGGGTGGACTCGAGGAAAGTATTCGGAAATGAACTAGGTCAAAAGGACGGCTCAACCACGTGGCGGGAGGGTGTGGCACACACAGACTCTCGCTGGTGTTGCATTATGCATGAGCAAAGTAGCGTCCTTGTATGGATTGCATATTCATAGCCGGACAATCGAGGGTCCGGGGAAACAACCCTGGGACTTAGACACTTGAAATTGCATCGTGGGCAAAATATTGGAGGAAGAAGTGAACTATAGATGTGCTAATATTTATCAAAATCAAAGGGTAAGATTCGTAACAATACTTTGAGATTGTGCATCATAACGAAAATAACTAAAATAGAAAATGTGACATTGACATCTCCATAATTTTTATATTGTATATTTTCTAAGTTCCTCGTCCATGTTCACCATGGCTGACAAATTGACGATTGAGGCTCCATGTCAGCTAGTGCCTTTCAGGATGTCTAATAATTTTGTTAGCTATAGCAAGCTCATCTAAAAGAAGTGAAATTATTACCGATAAATAATTTGATTCGTTTGTACCACTCCTTTAATCAATTCGAAAATCTGAATGGCTAAACGGTTACATAATGTTTTGTGATGTTTTATACACGCGGATATGCTGCCCACTTATTTACGTGGTCTTCGATACCAAAATAAATTAATTTATAACATTTCTCGAAAATTTCAGTGGTTCAGACAAAATATTTGCTCAGCACTGCAGTGCCTCATTTATACGAAATCAGCCGTTAGATTAAAAAAGTAATAGATTAAAACAAACGCCAAATAAATAACAACATACAATTCTGATAATCACCACGTACTGCCTTTTAAATGTTTTTACCAAAAGGTATTTGGAGAAGGAAATTACCAATAGTGTACAATAACCTTAACTGTATAATTCATGAGATTAATTAGGAAGAGTGAATCTGCGGATTAAAAGAGGAAATTCAGCTGTATAAATCAACGGAATCCCGAGGCAGCTTGCATATGTAAAAATTCTAAAACTCGACACGTCCTTTTCACTGATTAGTTTATAATCAGCATGATATGCCCCTGATTATTGTATCTATCATTTACACTAATAACGATTGAAATTCCAACAACGGTATGTCTGTATACTCATTTAAAAACGTTTAAGGTGTTTTAAAAAGATCAATGATATACCGATTAAAAATATCTTAAAGTTCCTTGAACACTTACTTTATATGCTTCAGGGCCGAACAGTCGTTGTTAAAAACTAGCCGCCCTCTTTTATTTATGGGTTTCGAAGATAATTGATACACTGGCTATTGACACTAAATCTGATTAAAATGTTTTTTAAAATACTAGGCAAACAATGCAACATATTTATAACTTGTTATTTGTATCACAAAAAAATCCACACAATAGTAGGAAAACAGGAAATCAGACATTTTCAGCAAATTTAAGGTTTTCTAAGAAATCCAACATTTACATATTTCAGCGCACATAAACGTGAGGTTATACCCGTCTTTTGTAACACTTCTTTGAACACGTTGAAGGAGTAAAATTAGTTTTATATGGTATTGTTAACATTAAATAGAAGTTTATAACCGTTGATGTACCCTGACAATTTAGCCTATAATTCCCTAAATGAATATTTTTATGAGACTTTGGTAAAAACAATTGCACGTATCCAATCTCCCCATTTTTTCTCTGTCCTTTTATATCATATTCTTTTCGGACATCTCGATCATTTATTGCTGGAAGCATCGTTCGGCTTGCTTGTTGACATTCCAGTTTTAATATTAATTAAAAGGAAAAGGGTGGGATGGGTGAGAAGAATTTCATACAAATATTTGAGCACGAGTAGCCATAAATTGTATGCAGTGCCTCCAGCTATAAAAATGGAACACATATAAAGATGGATGATGGTTTTTCAAATCCTTTAAGAACGATCGTTTTTTCGCGTTTGCGAGTTTGATAAATTCAATGCTCTCTTGGACCAGATACAAAAAAAAATACAGATGTATATAAACTTTTTTTAAAGTACTTTCGCTTTGACAAACAACCTAAAGGAATTTCTATGGTGTGCAGTTTGCCTTCGTATTCATAAAGCATCTAGGCGGTGTAACAATTAATTGTTTTTATGTAACATTTCTAAAAAATACATTTATTTTTATCCAATGATAAGTTAGTGAATGGTAGATCCACAAAATGGCATGGGACTATGTGTGGCCTGCTAAAAGTCACAGGGAATTGTTTTCAGAATGCTTCAAGCTTATCGTTAAGTGCCGCCGTATTCGAAGTTATAAAAATCACACAAATTGGTTTCGTTGCCGCGGGAAGGTGTATAAAACAACACAAAACTATTGAAGTATCAGGTAAGCACTGAGCCAACTGCAAACTATATAATAATGGACGTGATCCAGATTTTTTTTTAGAGGGGGAGCGGGGAATCCAAAACAAGTATTTTTCAGTACCACAAAAATTAGAAATTGCGTAATCAAAGGGAGAGAAAAACAAAGCACACTGTGGGGATAGGTGGTTCTCCCCTCCCTCCCCTCTGTCTCTTTCTCTCCCTTTTTAAACTTGATTTTAGGGGAGGGACTGTTATAGCCCCTTAGCCCCGGATCATAATGTATGTGCCACTGTTGCCGCAATGGTTTGCCGCTGTATTTCGCCGGCACTCTTGCCCAGTGAGATCCTTGGCAAATCTTGCGTTCATAATAGTTTGCCGCAATCAGCCCTGCACTGGGCCGGTTCAGGCAGTGTACTGTCTTGCCGTAATAGTTTGCCATAATCAACTCTGGCACTGAAGCCTGGCCAGGCAGTGTACATGTTTGCCGTTATGGTTTCCGCAATCAACCCAGCACTGAAGCAGGATTCAGGCAGTGTACTGTCTTGTATAATGGTTTGCCACAATCAACCCGGCACTGGGCAGTACAGGCTGTGTACCGTCTTGCCATAATGGTTTGACATAATCCAGCCCGCCACTGGTGCCAGTGCAGGCAACGTACCGTCTTGCCGTTTGGTTTACCACACAATCGGCCCGGCACTGAGGCCGGTTCAGACGATGTACTGTCTGCCATAATGTTTTGCTAATCAGCGGCACTGGGCCAGTTCAGGCTGTGTACCCGTCTTGCCGTTATGGTTTGCTGCAATCGGTTTTCCGGCGCTGGGCCAGTACAATTTCAGTATGCCGTGTTGCCGTATGGCGGTTTGCCGCAATCAACCCGGCACTGGGCCAGTCTGCAAGCGGTGTACCGTCTTGCTATAATGGTTTGCCGCAATCGGCCCGGCACTGGGCCGGTACGGGCAGTATACCAAACTTGCCGTTATGGTTTGCCGCTGATCAGCCGGCATCCGACTGATTCGAGCAGTGTACTGTCTTGCCATAATGGTTTGCCACAATCAATAACCCGGCACTGGGCCGGTACGGGCGGTGTACCGTCTTGCCGGTATGGTTTGACATAATCAACCCGGACACTGGGCCAGTACAGGCAGTGTACTGTTCTTGCCATAATGGTTTGCCACAATCAACGCTTCCGGCTACCGGGCCAGTACAGGCTGTGTACTGTCTTGCCATAATGGTTTGCCACAATCAACCCGGCGCAGGCCAGTTTCAGGCTGTGTACCGTCTTGCCGTTGCATAGTTTACCGCAATCAACTCGGCTTTTGGGCTGGATTCGGTGATGCACCATGTCTTGCCGCAATAGTTTTGCCGCAATCAGGCCAGCGACTGGGCCAGTACGGGCAGTGTACCGTGTTATAAATATGGTTTGCCGCATCAACCCGGCGCTGGGCCAGTACGGGCTGTGTGCATCTTGCCATAATGGTTTGACGCAATCAAAGCCCGGCACTGGAGCCAGTACGGGCGATAATACCCGTCTTGCCGTTTTGGTTTGCCTGTCAATCTGGCCGACACTACCAGAGCCAGTTCAGGCAGTGTACTGGCTCTTGCCGCCAATGGTTTATGCCACAATCAGCCCGGCACTGGGCCGGTTCGGGCTGCGTACCGTCTTGCCGTTATGATTTGCTCGCAATCAACTCGGCACTGGGCTAGTTCAGGCAGTGTACTGTCTTTCCTCAATGATTTTGCCGCAATCAGCCCGGCACTGGCCAGTACCCAGGCAGTGTACCGACTTCTGCCGTTATGGTTGCTGCAATCAGCCGAGCACTGGGCCAGTACAGACTGTGTACCGTCTTTGCCGTGCTGGTTTGCCGCATTCAACCCAGCACTGACGGCCTGTACAGCGTAGTGTACTGTCTTGCCATAATGGTTTGCCGCAATCAACCCGGCACTGGGCCGGTTCCGGGCAGTGTACCGTTTGCGCACGTGGTTTGCCACGATCGGCCCGGCACTGGGCCGGTACGGGCAGTGTGCCGTCTGCCATAATGGTTTGGCCGCAATCAGCCCGGCACTGGGCCCATGCAGAGTAGTGTACCGTCTTTACCGTTTATGGTTTGCCGCAATCTGCCCGGCACTGGGCCAGTACGGACAGTGTGCCGTCTTCCACATAATGGTTTCTTACAATCAAATTCCGGCACAAACCAGTACAGGCTGTGTACCGTCTTGCCGCAATGGTTTGACTGTCAGCCGTTCACGCTGGGCCAGTACAGGCAATGTACGGTCTTCGCCGCAATGGTTTGCCGCAATCAGCCCGGCACTGGGCCAGTACAGGCAATGTGCCGTCTTGCCGTAATGGTTTTGCCATAATCAGCCGGCGCACTGGGCCAGTACAGGCAGTATGCCGTCTTGCCCGTGACAGTTTACTGCAATCGGCAACACTGGGCCAATTATGACGGTGTACCGTCTTGCCGTTATGGTTTTGCTGCAATCAAGCCAGCACTGGGCCAGTGACTGAGCGAGTGTACTGTCTTGCCATAATGGTTTGCCGCAAATCAAACCAGCACTAGGCCAGTTCAGGCAGTGTGCTGTCTTCGCCGCAATGGTTTGCCACGATCAGCCCGGCACTGGGCCAGTACAGGCAGTGTACGCGCTCTTCAACATAATGGTTTGCCGCAATCAACCCGGCACTGGGCGGTACGCAAGGTGGGAAATGTGCCGTCTTGCCGTTATGGTTTGCTGCAATCTGCCAGCACTGGGCCAGTACGGGCAGTGGCACTGGCTCTTTTCCGCCATAAATGGTTTGCCACAATCGTAACCCGGCGCTGGGCCGGTACCGGGCTGGTGTACCGTCTTCGCCATAATGGTTTGACGCAATCAGCCCGGCACCTGGGCAGTGGGCTGTGCCACCGTCTTGCCATAATGGTTTGCCGCAATCAACCCCGGCACTGGGCCGGTACAGGCAGTGTACCGTCTTTGCCGTAATGGTTTGCCGCAATCAGCCCGGCACTAGGCCAGCTAAAGGCGATGTACCGTCTTTGCCGTAATGGTTTGCCGCACCAGCCTGTTCAACACTGGGCCAGTACGAGCCAGTGTACCCATCTTGCCGTTATGGTTTGCCGCAAATCAACCCGGCACTGGGCCAGTACGGGCTGGCGTACCGTCTTTGCCGTTATGGTTTGCCGCAATCAACCCGGCACTGGGCCAGTTCGGGCGGTGTACCGATAACGCCGTGGCGGTTTCGGCGCAGTCAACTCCGGCACTGGGCGGGTACAGGCGGTGTGCCGTCTTGCCGTAATGGTTTGCACCAATCAACCCGGCATTAGGCCCGTACACAGGCGATGTACCGTCTTGCCGTTATAGTTTGCAATCAACCCAGCACTGGGCAATACAGGCAGTGTACTGTCTTGCCATAATGGTTTGCCGCAATCAACCCGGCACTGGGCCAATTCCAGGCAGTATGCTGTCTTGCCACAGTAGTTTGCTGCAATCAACTGACACTGGGCCGGTATGAGCAGTGTACCGTCTTCCACCATAATGGTTTTACGCCCGCAATCAACCAGCACTGGGCCAGTACGGGTAGTACCGTCTTTGCGTTATGGTTTGCTGCAATCTGCCCGATCACTGGGCCAGTACAGACGGTGTACCGTCTTGCCATAATAGTTTACCACAATCAACCCGGCACTGGTACCCGGTACAGGCTGGTGTGCAAATGTCTGCCATAATGGTTTGACGCAATCAGCCAGCACTGGGCACGAGCCAGTACAGGCTGTATGCGTCTTGCC
This sequence comes from Zoroaster sp. YZ-2022, assembly GCA_029582265.1. Classification (NCBI taxonomy): domain Eukaryota; kingdom Metazoa; phylum Echinodermata; class Asteroidea; order Forcipulatida; family Zoroasteridae; genus Zoroaster; species Zoroaster sp. YZ-2022. The sequence goes on along the minus strand of CM055816.1, from coordinate 22,850,485 downwards.
GCCAATGGTTTTGCCGCAATCAACCCGAAAGCACCAAGACCGGTTACAGGCGGTATGCCGTCTTCGCCGTAATGGTTTGCCCGCAATCAGCCAGCGGCACTGGGCGAAACCCACGGGGCAGTGTGTACCGTCTTGCCGTAATAGTTTGCCGCAATCGGCCCGGCACTGGGCCAGTACAGGCGGTGTACCGTCTTGCCGTTATGGTTTGCCGCAGTCAGCCCGGCACTGGGCCAGTACCGGCTGTGTGTACCGTCTTGCCGTTATGGCTTTGCCGCAATCAACCCGGCACTGGGACGTTTCGGGCAGTGTACCGTCTTGCCGTAATGGTTTGGCGCAATCAACCCGGCACTGCAAACCGGTACAGGCGGTGTACCATCTTGCCGTTATGGTTTAAGCCACCAATCAGCAGCGGCACTGGGCAGTACGGGCAGTGTACCGTCTTGGCCGTAATGGTTTGCCGCAAATCAGCTCAGCTTTGGGCGGATACAGGCTGTGCCGTCTTGCCGGTATGGTTGCGCCGCAATCAACCCGCAGCACTCAGGCCAGTACAGGCAGGTGTACCGTCTTGCCGTAATGGTTTGCCGGTTGCTATTCAAGAACAGCCCGGTTCTGGATTCTGTACCGTTGATACCGTACAGTTTTGCCAGCTATGGAAGCCCGCTTTGAGCGGTCTCGGATATCCTGTCAGTCAAAACTGTACGTTTTCAGAACAAAAGCAGATTCAAGCCTTTCAGCACTGGCCAGGTAAATCATGTTTGCTGGATTGGCCTGAGCCTGGCCGGGCTATAAAGAAACCAGCTTACCTGAAACCTGGTTATGTTGATTGGCGGGCCTGTATTGCAAGTTAGTACTCCCAGCAATTCTAATAGACAGATTACAGAGGCCATAGCCTGGGCCTGGCTGGAGACTGCTCAAAACTTGGCTCTACCTGAGCCTGATTTGCCTGTTGATTGGCCGGGTACTGTATTGTTACAAGATTAGTACTCCCAATAGACAGATTAAGGAGGCCATGTAGCCAGGCTCGGCAATAAGGCTTCTCAAAGGAAACTTGGCTCTACTTAGCCTATGGTTATGTATTGATTCATGAGTACTGTGTTGTTGCAGAATTAGTATTCCCAATGAACAGATTAGAGGCCACTTGGCCTGGGCCTGGCACAGACTTCTCAGAGGGCTTGGCTCTGCCAAAGCTCCTGGTTATGTTGATTGGCAGGTACTGTATTTATTTATTTATTCGAACCTGCCTTAATAATCGGTGGCACTACACAATGATAGGTGCGTTGAAAGAACAGAACAATGGTATAAAAAGATAACAACACTAAACGAGCTGATACAGGACAAAAAATTAAGCAACGAACATCAATAACGAAATAAAATAAATAAATAAAATCAACAAAAATAAAACAAAAAAGCAAACATTACGTGTACGCACAATAACTAAAACTAAAAACTAAAACGCTGATAACTAAAACATAAAATCAGCAGTAAAATAAATCAAAAGAATTAGATAAAAGAAGACCAAAGTACATACGCATGCTGATAATACAGTTCTAAGCTAAGGATTGGAACATGCTTTATTTCAGATCTCTTTTCCATGTTTTTTCAAATAGTTTTTGCAAAAATTTGTCGAATATTACTCAACCTCTTTTGGGGAAGGGACAGTGTTGAAAAGAGCCTAAAATGAAAATTAATTTTCCCCATCGTTCGTAAGCGTATAAATGTTGGTTCAAAACGTCAGTGCAATCCAATAGAGCATGTTCAAGATGATATTCAATTCATCTACTCTATGATCTGTTGGAGAGCAGGACAAACAAATAAAAAAAATGTCTAATATCCCTCATCAACAAGTTATTACCACAAAGAGTGTAAGATCCATTAATGTCATCTGACCATCTAAGATATTCTACTATCCAATGGTAGGGTATTGGAACGAAGTTTAAATTTGGTATACACCTTCAAAATCAACTTTATCTAATAGATAATCTTCTAAGATATACTTTTCTTTTAACTTGTGCATAATCAGTAGAGAGTGAGGTTTTTTTTGTTTTCAATGTCTTCCCATAATCATCTACCGCACTTAGTTCTTTTACTTTATTCTGCAACCACTGACCTGGCTCCAGTTTTGGGATGGCTGTTCAAAGACCATTAATTAGATATTCAAAAATATTTTCAACATCTGCATTTAATACATACGTCAAGAACACATTTCCAAAAATTTAAATCGGATATCTGGTGAAGTTGCCAGTTAAGCTGTGGTTTGGCAATAAGAAGAAGTTTAGGCCAGCGATCTGAATCCATCTTAATTAGGCGATCAATGTATTTTATTCGGGTGAGATGTCGTGCATTGTGTTTTATAGGGCTTAGCTCCAAACCAAGTTCCTCCATATAAAAGCAGAACGAGGTGTGATTCCTGGAGGCTTTAAAATGTAACGTGCCAGTTGCAATTGTATCGATCGTTCTAATTTTTATCTATATCTGATTTGTTTAAATTACACCACACAGCTGGAACCACATAATTAATAGAAGGAAGTGCAATAGTTCTTTCCACAGTATGTCACCATAGTAAACCCTATTAAAGTTATCAAAATTGTCGATAATCGATTTGACATAGGCAATCAACCTGTTACCTTGCTTCTTTATGACGTTTTCATATTGCATATGATCGTTTAAGTTACGAGAGATCAAAACACCTGAGAGATATTTATATGATTCAGCTTCAACAATATAATTCTCCCTCTAATTTCCACCGTTTCTCCTTATTAATACGTTTACCGATTACTAAGATATTAGAAATTATCAAAGTTAAAATTGAGTTTCCACTCCTTTGAGAAAAGAGAGAAAGCGAGGTTAAGACATCTTGTTCATTTTCATGATCGTTGGTAATTGGCGAGCAAAACAATATCGTCTGCCCAAGAATAAACCACCAAGCCAATTATCATTAATCCTTACGCCTGGTTTCACATCATGGGAGATAAAAGCATCTTTTTTTTTGAACTCATTGATAAAATATATTAAACAATACGGGAGATAATACACATCCTTGTTTTACACCTGGTCGATTTCAAAAAAAGGTCAGTGTCTATATCACCAAATTTAACTGTACCTTCAGCTTCTTTATAGAGCATGTCTATCAATTCCAAACTTTGCCTCTAATTCCTGTTTGCCAAGCAGACTTATGAGACCGTCTCTCTCAAACACTATCAAAAGCTTTCCTAAAATCCAGGAAAGCTATATAAGAGCTTTTACTATTTTCTTTAAGTCGACATGCACAGCTACACTTTTAGAGTAAAAATATATGGTGCTTCACATCTGTGTGAGGCACCGAAACCCTCCCTGAACCTCGGACAATACATCCGTTTCCTCTAAAAATTGGAGATATCTGTAGATATAATTCTGTTAAAGATTTTAGATACAATATGAAGTTAGGGATATACCCTCGATAGTTATTTTAAATCTCTACGATCCTTTTCTTATGAATTGGAATGATAATACATTTGTTCCATTCTTGGGGTATTTTTTCAAAGTTCAATAATCTTTTCAAAAGTAAAGTAATGATATCGTATTATGTAATCCCCACCATTTGTAAGTAATTCATTTGTGATTCCGTCCAAACCAGGAGCTTTATTGTTTTTTCGTGCATAGAGAGAAACAACCTCCTTAACAATATTAATGTCAATTTCAACAATGTCGCATACAAATTGCTGTCTGTCATCGTTATTGGGATGTTCTTTAGATAGTTCATCTCTTATTTGTTTTGACAAAATGGGCCCGTGGAGATATACCATTACAATCATTTAGATCCATATTCGTTGAACTTGCCAAGATTTTTCCCAAATTCTTTACAGTAGTTACACAATCATATTCTTGTCAAGTAAGTAACTTGTTCAGTTCCAGGGACTTTTATAAGGCAACCGATTTCTGTAGTGTTACTCTTCCAGTTTTACCTTTAGTACTTTCCAAAAATCTTTACAAGATCTACCTCCTTGTTTCTGGTAATGTCTGTCAATAGATTGCCGTACTCGTTTTTGCGTGATTTTTCTTTAATCAATTTTTTAGCATATTACAGCATTGTCCTGATATGACCTCTCAGTATATTTCCCCAAATGTGTAGCTAATATCGTTAGTTTAAATATCATTACTACTGTATTATCACTCGTACTGCTCGTATCACGATGTTGCTCTTTCCCATATCTTTCCCATATTACTTGACCCAATGGCGGTATTGTTACCCAATGGCGGTATTGTTACAGGATTAGTACTCCCAATAGACAGAGGCACATGTAGCCCTGGGCCCTTTGGCAGGGGGTTCTCAAAACTAGCTTGGCCTCTACCTAAGCAAGCCCTGGTTTTATGGTGATTGGCGGATGCCTTGTATTGACAGGATTGGTATTCCCACAATGAACGGATAAGAAGGGCCACGTAGCCCTGGGCCTGGCCGGGCTTCTCAAAAGCTTCATTCAGCTCTCACCAAGCCCTGGTTATCGAGCCAGTGATTGGCAGGTACTGTGTTGTTACTGGGATTAGTATTCCCAATAGACAGATTAAGGGCCAGTCAAGCCTGGCTGGCACCTTGGCCAGCTTCCTCAAAGGCTTTTTGTCACTCCTCCTCATAGCTGGTTGGAACCCAGAATTTCCTAAATGGTTAGTGCAGTTTATCGATTGATAAACCAATAAGAATCCAAAGATATGTACAGGAATTCCTGTATATAAATGTCTTACCAGCATGATCTGAGAGCCATCTCCAAGCAACCTTCAACTTCATTACGTCTCCTGGAACCATAAGTAAATAATGAGATTCACTTGATATATATGTACATGTACATGTTATAACAAATCTTTAACACCACAGTCATATAGTGTATAGTTATATCTCTACTTCATCACAAATTTCTTTCTGCAGCATCGCCATCTGCTGGGTCAAACTCAACAGACTAAAGGGCTGGTCATGGCCGATGCGTTGACACGCCAACATGCTCCGCATGGGACCAAGTGACAACCTTAATGTACCTGTGGAACCATGATTGACCAGACTGTACATCAATCGTTCATGACTGTATTATTTACAGATGTGAGTAGGAAAACTTTAACCTGAACTTGACCAGTCTGCATTAAACTGGATCCATAATTTCAACCCTTTGTCACGTAATTGTTAACTGTGTACACCGAACCATACGATAAATAAACCAATAAATATATCCTGATGGTGAAAGCCTCCATTCTGAGGTGACAGACTCCATCATGGTGGTTAAAGTCAAGCCACCATAACAGAGGTGAAAGCTTCCATCTCAGAGAGGTAAAATCCTATATCCCAGAATGATGAAATCATTTCTATTTCAGAGATGATTTTTTCCCTGAAGAGGAAAATCTCCATACCCAAAATCATAAGCCTCACGCCAGAGGTGTAAGCCTCAATCCCAGAGGTGTAGCCCTCAATGCCAGAGGTGTAAGCATCAATCCCAGAGGTGTTTAAAGCCTATGTCCTGAAATTGAAAGCTCATTCACAATCAGAGGTTTAAAATTTTTCCATTACAGAGGAGAAAGCCTTCATCTCACCCAGTTCCAGTCAAACTATGCCTTTAGATTGGCACAGATAGCGCGATATCCAATGGGTAATTTCCACCAGAGTCCACGAATCAATGGAATATATCAATGATGCCTACATACATGTATATAAGCTGTAGGATATACATACTATCTCACATGGAGATAGCCTTTATCATCTGGTAACCTCACACAGTGTCCTTCAAATTATAACTCATGGAACTTCTCCTTTTACAAAAAGCTGTAATCAAATAAAACGAATAGAAATGTTAAAACCACAGGGTTTTATTGATTTAAACTCAATATATATTTGAATAAACTTGACCAACAACTAGGGTACAATATTGTCACAATCACAGAGCATTTTCAATAGGGCATGGAATCAGTGTCCTAGTTTAAAATGAACAGTCACTGCAAATTACTTGCTCATTTATGCAGCTTAACAGCGGTAATATGACCCAGAAATTAATCATGTGGGGTTGTATTTTCAGTTACTGAGTTAATCTAACATTAGTAGTACAATCTCAATGCCCCTGTTGATCATGACTTGATACTGTCCCTTTTATATATACATACATGCAGAATACAGAAATAAGGTGAATTCTGATTTTATTTGAATAAAGTTTGTTTACTTCAAGAACACTTCGATATTGTCTTAGAAATTACAGTAAAAACCAGAAAAACAAAATTGGGGAGCCAAAAATCTCATATGAAATAAATGTATTCAGTTATTATAATGTACATGGCGTTTCCAAAACCATTTCTTCTGTTTTATAACGTTCTCTTTAGCTTCATCTTCGTTTCAATCATTTTAATATTTGTTTGCTCGTTTTGTAGCATCTTTTACCTTTAAGTAACTCTTATACATGTATTTTATTTCTCAATATTTAATTTTTTATTATTAATTTTAAGTCCTGTTAATTAACTTTAAAGTGTTATTATAATGCCTAACTGTTTTTATAAGTTCTTATTGTGGCGCGCTTGAGGTTTTAAGTATAGCGCCATATATAAAATGTCTTTATTATTATGTATGTATGTATTACATGTAACATTGTACTAAAAAACTTCTAAATTTACTTCCCATCAATACACAGACCGGGAAGACCGAGCTGAACTAGTCTGTTTTTGTATCAAGGAAGAGTAATACTGGCGTATGTTGGAATTTTGGTCCACATCCACACGTATCTTGACTTAACCCTCCTACTGTGGCCTGAACTTTGCGGTAGCAAGTAGCTACAGTGGTCAAAAAACCAGTCAACTGACTTTTTTAGAACTGTTGAACCAACTGTGCACACGGGGGTATTTTTGACTTATTTTGACTGTAAATGGCCTTTTATACTACACTGATGTGTTATCAACAAACCAACCGATACTTTATACTACACAGTGTCCACTGAAAACCCAAACCGATACTTTAGAGCATTTATCTACAGTACTCAAGAAACCAACCAATACTTTATACTGGCTATTACACGTGTTACCGCAAAACCAAACCGGACATTCTTTATACTACACAGTGTTACCGCAAAACCAACCGACATTTTATACTACACAGTGTTACCGAAAAACCAACTGATATTTTCCTACTATGCAAAAATGCACCCCTATAGTTTCAATAAACACATATATTTGACATCCAAAAACCACACAGAGAATTGCAACACTCAAAATCTTTGTTTTATACCCAAAATCCTACTTACACAATTTTTTTGCCTGATTTTGATGGGATTCAGTACTCACAGTATAGCCCAGTGCTAGCCGGTGAATAGAGGCATAACAGTCAGTGTGTACCAAATCCATCAAACTCCACCGGGCTGCTTTTTGCTGGATTGGGACTGTGTATAGCCAAAACCCATGGATGGATGTTGCATTTGCTACTGTCCAGCAAATTGGGGTACATACCTTTTTACTGCATGTTGATAGATTTTGGCGCATAACTGGATGGTTTCAAAATACCCTGGGATTAAGAAATATTTCAAATTGTTACTTTTGCCTTCACAAAAATGGGAGAAGGACTAACTATACATAACTTGTAGCAAAAAGAAACGTCAAATTCCTAAAAATATTTATTATTTTCATTTTATAATTAATATAATTTGTTTAATGAAGAATATTATGAGTATGGAGCAACACGAACACAATGCTGACAAATTTTGGTTGACCTCAAAATTCGTCATGCATGACGTCTGATTGAGGACACATAAGCTAAACACGTTCTCAGACTTATCAAAATTTAGGGAGGATTTCTTTTTGCTGTTGTGTATACATATTTTGTACCTGGCAAGTTATATATGGGAGATACTTTATACGCCAAAAGGGGAAAATAAAAGATGTGACGGATGAATGAGGTAAATAACATACCCCATCCAAAAGGAACAGTGAGAACTTACCCATTTGTTTCTCACTGCCACCGCAAAACTGTAATGATGAGTCAAATATAGATGGATGCAACCTTCTGCATTGTGCCCACATGTACACATCCAAGAAAATACCAGCAGGTATAACATGTGCAGCAACATTGTAATTATCTGAGCATGATATACAAAATAGTCATTCAATTTATAATAACGAAGTTCAGACATTATACTACGCTGGTAAAGTCCATGTCACAAATTTATTCCCCTTATTTTAAAAAAGTAAATTTATAATGAGTAAATTTATCATAATGAAAAACACATATAAATAACTCTATGCATGGACAACAGCTATTCCAAAATATGGTCTAGTAAACCTTAGTTACACAAACAAGAAAAATCAGCAATTATCACCTCAAAGTTTGTCAAGAATAATCGATCAGAAGAAGATCATCCACAGCCATAAGGAGAGATCCCCATCAGTAATGATGATGAATTAAAAATACCTTCAGTGTCTAAGGATGAATTGGTGTCTGTGGAGAGATTTAGCAAGAGTAAACTATGCGTCTAAGGATAGGTGTCTGTGGAAGATTTAGCAAGAGTAAACTAATGTGTCTAAGGATGGGTGTTCGTAGGTGTCTTTAGCAAAGTTGAGTAAACATGTGTCTGAGATGGGTGTCTGTGGAGAGATTTAAAGAGTAAACCATGTGTCTAAGGATGGGTGTCTGTGGAAGATTTAGCAAGAGTAAACATATGTGTCTAAGGATGGGTGTCTATGTAGTGAGATTGTAGCAAAAATAAACTACGTAACATGTATGTATCTGGATGGGTGTCTGTGGAGAGATTTTAGCAAGAGTAAAACTATGTGTCTAAGGATGGGTGTGTCTGTGGGAGATTTGCTTAAGAGTAAACCTGTGTCTACAGGATGGGTGTCTGTAGAGATTTAGCAAGAGTAAACTATGTGTCTAAGGATGGGTGTCTGTGTGGAGAAGATTTTAGCAAGAGTAAACTATGTGTCTAAGGATGGGTGTCTGTGGAGAATTTTTATGAGTAAAAATGTGTAGTCTAAGGATAGGTGTCTGTAGTGAGATTTACTTAAAATAAACTACATGTAATATGTCTAAGGATGGAGTGTCTGTGGAGAGGATTTAGCAAGAGTAAACTATGTGTCTAAGGATGGGTGTCTGTGGAGAGATTTAGCAAGAGTAAACTATGTGTCTAAGGATAAAATGGGTGTCTGTAGAGAGATTTATGAAGAGTAAACTATGTAATATAATGTCTAAAGGAGTGGGATTGTCTGTGAGAAATTTAGCAAGAGTAAACTATATGTCTAAGGATGAGTGTGTGGAGAAGATTTAGCAAGAGATAAACCATGTGTCTATGATTGGGATATAGGTGTCTGTAGAAGAGATTTAGCAAGAGTAAACTATGTGTCTAAGGATGGGTGTCTGTGGAGATTTAGCAAGAGGTAAACAGGTATGTGTAAGGAGATGAGTGTCAACCAGAGGAATTTAGCAAGAGTAAACTATGTGTGTCTGAGATGGGTGTCTGTAGAGGAGAGATTTAGCAAGAGTAAACTATGTGTCTATGGGTGTCTGTGGAGAGATTTTAGCAAGAGTAAACTATGTGTCTAAGGGGATGGAGTGTGTGGAGAGAGGTTTAGCAAGAGTAAACTATGTGTCTAAGGATGGAGTGTCTGTAGAGAGATTACTTAAGAAAGAGTAAACTATGTGTCTAAGATAGATGGGTCTCTGTAGAGAGATTTATAGCAAAAGTAAACTATGTGTCTAAGGATGGTGTGTCTGTAGAGAGATTTAGCTTAAGAGTAAACTATGTGTCTAAGGATGGGTGTCTATAGAGAGATTTATGGGCAAGAGTAAACTATGTGTCCAAGGATAGGTGTCTGTAGAGAGATTTAGCAAAGAGTAAACTATGTGTCTGAAGGATGGTGTGTCTGTAGAGAATTTATGAAAAGAGTAAACCTATGTGTCCAAGAGATGGGTGTCTGTAGAGATTTTAATAGAGTAAACTATGTGTCTAAGGATGGGTGTCTGTAGAGAGATTTAGCAAGAGAAGTAAACCATGTGTCCAAGGATGGGTGTCTGTGGAGAGATTTAGCAAGAGTAAACTATGTGTCTAAGGATAGGTGTCTGTAAGAGAGATTTAGCAAAAAGTAAACTATGTGTCTAAGGATGGGTGTCTGTAGAGAGATTTGAAGCAAGCCTTCTATGTGTCTAAGGATGGGTGTCTATAGAGATTTAACAAGAGGTAAACTATGTGTCTAAGGATGGGTGTCTGTAGAGAGTTTTAGCAAGAGTAAACCCTTATGTGTCCAAGGATGGGTGTCTGTAAGAGAGATTTAGCTTAAAGTAAACTATGTGTCCAAGGATAGGTGTCTGTAGAGAGATTTGCAAGAAGTAAACTATATAAACCAAGGATGGGTGTCTGTAGAGAGATTTAGCAAGAGTAAACTAATGTCTGAGAGGATAAGAGTGTCTGTAGAAGAGATTTAAAAGAGTAAACTAACCCAAGGATGGTGTCTGTAGAAGATTTAGCAAGGGGAAACTATGTGTTCATGATGGGTGTCTGGGGCAAGCAGAAATTTAGCAAGAGTAAACCTATGTGTCTGAGAGATGGGTGTCTGTAGAGAAGTTTAGCAAATAAACTATCATGTCTAAGGATGGGTGTCTGTAGAGAGATTGTAGCAAGAGTAAACTATGTGTCTAAGGATGGGTGTCTGTAGAGAGATTTCTGAAAAGAGTAAACTATGTGTCTAAGGCGGATGGGTGTCTGTAGAGAGATTTAAAGAAGGAACTATGTGTCTAAGGATGGGTGTCTGTAGTGAGATTTAGCTTAAAATAAAACTACACTATGTGTCTAAGGATGGGTGTCTGTGGAGATTTAACAAGAGTAAACCTATGTGTCTAAGGATGGGTGTCTGTGGAGAGATTTAGCAAGAGTAAACTATGTTAGAGGATGGGTGTCTGTAAAGAGATTTAGCAAGAGTAAACTATTAGCAATAAGGATAGGTGTCTGTGGAGAGATTGTAGCAAAGAGTAACTACACTGTATGTGTCTAAGGATAAGGATGGGTAAGTCTGTGGAAGAGATTTAAAAGGAGTAAACACCCATGTGTCTAAGGATGGGTGTCTGTAGAGGAGATTTGAGCAAAAATAACCAAGCATGTATGTGTCCTAAGAGATGGTGTGTCTGTGGAGAAGATTTACTTAAGGTAAACTTATGTGTCTAAGGATAGGTGTCTGTGGAGAGATTGTAGCAAGAGTAAGTAACTAGCAGTGTGTCTAAGGATGGTGTCTGTAGAGAGAAGATTTTCTCTAAAGAGTAAACTATGTGTTCTAAGGATGGAGTGTCTGTAGTGAGAGATTTAAAAGAGTAATAACTACTACATGTGTGTGTGTCTATAAGGATGGGGTGTCTGTGGAGAGATTTAGCAAGAGTAAACTATGTGTCTAAGGATGGGTGTCTGTAGGAGAGATTTCTAGCAGCAGAGGTAAACTGTGTGTCTAAGGATGGGTGTCTGTGGGAGATTTAGCAAGAGTAAACTATGTGTCTAAGGATAGGTGTCTGTGGGAGAGATTTAGCAAGAGTAAACTATGTGTCCAGGATGGGTGTCTGTGGAGAGATTTAGCAAAGAGTAAACCATGTGTCTAGGAGGATGGGTGTAATGTGGAGATTTAGCAAGAGTAAACCCATGTGTCTAAGGATGGGTGTCTGTGGAGAGATTTATGTTAGCAAGAGTAAACTATGTGTCTAAGGATAGGTGTCTGTAGAGAGATTTGGGTAAGTAAACTATGTGTCTAAGGATGGAGTGTCTGTGGAGAGATTTAGCCAAGTAAACCCATGTGTCTAAGGATGGTCTCTATAGAGAGTTTTCAGCAAGAGTAAACTATGTGTCTAAGGATGGGGTGTGTGTGGAAAGAGATTTAGCAAGAGTAAACGCTATGTGTTCAAGGATGGGGTGTCTGTAGAGAGATTTAGCAAGAGTAAACTATGTGTCCAAGGATGGGTGTCTGTGAGAGATTTAGCAAGAGTAAACTATGTGTCTAAGGATGGTGTCTGTAGAGAGATTTAGCAAGAGTAAACTATGTGTCCGGGAAAGGATGGGTGTCTGTGGAGAGATTTGAAGCGTTATAAACTATGTTGTCTAAGGATGGTGTCTGTAGAGAGACGAAAGCAAAAGCAAACTATGTGTCTAAGGATGGGTGTCTGTAGAGAGAGATTTAGCAAGGTAAACTATGTGTCTAAGGATGGGTGTCTCTAGAGAGATTTAAAGCAAGAGTAAAACTATGTGTCCAAGGATGGGTGTCTGTAGAGATTTAGCAAGAGCAAACTATGTGTCCAAGGATGGGTGTCTGTAGAGAATTTAGCAAGAGTAAACTATGTGTCCAAGGATGGGTGTCTGTAGAGAGAGATTTAGCAAGTAAGAGTAAACTAGTCCAAAAGGATGGGTGTCTGTAGAGAGATTTAGCAAGAGTAAACTATGTCTAAGGATGGTGTTCAGAGAGATTTTGAAAAGAGTAAACTATGTGTCTAAGGATGGTGTCTGTAGAAGATTTAGCAAGAGTAAACCTATGTGTCTAAGGATGGGTGTCTCAGAGATTTAGCAAGAGTAAACTATGTGTTCAAGGATGGGTGTCTGTAGAGAGATTTTAAAAAGTAAAACTATGTGTCTAAGGATGGGTATGCCCAGAGAGATTTAGCAAGAGTAAACTATGTGTCTAAAGGGATGGGTGTCTGTAGAGAGATTTACAAGAGTAAACTATGTGTCTAAGGACGGTGCATGTCTGTAGAGATTTAGAAAGAGTAAACTTTGTGTCTAAGGATGGGTGTCTGTAGAGAGATTTAGCAAGAGTAAAAAATGTGTCTAAGGATTGGGTGTCTGTAGAAGATTTAGCAAGAGTAAACTATGTGTGTCTAAGGGATGGGTGTCTGTGGAGAGATTTAAGCAAGAGTAAACTATGTGTCTAAGGATGGGTGTCTGTAGAGATTAGCAAGAGTAAACCCTGTGTCTGGCGACGGGTGTCTGTGGGAGAGACTTAGTAAGAGTCCATCTGTAATTTCATGATCAGACCACAGGCGTGATTCCTCCCACTTTGGGAACCTTACTAACTGGCTGCCAGCGCTCGCTGGTTTAGATTTGCTGTACCCCCACTTTCAAAATCAGTTCGCCGCCATATTATGCATGGTTTAAAAAAAAAGGTCCACATTACCAATTTCTTTATTCCCTTGAGTCAATGATTTTCCCCATTGTTCGTACCTGGCTCCCTCCTGTGGCTACAGGATTTATCAAGATTGAGATACGATAACTTACTTGATTCATAGTTTCCCAGCTATTGCCATTTCAACCTAACAGCTCTGTAGTGATATTAACAGCCAAACCTATCAAAATAAATCCATATTAAAAAAACAAGAAGTTAAAAAATAAAATGAACCAAAAGAAGATACTAAGGGAAAAATGGGAGGAGAAATAGGCTTTGGGCGACAACATCGATATCGAATATCGCGAATATATTTTTTATTTGATTATAATTATCGAGAACTTTTCAAATTATCGGGAGGTGAGTTGGCAAATTGGCGCGATAAAATATATCATTTACAAAAAATATATCATAAAGAAAAAAATAGTGGTGAGCCGCGAAATAAAATACTTGGATTGTTCAGTCGGGTCAGAAATTTCATGGAAAATACAATGTAACTTTCAGCTTTCGAAAGTAATAAAACAAAATTGAACTACCTTTCGTGGTAAGTCAACTATCGATCACAAAAGGGAACCGTCTTGACCGAGGCATTGTTTAAAATTCACCGATTAACCCTAACTCCTCAGCTCATTTGCTGCACACATAACCTGAATCCTCCAAAAATCCTTCAGTAGTAAAGGTTAATACGGACATGTATGCAACACGCAGCTTATAATTCAGGATACATGTACATGGCCAGGGACCCTCCTCGTATGCATTTGGGAGCAATAAACAAAGCGTCCACTGACCCAAGCACTGACCTTTGTAATCACTATGTAACAAACATGGATGTACGTGTACCATGGAAAGGTATGTCTATTAATTTTCAATCCTCCAAAATCCTTCACTTTAGCAAAGAGGATCTTGGAGGATTTTGGGGAAAAGGTTAGGTTAAGGGGTTGGGATTGAATGGGGCACTTGATTCAACAATGTAGACAATGTTTACGTCTCACCTGTTCAGCCATGGTGGTTCAGGACTTGCTGGCACATGTGCAAGCACATTATACAGTGCAACACAATCATGCCCATGAATTTTGCTGTAAAGTGAAATAGCTTACTAATTCCCCAATCACTGGGTATATTATCAAAATCAAAGATATATGTTCGAGGATATATTGTGGATGAAAATTTTTTATATCGCCCAAGCCTAGGGAGAAAACAATGAAAAAAGAGGAAGACGGGGACAGATGGGATAGACAGATGATGAAGAGATGTGATGGACAGATGGGATGAAGAGATGGGATGGGAACAGATGGATGAAGAGATGGGATGACAGATGGGATGACAGATGGATGGACAGATGGGATGGACAGATGGGATGGAACAGATGGGATGGACAGATGGAATGGACAGATGGATGAAGATGATGGGGTGAAGAGATGGGATGAAGAGATGGGATTGAAGAGATGGGATGGAAGAGATGGGGGTGGAGTGGATGAAGAGATGGGATGGGAAAAGGGGTTTAAGAGATGGGATGAAGAGATGGGATGAAGAGATGGCTGAAGAGATGGGATGAAGAGGGATGAAGAGATGGTGATGGGAAGGTAATAGTGATGGGGGAAATGGTGATGGGACAAGATGGTGAAAAGGATAATGATTTTGCGTGTTTTTTCAGATGGGCCATACATACATGTATACATACTCTTTGGGGTGTTATAATAGCACTTGTGGCAATCTTTGGTAAACAATGAAAAAGATAAGATTTTAGGGACAGATGGGATAGATGATGATGAAGAGATGGATGGCAGATGAGATGGACAGATGAGATGAAGATGATGATGAAGAGATGGGATGAAAAGATGGGACGGACAGATGGGATGAAGATGGATGGGAAGAGATGGGATGAAGAGATGGATGGACAGATGGGATGGACAGATGGATGAAGATGGGGTGAAGAGATGGGATGGACAGATGGATGAAGAGATGGGATGAAGAGATGGATGAAGAGATGGGATGAAGAGATGGATGAAGAGATGGGATGAAGAGATGGGATGAAGATGGATGAAGAGATGGGATGGACAGATGGATGAAGAGATGGGATGGACAGATGAGATTGAAGAGATGGGATGAAGAGATGGATGGACAGATGGGATGGACAGATGGGATGATGAGATGGGATGGACAGATGGATGGACAGATGGCGAAGAGATGGGGGATGAAGATGGATGAAGAGATGGGATGAAGATGCGGATGGATGATGGGCAAGATGGACAGATGGGATGGACAGATGGGATGGATGATGGGATGAAGAGATGGGATGAAGAGAGGGGTGAAAGATGGGGTGAAGAGATGGGGTGAAGAGATGGATGAAAAAGATGGGGTGGACAGATGGGATGAAAAGAGATGGGGGAAAAGAAGGGGTGAAGAGATGGGGTGAAGAGATGGGGGAAGAGATGGGGTGAAAGATGGATGAAAGATGGGATGGAGATGGGGTGGACAGATGGGATTTAAAGATGGGGTGAAGAATGGAAGAAGAGGGATGAAGAGATGGGATGAAGAGATGGGGTGAAGAGATGGGATGGACAGATGGGATGAAGAGATGGGGTGAAGAGATGGGATGGGGATGGGGTGAAGAGATGGGGTGGAATGGATGGAAGATGGGTGAAGAGATTGGGGTGGACAGATGGGATTTAAGAGATGGGGGAAAGAGATGGGGGAAAAAAATGGGGTGGGAGATGGGGTGAAGAGATGGGGTGGGGAAGGGATGGGGGGGATGGGGTAAAAAGATGGGGTGGAAGGGGTTTAATAAGAAGGGGGTGAAGAGATGGGGGAAAAAAGGGATGGGAAAATGGGGTGAAGAGATGGGATGGACAGATGGGGTGGACAGATGGGGTGAAGAGATGGGGTGGACAGATGGGGGGGAAGATGGGGTGAAGAGATGGGATGAAGAGATGGGGTGAAGAGATGGATGAAGAGATGGATAAAAGATGGGATGGACAGAGGGGGGGAAAATGGGGGAAGATGGGGGAAGATGGGAATGAAGAGATGGGGTGAAGAGATGGATGAAGAGATGGGATGGAAAAAATGGGGTGAAGAGAGGATGGGCAGATGGGGTGAAGAGATGGGATGAAGAGATGGGGGAAGAGATGGGGGAAAGAAGGGATGAAGAGATGGGAAAGAAGAGGGGGGATGAAGAGATGGGGGAAAAAGATGGAAAGAGATGGGATGAAGAGATGGGGTGAAAAGATGGATGAAGAGATGGGATGAAGAGAAGGGATGGACAGATGGAAAAAAAAAGATGGGATGAAGAGATGGGAAAGTTAAAAAGGGGTGAAGAGATGGGGTGAAGAGATGGGGTGAAGAGATGGGGGAAAGAGGATGGGAAAAGATGGATGAAGAGATGGGGGGAAAGATGGGTGAAGAGATGGGGGGAAGAGATGGGATGAAGAGATGGGATGAAGGAAAATGGGATGGGGCAGATGGGAATTAAAGGGGTGGTGAAGGGAAAAGATGAAGAGATGGGATGAAGAGGTGGGATTGAAGGGGAAGGGATGAAGAGATGGGGGGGAAAAGATGGATTTTTTAAAATGGAGAAAGAGATGGGGGATGAAGAGGTGGGGGGAAGAGGGATGAAGAGATGGTGATGGGGGTAATAGTGATGGGGGGAAAAAATGATGGACAAGATGGTGAAAGGATAATGATTTTGAGGGTTTAGATGGTATACATATAACACTTTTTGGGGGTTTTGGTCAGGGGCCTTTTTTAACCCCTTTAAAGACTGGAAAGTATCAGACATACCCAAAAGAGGGTAACTTCTTTGTGGTAATGTCATGTTCGTCCTTCCAAACAGCATATCTGTTCGCCATTGTTTAAGGAAACCAAAAAGCTTTGAGGGTAGAATTTTGAGTATGAAAGGTTATATAGGAAGGGGGCACTTTAAAATTAGATCATCTTATAGAGGTTAAAAACAAGTTCAAAAAAACAGGCTTTGTTAAAAGGGCTGAGCAGAATCCTGTAATAAACAAAAAAATTACATCTGATTTTTATATCATTCATAAATGACCCAGACAGTTTAGGACCAGCCAAGGGGGTTTTATGTTTAAAGAGGAATCCCAAGCAAATATCAATAACTGGTTTTTCCATTTTTTGAGAGGAGTTACACAGAAAAAAATAAAAAATAAGTTTTTTTAATTTTAAAAACCCCCTGAGGTGAAATATTAAACAATTTTGTCCTTTATTTCAGAATAGAAAAAAATTTTTGAAAAACCCAAAGGTTTTTTTATATTAAAAAAAGCAGCAACCAAAAGATGCTGTTCCTTTTGGGGATAAACCGGCTAACCCTTTTGGGGGTAAACCCAAACTCTCCCAAGTTCTATTATCAGGGTGAATGTTTTAAAAAATAATAATAATGGGGGGACTTATATAGAAACGTTAAATCCCAAAATGGTGCTCAAACCCCAAATATTATTACCCCCGTCATCATGCCCCTAAATCATTCCTAAAAACCCTCTCAGCTCCCCTGGGAGTTTTAGCTCAAATTTTCCATTACAGCGCATAAGGGGCCCAAACAAAACAACAACCAACCCTGCCCCCACAGGTACCCATTTACCCCTGGGGGGGGGAAAAATTAAAAGGTAAAGTGTCTTTCTCAAAACAAGAAACCGGTCGGGGTTTGGGGTTGAACCCAAATTTTGGGCGACTCAGCCATCAGAACACAACCAAGCACCAAACCGTTCGACCATGGCGTCATGCAAGGGCATAATTGTTTTTAAAATTTTACAGGACAGTACCTTTGTTACGTAAAAATTTTTACCCACTGATTTTGATACTATTGAATTCCATGATGTAAATAAAGCTGAATTTTACCCCCGGGTGGAGACAAACCAACAGGTAGGGCCTTTTATAAAAACATTTTTGACATTTCCTCGTTATTCCCAAAATTAAATTATACAAAAAAACACAAATTATTCCCTGGCATGACTATCAATAGGGGCTGTCAATGGTCCCGTTGGTTTTCATGTAGTCAATATATGTAATTTTGAATAAAATATTTTAAACCAGGAATGTCCCTAAAATGTTTTACATGAAACTAGGATAAACATTTCAAATTTAAAATAGATATGTACTTTATAAACAAAAAGTGAGCGAATCCTCTGTTTAGTCTTTTAAAAAAATTGTTTTATTTTTAAGGAGGCCCCCGAAAACAATAACATAATCATCATTCCAAATTTTCTATCAAACACATGTCTATATTTTGTGAAATAAATGTTTTTAGGGTGAATTCTTTAAGGGGTACCATGGGTTTCTCATTTATTTTTTAGGATTGGGCCCACTTTTAATTCCAAATTTCTTCCTAAATTCTTTCGGGCAAAAAAAGCATTTTTTTTAATTTACCCCATGAATAAAAATAAAAAAAATGACAAGAAAAAAGAAATTTTTTGGTGAACATTGGGGGCCTAGGGGGCGAACCCTTTTTTGTCCAAAATTCATTTACTGATTATACCCCAAACCAAATTTATAGACATTAAATTTTACTGCCACAGCATACTTTTTTTTTTTAATTTTAAAAGAACCAAACCAGTGACTTAAGCCAAAGGTTAAAAATTAACCAACTTTTTATGACATTTCCTTTTCCGTCCCCCCATCGTCCCTGTTTAGAAACCAAAAAAAGATGGACGTGAGCGTTACATGCGGCGGACGCGCCCCCGGGAAGGGTGGAAAACCCAACAAAAAAATCGGGAAAAAAAAGGACGCAAACATCCAGCACAACCCCGCGTGCGTGTAACTGAGAGGGTGGGCCGACGAACAAGACCTTTTTTGGTGTTATTTAATTTTGGAAACCCAGGCGAAGATCCCGAGGGGTCGCCTAAAAACAGAAAAAAAAGCCCCGCGACAAGTACCGAATGTAGGCTTAAAAAGTCCGTGGGTAACGATGTCAGCTCCCCTAAATTGGTCTGTTTTTGACCGTCGGGTGAATGGTCAAAGGTTTGATGAAATTTTAAATCTTTTTCCCGTGATGCTAATGTCATAAACGTAAAAAAACCCGCATAACTTATAAAAAATACAACAAAAGCGGAAAAACGGGCCCAAAAGGGAATGAGGATGGCCGTGAGCACCAGGGCCCTTTTATAACATATCAGAGGACAGGCCTTTCCCCAAAAGGGGGGAGAAACTTACGTTTAAACCTTTGGGACATATTTTACCATGTCGTTACGGTTGGAGAAACCAGTTTAAAAAGGGACCCAAATTTTCAGTCGCCGGGGTTCAGCAACAGACTTCGGGCCGCATGGAGAGGTGCGAAAGAAAAAGGAAAAAATGAAATGGCCCCGACGGGGTTTTTAATTCCCGCCTTTATGACCAGCTTTTTCCCTCTGTTCCACGTCCCAAATACTTTTGGGAAATTGAAGGGGCTTTTACAACAGGGGGGATGGAAGTTTGAGTTTGGGGGTTCGCAGAGCCGGGTCTTGAAGGAAGCAGATAAATCGTTCCACGAAGCGTAAAATTTAAAAAAAAATCCCAAAAGTGGACTTTAAAAAAAAACCATGGTTTTGGGCAAAACCGACACTAGATGTAAAGAAATCAATGCACAAAAAGCATGATGAAAAGCTTAAAATGTGTATGTATACTGGTGAACAAACATCACAATATGGAAGCACAACTTTACTTCAATATGGGCCTACGAAAGTGCATCTGAATGGGTGAGTAGAATGGTGAACATGGAACGCGTTTTTGAAAAGATAAAGAGGACTATAATTGAAAATATTCCGAATGGAAACGAATGCGCGGATGTTCGGTGCTGAGCAACGTTGTGAAGTTTCGGCGCTGGGGCTCGGTGGTCTGAAAAACCCCAGTAAGGAAACGTGAGTGCATCCCGGACGCGCTCAACAGGTGCACTCCCTGCACCTCAAACAAAAGAAAACTTAAATTGAAAGTTTGGGCGGGTCATGGGAGAGGGAAATTTAGGTGTTGCAAAGGTTAGCCGCTGGACCGAGAGTGAGCGAAATAGCGAACGACAAAAAACATGTAATAGGCGATTACGTAATCGCCCATTGTATCTAAACACACTCGCACCTGTCGTGCGAAAACGAAAGAAATTTCACTTCAGCCTTTAGTAATTTATATATTTTTTCAACAACCGCTGGGAAAGGGTTTTGACTGGTCCGGCTTCATTTTAACTGGATTTTATACGTTCATTTCAATCTACTAGTTTTCAAAGAAATACGTATAAATACATTTGTAATTTAAAATTTAAAAAAATAAATAAATAAAAATAAAACATTTTTCTATACAAATATTATTGTGACAAATGTCTGGATTTTCCTTTAAAATGTAGTCAAGTGAAGATTGGAAACGATATTTTGGGAGATGTCCAGCATCATGTTGTCTGCTACTGCTAAAAAAATACTTATAAAAAAAACTTAACAGTTAACAGTAATTTCTAGACGTGGCTGTTGCTTTTGTTGGGTTTGACATGCTTTCAAACACTTTACATACTACATAGGTCATACTAATTGGTTTTAGAATACAGTGATTTATATAATGTGCACTATATAATCCCATACCTCTGAGACCAAACTACAGTTATTGACTCAATCACTGTCGGTGTCTTCATCACTTTAGGATCTACGAAACAGTATCATCCAATCAATAGAATGTCAGGACAAAGACATGTAATGTTATTACATTATCTGCAAAACCACTAATAATATATTTATATCAATAAATAACAATATCTAACGTTGGCATCATTTCACTTTCACTCGGTAAAAGAAGAGGGTACTAGGTTCCCAATCCACAAATCTCCATACAATTCTTTAAAAAGGTGTTTCCAGTTTCAAAGTACCTTAGTGCGCTGCAAAATACTGAGGGAAAACTCATATGTTATGAATTTTTGGAGCAGCTTTTGGCATAAAATTATGTTGAGTGGTCTGTAAACATGAACGTAATAATTATTATTAAATAACAAAGTTTCAGCCTCTTGAGGGCAGTGTGCATCTGAACGGTGAAAAAAAAAATGATCATTATTTATTTTTCATTTCGTCGATACGACTTGCCTTGTTTTTACTATGTGTGGTAAATCATGCGCTCGGCTTGAAATTCACATAATAACAGAATGAGTAATTTAACAAAATTGTAAACAAAATTAATGCTGAGGTTGCTCTGCGATATAAGCGATTTTGGGGATCTAAAAATAGTTCAGTACAATTACAATGTAAAATTGGAAATAATTATTTAAATAATTCCTGTCCCAAAGGTGGCTGCCCCTCCCCACCCTCGCGACCACACATGGCCTACCCTCGTGACACGCTTTTTACATTTGCAGTTGTTTTCGAAAATAGGTTAGCTCAGTTTTTCTAGGGGCAGGAATTAAATTTCCGACTTACGCCCAAAAGGGTTAGGGCCAAAATAAAATGTAAACATTATTGTCATGTTATTAAATGCTGTAGTGTTGCCTTGTTTATTTTAGCATGAACTGTTATGGTTTATGTTAATTTTCAAATTCTCGAAGGGAATGTAATGTTTTCCGGTTAAACGGAAAGGGAATAATTAACGTGGCGTTTAAACGTTTGCAATACAGTAAATTATCACAACCACACTCTGTAGCTTACATGCTGCATGACCTTGAAAAGGCCCAATAATCTGATAGTTCCAATGAAAAGTTCGTTCCTGACCGCAAGGGATAAATAAAATAGATGTAGTTAATTATAATATTTCCATTAAATTTACTTAAAAAATCAATGACATTTGAAAACAGGGGGTTTGCCGGGCCGCAAACGAACACAAATTGGAGCAGGTTACTCGTTGTACACAACTTCTTGTCAGATTCAGGTTGTAAATGCTGCCACAACTCAAAATTTAATATTAATCTAGGATGATCAACACGACATTGAGTCATTCAAGTTAAAGATAATCTCAGTTTCAGATGATGTTCATTATTTGAACAGCCCGATATGCAATGGAGTAGTATTGTAGATGGGGTTCTGGCGCACCCACCTAAGGGGCGTGGTTGACGGATTTAAAGAAATAAAAGAATTGTTTTGGTTTGGGTTTGGTTGATTGTGATGTTGACGTCATCCTTTTTGGATGACGTCATCATCCCCATAAAAAGGATTTGTGGGTAGAAGTAGGGGGGTGGGGTGTTAGATTTAAATCAAGGTAATCCACCTATTAAATTGAAAAGTAAAAAATCTTTACTTATAAAATTGAGATAATATTTTAAAATCTCACTTATAAAATTGAAAAAAGGCAAAAAAATATTGTCACAGATATATATTAAAGAGGAGTATGGAAGAAATAAAAGAACAATTATTTATCAAAATGTTCATTGCAAAAATTGAAAGGTTTACGCGACTACACGGGTTAATTATTGTGCAAAACAGCAAGGTAAATCAGTAAACGGGTTTATTTACGAAGCTATAAACAATTATTACGTAGTCATAAACAACTTAACCATTGTATAAATTTAAAATTTTTGGTTAAACTAAAAGAGCGTATAGCGGTGGAAAAATATGACTACCTCAGCGGCGCGGGGAAAGTGGGCGGTTGATAAAAAAAAAGACTACATCGCCGCTTTATTAAAAAGGTTTCACAATTTACAAGAAGAAGGTTAGATTTAAGCACGAAGGACGGTGGGGATATTTGCAGTGAGCAGTGAGTTGTTTCACACAATCTGACAAGAAGAAATTTTTTCTTCCCTTCACTAATTGCAATCAATTTTTATGATATATTAAAAATTGCAGTAAAGAAAGAATTAGACGGTACGATTGAATTTCTGCCGAACCGCCTTTTTCCCTTAATGTAGGTGTTTTGTTTGATTTAAAAATATTATCAGTATATTCAATACTGTTTTTCTGAATTCAAGAGTCTTTAGAAAATGGACGCAAGAGGGTTCTGGATGAGTTGATCATTATCGTGAATTTATGAACCTCCATATTCCGCGATATCAACCTTTAAGAGGTGGTTGCCATATCGAGCTATGCGACTATAAAAATAAAAAAAGCGTGCGTCAATAAAAAACAAAAGACGACGATTGTTTGAAACTGAGTACTTCGCTTCACGTTTTCCCAACAAAAAAGATCCTCAAAACGTCCCAAGTACCCGACAGATATGGTTTTTTAATTTTTGATGGCCGTAACGCCTACACCAATCAGTCAGATTAAGCGAGTAGAGAAGCAAAATTTGTTTGGCGATAAACGTTGTTGGTTGCGAATCAAAATCAATAGTTTATCCGCTCAGCGATAAACCCGCGGAAGTAGATCATAATAAATTTGTATTAATTCACGCTGACGCGAAGAGTAAAGAAAAGAAGGAACTAGATCTCACTACGTTTGGATTAAAGATGTGAATAAATATCTTTTCGATCAAACGAAACATAACCCGAACAAATAAACATTTTGTTTAAGACGTTTAAATGGCCTCGACAAGAGCGTATCTCGAAAATCCGGTAAAAATGTGTAAGGGGAATTTAAACCCGCCCAGACCATTGATGGTTTTGTTATGCCGACGATACGCTAAGTTTATAAATTTTTTCAAATAAAGGTGATTCCTTTCGTTATATACGCCGACTTTGAAGTATTATTAAAAAGATTGACGACGTAAATGCGACTAATACTAAAAAACTACAAGAACACGTCGTTTGCGGTTATTCGTATTACGTCACCGTCGTTTCTGCCGTTGCGACAGTGAAACTAGTTCCCGTTGTTTACCGAGGGAGAAGATGCCCGCTAAACATTTTAAATGAATTAGAAAAATAAGAAGGGAAAACATCAACGAAGATATTTAAAAAACCCCTCAAAAAATGAACATGACTAAAGAAGATGAAGAAGATTACAACTCTTTACTTAAGTGTTGGATATGTGAAAGGATTTTTGAAAACGATGATACTGCCCAAGTTTAGAAAAGTACGCGATCATTGTCACATCGTTTGGTAATATCGAGGCGCCGCGCGAATAGATGTTTTAAAACTGAGTTTAAAAACCCAAAATAAAACTTATTCCGGTCGTATTTCATAATTTACGAGGCTACGACTCACACACCTCATTATACCGGGCCGCAGGGAGTCAAGCACTTGTTAAATCGCGTGTGGTAAACAATATCGATATTTCTTTTTCGATCGAACATCGATTTATAACAGCGCTCAATTTTTTAAAGCCCCGTTAGATAAACTCGTAAAATTAAATAATTTTTCCCCAATTACTAAAAGGTTTAGATCAGATATAAGAAAATTTAATCATTTTAAAAACAAGGGTATTTATTGTTACGAATACATGGATAGTTTTGAAGATTTGAAAACCGTCTTCCTTCGATAGAATCACTTTTATAATGGTTTAAACGACCGACGTATTGCTAAAGGAACAATGACACGCAAAGAACGTTTTAATAGCAAGTTTGATTGTAAAAATTTAGGCGATTATCACGATTTGTACGTGCGTACGGATACTAGCGATAGCGGATGTTGCAAAATTTTCAGTACGGTTTTTGGATCCGGCTAATTATTACACGAGTCAGGATTAAGTTGGGACGCTTTGTTTGGCTTCAGTCTGTTTAATTTGTTTACGGATGTTGACACGTTTATTTATAAGAAAGGGTACTGGGAGGGTGTATGGTATAAGTAAACGATACGCAGAAAGCAAACAATAAATACTTGCTCGATTACGATAAAAACGGTTTCAACCCGAGTTTACATTATAATTTAGACTGAAAAGATAATTTATTTTGGTGTCGCGATAAGTCAACCCACCAACGGAGTAATTTTAAATGGATGACGAGAAAACAAATTGATAGATTTTTCAAACAAAGGGTTAAAACGTAAAGAAGGATGCATTTAGAAGTTGATTTAGAAATACGTTAAGAATTACACGATTCCCACCTTGCCCCACCGCGCCAGGTGGTTAACGGTACCGAAGAATGGATGTCGCCGTGTCAGCTCGAGTTTATTAAAGCGACAAGCCCGCCCAAACGTTGCAAAATTGGTTCCAAATTTGTGATAAACACCCAACTTCACGTATATCTTATCGTAACTTTAAATTTAAATATTTACAACTCGGTATGAAACGCTAAAATTCATCGCGTTTTAGAATTTGATGAATCGTCATGGATGAAATCATCATCGGTTAAACACTCAACCTCAGAAAAAGACGCAACAGTGATTTTGAAAGATTTATACAAACTCATGAACAATTAAGTTTTGAAAAACGATGGAAAATGTTTTGAAAACGCGTTAAGTAGTTTGAAGCGGAAAAAATCAAATTCGTTCCTCATCTTGAAACCCAAAATTTTTGCCGAGGCAAAGGTTTTTGATAACGATTTAAAGTAGCGATTCACATACTAAAATAAAACTCTTACTCAACCCGCCAGTCTACGGGAATAGGCATACTGGATTTATCTAAACATTTAATGTGCGATTTTATTACAATCATTTTAAAAGTACGGTAACAGGTGCGAATTACTTTACCGATAGGATAGCCCGTACTCGGTTTTCCCGAACAAAGATAGGCTAATATAGATTTATAAAAAACAAATCTTTATACGATTTTAATAATTATAAACAAGATCATTTACATTCTGAAGTTAATAAAAAAGTAATCGGTAAAATGAAAGACGAGACGCGGGGAAATTACCTATTTCTGAAATTGTGGGTTTAAGACCAAAAATATGCTCATTACTTTTATCGAATAAAAAATAAAGAAAACAAGGGCGTAAAAAAACAAGTTTTAGAACAGAAAATTCCTTTTCGCGATATAAACAGTTTATCTCAAAATAATGCGCTTTATCCACCTATGAATTTTTATTGAAATGAAAAGAAACATAGATTATATACAACGCGAGTAAATAAAATCACTATCTCCTTTAGACACAAAAAAATTATGTTTGAAACGGAATACATGCTCGTTCTTGACCACTATAGTCTGTTTGACCTTTTAGCGTTTAAAAATCAGTGGATTTTCATTATTCTCGAGGAATAATTTGTAATTCTTCTCTTACAAAACTACAGGCAGGACCCGCATTAAATATCTAAGATGGGTTGATTCGCGGCTTTCATCGTTTTAGCTATTCTATAAGTTGTTCTCCATATAGGATCGGTGGCGCAACGTCTCATTATCTTTTTCATCTTTCACCCTTGGTGCGTATAAATACCGAACTAAACTGCTAGTTGGGATTTATTTTTCATTCTTTGTAAAACACAACTGTTGAGGCTGGATTTTTGTTAAACAACGGATAATTTAATCGCGTCTTTAGGTTTTTAAATTTATGGTCGCGTTGTTGAGTTATTTAATGCTTTTACGACTAGCGGTAATCTTTTGCTTGTCTCTGGCTTCTCATGCTTCGCCAAACTACCACTTTCCCAGTCGCTATTTCTTTAGCGTAATCGGTGAAATAATCTTTCGCTCAAAGTTCTATTAAATCGCTCTACTATACCCTAGGCTCTATGACTCGCTTCGCTTCTTTGTTTATTTCATCATGTTTACTGTTAATACGTTTACGCTACTCATAAAAATTCTTTTCCCGGGTCGACTTTTAAAAAAATTGGCCAAGTCGGCCGCGAACGTTTATACATTTTTCAAACGTTACCGACTTGAACGGCGGTTTGTCGGTTAACGGTTCCCCTTCTTTATATCTACTGGCTTCATCACAACGGTTAACGCGTACTTGCGTCTTTTTACCTATACTATCGTGCGGAAAGGGAAACAATAAATCCGCTTGATGAACCTCATTTGGGTTTTTTCTAACGTACTATTTGAACTGTCGGTCTAGGAATGTGTTGGAGATACGGTAAATAAATTTGCCACAGCGCTTGCTTTTTTATCCACCGTGAGCAATTTTTTATTTAGTTTCGTTTCTTGAAACTAATTTATTAATAACATCAGGTTAACCTTTGTAGTATCCTTTCGGACTATAATAAGCGTTTGTAGCTTTTGTCTCATTCGCTCGTTCATTTTTATTATTCAATATATTTTATTATGTAGAATTTTTTAGAGCATAACCAGGGTTTGGTAAATTCCTTGTTGAACTAACCCACGTTTGGTCATTAAAGATAATCCAACCATTGTGGTTAGTTTAGCAGTCTTTTATATCCAAATTTTATTTAAATTGGCTGGTTCTTTAACAATACTTTTTATTTTTTTTCCCTGATTTTGCTGTAAAAACGGTAAAAGTATCAAGCATAGCCTTTGTGATATGCTGAATCGGCGATTGTTCTAGTATCCATGTATTTTATACTCGTCAATATAATTTTTATTTAAAAAACATTCCATTTCATAAACAACGAGAAATTCGTTGGTGAAGGTGTAGGTTTTGCGGGTTTAGACGAAGGTGTTAATGGTTTGACAGCTCATTTACCGATGGCAGCTCTTGTTTACTAAACAAGAAATAAGCGAGACCTCCAAACATTCCAATGGTGATATAGTAGTAGTAGTTGCGAGTTGAGTTGCTTTTCTTTCTTTTGAATAGCTTACTCGCGACGCGCGGCATCGCATAACGAGTTTTAGACGCGTCTTTTAAAAGTTGTAGTTTTCTTTTTATTAAGTTCGGCGAGTCTTTTCCAGCCGCGACTCTGTTTTTATATATTTTTTATTGATCGGTTTCGTTACAAATAGAGCGGTGTTTTACAGCTTGCAGTTGCTCAGTTGCGCATTCCTCAACCGTTCGTCCTCATCTTTTATTATCCATACAATTCTTCTTTCTTTTAAATGTTTTGTAATTAACGTTGCACTAAGCGGCTATCCTTGTCACCATACTTGTAGTATATTTCACACTTTACGGTGAAAGCATCATGAAATGAATGGATCTTTCTAAATCCGTAATTAATTTGCCTTCGTCATCAATTTTGAAATTGATGACCGTATAAATCAATGCGATTAAACTAAATCCTAATAATTTAGCGTATAGCGTTAGAATAGCCTTACCTAAAGACACGTTATATCGACCTAATTTGGTTTTATTATTGCGTGTAATACATCTCCCTTTAACTCTTCCATACTCAGCTTCAATGTCCTTTTGATGGAATACTCTTTACCAAATTTGTTTTGAATCTCCTCCCGATGACGGACAAGAACCGTTTATCTCGTAGTTTTTGCTTCAACGACATATTGTCATTTAGTACCATATCAGCATCTGCGGATGGTACGCTTAACACAGGTGGATTTTCAGATAATAGATTACTGAAGTTCTTCCATTTATTATAAAATTTATAGAATAATTAGTAAAAATTTTAAAAAAAAAATAGAGAAACCAATAATTAATTCAGATAACCCTATCCAGTATTTACAATTTTGGGTTTTAAGATTATATATTATATATTTTACTTGTTCCCAGTATCTATACTTTCTCCCCAGGCGCCTCCATACTTCCTTGTTATTAATTTCATATTAGTAAGGTATTTGTATTTATTGATGTGTAAATTCAATAAACTAAACTAAACTAAAAATACTCGTAAATAAATCTTTTACTTTCAGAGTTGGTATTCAAAATTTGTACTAGTAATTTCTTTTCTTTTCAGTAGTAGTAAAGTTGTACAAGATTATATATAAAATTATTTACTCGTTCAATATCTATACTAATAAATAAATCTTTTTACTTGTTCAGTATTCGCCAATTTATAAATAGATCCTATAATATTTATTAAAACACTAACCTACAAACCTGGTAACTTGTAAGTAACCCTTTGGGTAATTACAAGTAATTTTTACAAAAGTAACCTGTGGTAACCTATAAGTAACCTATAGGTAACCTGCAAGTAACCTAGGTAAGTACAAGTAATTTAAACAGTAACCTGTAAGTAACCCTACAAGTAACCTGCTAACGACCTAACGGTTACTTGGTCTATAATCCTCATAACCGGTAGGTTGATCCGTTTTAAAATCAATTTGCGATGTTTAACTCGTTTTTAATTTCTCGCGCACTTGCTCTCGTAACTCGACCGTCGGTATAACGTCATTTTCTCGAAGAAAATTTTCGAACAGTCTCTATCTTTGCAATAAAATAAACACCACCATTTGAGTTGCTCCTCTGGAAATCTTTCAATACGCTATTATATTTTTTGTGAAATGATCCAACAGCGCTGTGATTAGCGTGCCATGCTAAAAGCCAATCGACACTGGCGATTAGTCTCATTCTGACAAAAAAAAATTATATCGTAAATCTTTACTCGCGCTACAATCATCGATGATATTTGTCCTGATTCCCTTGTAAATTAGCCTATACATTTTATCCGCTTTGTTTAACGTAATAATCTTTTTCGTCGTCCAACCAGCACTCGCTCGTCGTTTAAATCCATTTTCTATTTGATACGCGGGTTGTTGGCGATGGTACCATAATACGACGATCATTCGAAATGTTTTTTAAATATTTCTTTTGTAACAAATTTAAAACAAATTCAGTTTTCGCATCGGTTTTTGACCGCAAATTAATGCAGCGTGTGGATGTTTAGGCAACATTTTCTTTTTAATAATGTGACTTCTTTTAACTAATTAACAGGACAAACGTCCATTTCTTATAACGAGTTGCGCACGTCCATAATAATAAAAATTAGCCATGTACCAAGTCACCGGCAGTTTCCTTCTTTTTCTATTTGAATGGTAATTCCTTTGGATAAGTTTTGTCTCGTCTTCCGCTTCCGTGTATTTTATTATCGGTGCTCGTTCCCATATCTAAAATAAAGCCGTATCGTTCGGTAAATAATCAACATTTTTGACGTTGGATAAATCTAAACTTCAACGACTTGTATAACGTGTTTGTTGCTCGAATCCCTTAATATTTTGAATTTCTTCCCTCAATGTTGATACCTTCTCATTCCATGCGCGAAGAGTTGATTGGGGTATAGCCGATCGTAATTGAAACTATCGATTTTTGGATTATAAAACTTGTTGCTTTTCTTGTACGTCAGGGTTCTTTGAATAAAAACAATATTCCTTTCATACTTTTGCGGGGTATTTAAATTTATATTCCCATCGTATCGCGTTTGTTTAACGGCATCGCACTCTGTCTTAGTACGCGATCAAACAATATCGACAACCAGTTTTGCTGTATTGATTTTTTAATCGTTCGAGCGAGTTCGGCATATAACGAACGACTTCAAATTCTAAAGAAATCCCGCCTGAATTATATTTTACGTATCGTCAATTGCTTTAATCACCCCTCGAAATTTTTATTAAACACAGACAGTAAGTCAATCCATCTCCGATCTGGAATTGGTAGTGGGGCTGATGATCGGTCAACAATTCAAATCGGGCGGAATGCCAATATCTTATTTTATACGTATCCATGATGGCTTTATCTTTTCCCTCCATTACCCGCGCGGGAACCTTATCGCTTCAACGTTATTCTTAATTTAGTCACGTTTGCATTTTCGATTCCCTTGATACGCTAGATTGCGCGTTGATCTTTCGTTAACCATTTCGTCTTTATAACAATTGAATACATCACATCGTCTAATGTCTTCATTTCGCCCATTTAATGATTATATGTGTTTACGATAGCTCTACCTATATTTTGTACCAAATCGTTCTCATCATCATCCGTTGAATGAAGATCAATGTTGAAAGCTAATCTAGCCGTTGCCGGGAACATTCGGCGTCGTTTATTCTAATTTGGAAAACGAACCGTCAACAATTGATTTTCAGTAATAACGCTCGGATTGTTTGTAATAACGACTTTTGACGTAATCCTTTTATACCTCGGGTTCTCTCATTCTTCTGTATGGATCGAGTAGATGCTCCGTAAAGTATTACTAGTCATAGTTTATAGTTGCTAAATATAAAATATAAAAATAATATTTTAAAAAGTACAAGTAAAATGGTGTCTATAGCGATGATGATTGGAGGCGCAATAGTCAATGCGTTAACGCATTACCGGATCAATTTTTTATTTTCTGGAGGGTCGATTTGGCGATAGAACAACTTTCGAAAGCCGAAAGAGACGAATTTAGTAAAAAGCGTTTAAAAATATAGATTATTTAAACGAAAATACAAAAGAATCGAGCGCTTAAATAAGAACGTTCAACAAAACATTACCGACGATGAATGAATATTATAATGTAACCGGTGAACCCAAAATAAGTTACCAAAGGTTTATACAACGAACCCGGCAACGAAGTTTTTACGTTCCGAGCCAAGATCAAAAAACGCGAAAATCATTATTTATCGTACTAGGAATAGCGCTGGGCTACGTAGGTTATAAATTATTTTTTAAAAAGATAAAAGTAATTAATAAAATGTCGCATGAAGGCCGTGATGATATACCGATGGATAATTTTAAAACGTAGATGAATTGCAGATGGAATAATGATCTTGATATTGCCTTATGGCGACGATCAAGAAAAAATTATGTAAAGATTACGAGAAGGTGCGACGTCTGCATTACCATCGTCAGATAGTCGTCATCGATAACTTTTTTTTTATGAACGATGAAAAAAGAGTCAAGTTAACGCTTGATAAAAAATACTAAAACTTTGCATCGTTAAATTATATAGCCGATATAGGGAATAGCTGGCTTTAGCCAGACTAGATTTATAGAAACAATTATATATAGGTATAATAAACTGGGTAGAACTAAACCAAAAATATCGAAAGATGTGCAACGGATGAAACTTTAAAAAGTCTGATCCGCCCACCATCACGCTGGCAGTTTGTTTGTTGATAAAACATACTCTTCGTAAAGATATACCGCACGAGTTACCAACTACGCCTCAAAGAAGAAGAGGATGAACAGTTTGACGCCAATGGTTTTGAAATGAGTGATATACAGTACAAATAAGACGGTCGAAGAATATCTTGATTTTCTCGCGCAAAACGCGGAAAACTCCCGAAGAAGTGAATAATACCGCGGAAGTAAAGGGGTTACGCGGATCTTATGAAAACAGCGCAAAGGGCACGATTAAAATTTGACTGGTTGTACGCGCGAAAACAAGGTTAACCGAAATTAGAAATAGAATCATTAACAATGATGTAGGAGATGAAAATGCGGTGGAACAACTTCGTCAACGAGAACGAAATTATTAGACGAAATTGCAACTCTTAAAGAAGAAGTTAACAAGGTTTGATGATAAGTCAACTCGATAAGAATAAAGAAACGTTATATAGAAATAAAAATATAGATGTAACGTTGGGTGAAAAATTAGAACTTTATTTAAGAGAACAAGGCGTAACGATCGTTGGTATATTAACGGCTTTTGAACGACCATCGCTTTTATCGTTGAATCGATCGTTAATGCCGCAAATTCAGTTTTGCAAACCTACACCACTCCCAAACCTACCACCTAAACCCCGCGCCGCCTAAACCCTTGCCCCTACTAAACCCGCGCCACCAGGGCCGAGCAGGTGTAAAAAGTGGAATACAAAAAACATTTAAAAAATCTGGCAGTGTATTAGCTAAACTAGGAGAAAAAGCTTTAGCCGCTTTACCAGCTATTATCCGGATCGGTAATAAATTGGTTGTTTAAAACGGCTTCCAACGTTGTCGCGTATACGGCAAAACATTTGTGGTTAGCTTTGACGGGGTTAGTGTTTCCGTACAACACGTGCGAAAAACCCTAAAATATGATTACGTGAAATCATAACGCCGAGTCGGTTAAAACCACGAAACCCAATAATTTAAAAGCATTTTTCTTCTCCGGTGGCTGTCCGCGATTCTTCTAAAGGGTTCTTTAGTTGTAGCCAAAGGGTCTTGGGTTAGCGTAGAAAGGATTCTTTCGCAACTTTGCTAGCGTGCTTTGCGGTTAACAGTGACAACGTTGATTGTAAAGGTAAAATAAAGGAGGAACAGGGTTTCTAGTTTGTATCTAAATTTGAACCTAACGATAATTTACTCATCGCGATTAATATATTATTGTTGTATCCGCGTACGTGCCTATTCAGCGAAATTCATATCTCGGCATCATGTATAGAATTTTGCTCCGATAACAAAGGTTTGAAGGAACGGAGCGTATTGTAAAACATCTTGATATCGTTGAATAGAAGATTTATGCGTCAATCGGAGAATCAATCCTCAACATCTACTATATTTTATAAATTCACGCTGCGCGTCTAAATAACGCCAGACATAAATCACTTTTAACTCGTGCTTGAGCTCCCAATAACGCGTAAACATGGGTTTTCTTATAAGTCGTTATGCATTCCCTGTGCGACATCCGTAAAACCTCTGAGCTAATCCCAAAAGACAATATAAATTTTGGGTCCACGCTGTTTAACGCGTTCAGATTGAGAAAATGTATTCAACAACGTACGAACCTCCAATATCATTATCACTAATGGCTTTATTAAGATTAACATTTTCTTTATCAAAATCCATCCTTTTTCTCGTCTCATTGACATAAATTTGAATTGTCATAGTTTTTCCCCAGTACTGGAATGTAGCCGTAAATGTTTAAATAATAAGCCGTTCCCAATCGTTTAATTCTTACTCATTGTTTCCAATGCTCTGATATTGCGAGTTGAAATTCTTAACAAGTCTATTGTACGCGCTTATGTCTATATTGTTGTAAACGCGTCAAATACGTTGAAAAAGACAGGACAACTCATTTCTTGCCAGGCATTCGTCTAATTTTGATAATATACGTAGGAAATCTTAAAAAACTACGAATCATCGAGTTTAGTGGTTTAAATATTGATAACCCGCCATACTCGTTTGCAGCGCAATGGGTACAAAATTTATTTGATTTTGATAAAATTTTAGCGGGTTGAATGCCCAATCATTTACAACGTCGTTGCTGTCGACGTGAGGTAACGTAGCATTTTAAATACGTTAACGAATGCTACGCTAAATGACTCGTTTTCGTTGACGTAATTTTAAACTCATCAAAATCGCTAACGTTAAAATTCAGAACCGATTTAAAATTTCCAGATTGCTTTATGGATATGAAAAAATTACTCTTAAACGCTGTTGCAATTTTAAAATAAAATGTATCCCTTTGAAATCGAAATTTGGGAAACAAATCGGTGGGGAGGTTCAATTAAACAACGATTGTCGATAATCGTGAGGGTAATCTCACGATTTTTATTATAACGTAAACATTTGGTGAGATTATTACAGCGATGCGTAAAAAAGAAAGAATAATTTATCGTACAACGGGGTGAGCGACAAGATAATAATCAAGTTTATCGAGCGGACTTCACAATATTAACGAAATTTTGCGATATTTATGGAGTAAAAGATGTGCCTTTGGGAATCTCAGTTTAAATGCATCGAATAAACAACGGGTGTCTAACACTAAATTTGTCTCAGAAAAACAAATCATTAGAATTTACATCCGGGTTAGCACTAATTTACTCGGGCTTCACAACAATTTCTAACTTCACGGGTGAATAATTACAGTAAAAAGATTGATGTACTACTTTTAAAAATTTTATACATTCATTGCGATCAAATTTCTACGACCGAAAACTATTTCAACGGTAAACCTTGTACCATTTAACCCTTTTTCCCCTTGCAAAGATAAATCGTTCGGAGAAAAGTATGTGGATGGAATATAAAAATCACATTGTTAAAAAATTAAAGTCCCCGGTACTTTTAACGCGTTGGGTTTTTCAAATTAAAAGATTCAAAGGGGTATGACTAAATAACCGGTTTAATTATTTTAAATTTTTCTGTGGTATTTACGGACCTTCCTCGAACGAGCGGCATCGGTGTTGTTGCTGCTGGTATTCGCTAAAAGAGACAGTGTACGAACATCATCTAGCGAAATTTATGAACATTTCGGATACATCAACAAGATGAAATTTTTACAAAGATAATTCTAGTCGAAAAAATACAACGTCGTACTCGGATGAAATTTGAGCTACGTCCACCAAACTACCCTTTTTTTCATGTTTAACGAGGGCGCCGACGTACTGCTCTGTTACACACACCGTACATTTTACAAAAGCGAATAATTTTACTTCATGTTCAATGACGCGTGATTATGCGGCTGACGTTTATTATATTCCTTCTCCAGCTTAGGATAATAAATTTGATTTTATCGATGGAAATGTATTTAAAGATACGAGAAATGTGTGTTTTAAAATGCGAGAGTGTTTTAAAAAGAAAGTTTTTGTAGGGGCGACCTTTTTTTTTCCGGCACCTAGAATTCTAAAATCTGTTTTAAAAATAAAAATAGCGGGTTTGCCGTTAAAATTAAATTGAATTTTGTTATTTATACTATAAATATGGCGAACGTTTACGGACCTAGTCAGAAAAACAGTATCGTTGGTGATTATAAAAAAGTAACATCCTTATATGAAGAAACTAAACACATTTCCACAAAGCAGAAATTCCACGTGATGATTTTCATCAAAAATATGATTTAAAACCATTGGCTAAATTTATAATTTATCATATACAGGGTGATAATGGCATGGATTTTTTAAACCTCCAGATTTCATACTAATAAATTATAATTTTTTTTCAGTTATTGTTCAAGTATTTGAGGATGAAAATAACTCTTATTCTTTAGTAAAAAAGTGAAAAAATTGCTAGTGACGATGATAATCTTTTTTTTCTCTATTATTGACTCGGTGGATGAATGGCATCCGGTGAGTTTATCCTATAAGGTAAACATCGGTATATAAAATACATGTTATGCCACATTCAAAAAGAGCTAAATGTTAAAATTCTATAAACAAAATAGAATCTGTTGGCTCTCTAGATGCTGGAATCTGTTACGATATAAAAGTTCTTGGGTTTTTCCATAAATTAAAATCTGTTTCTATTAAAAATAAACGATATGGCGTACATATAGGATTAACGAATGTACTTTATCCAAATTGCCGTCTGCAACGGATGATGCTAAATCATTTCGTTTGCAAAAAATCGACGATATTCAAAAGGTTACGAATCGAAAATAAATCATCGTGAAGCCGTTTAATAAAGTATAATAAAATCATCAACGCGGGCATCGTACAAAACGATGGCAGAAATTGAGCTGTATGGGGCAGGCCATCGGAATCGCGATATCGCCAGCGTTATAGCATCGCCTGAAGGGCTCGTTTTGAAGGTTTAGCTTTAGGGTTGGGTGGTGCGGCGTTTGCTCCTCAGATACGCGGAAATATAAATTATCTAAAAAGCTAAAAACACGATGGGTAGGGTTTTTTAGCATCGTCTAAACTCAACACGATCCCGAAACCACGTTTCAAAAGCGATCCGAAGACGGCGTCGTTACCCAAAATGAATTTTTTACTCGTTTGCGAACAACGAGATACGATTTTCTAAAATGAAAAGAAAAATCCGTAACAACTCGGTTTAAAAAGATGCGGCTACCGGCACGCTCAAAAACGACCCAACAAACCCGTCGATGTAAATGAAAAAGAAAAAAGTTCTTAAATAAGCTTTTAAAATTTAAAAAGTAAACTTTACCATACAAAAATCTTACATAATAAAAAAAAAACGCTATAGTAGCAGACGGGTAACCGATAAACCTATCGTATAATTCAATTTTTTGCCGCTTATAATTTAATACAATGTTTATAATTTTTTTTAATTATATATATAAGTTCTCCGCTATAAACGGAGTTGTTGTCTTTATCAACTCTTTCATCACAAAATTAAAAAATTCTAGCAAGAGTTTCGACTAATTGATCAAGCTAATTTTGTATTAAACAAAAACGTACAATTAGTACATATTTGCCTTTTTTTTGCTTTTGTACCCATTTTAACATCTTTACAAGCAACATATTGCGTTTTCCTCAATCTAATGCCCAATAGTGCAACCCTAATATACAGCATCTTTACCGTCTTGGTCTTACTACATTTTCTAATGAACCATTTAAAAAGCCATTCGCACGAGCTGTTTTTTGTTGCAGTAATTTCTCTTTATATTTTATTATTGCTGATAAAATATCCTTTGATCAGTTTCCATGCTTTACCAGATGCGGCGCCAATTTTTAATGTATTTTTTTTAATACCAATCTTTTTAGCTCAGCTTGCTCTTTTAATCATAGCTCGTCCTTATTTACTATGTTCTAGATAATATTTTTACTTTTCAATTTTTATGGGTGAATTTTTCATTTAGTTTAATCTGTAACACCCCCCACCCTACTTTATACCCAAACCTTTCAGGATATTGACGTCATCCAAAAAAAAGGATAACGTCATCAACATCAACATCAACCAATAACCAAACAACGCCCTTCTTTTATCTAAATCTCATCAACCACGCCACTTTTAGGTAAGTGCGCCAGAACCCCCCATCTACAATACTACTAATGGCAGGTAACACTTTATTGACACACTACGCGTTGTTATATTATGCATACCAACCCAAACGGCAGTCGATAACAATGATTAATTTCCGTTTTACGACAGGGCTGCTTCTATTGCTGCTAGCGCCCTCTTTTATCTGTTGGTAGCCTTCTTTTCCAGCTCAATGTTATGCCCTGACGTACGAAGATGCATGCTTGTGTCTGTACGAACCTTATTATATGAAACAAGGGCATACAATTTCAGAGTTGTTTTAATGGGTTTTTTCACCTTCTTTATGGATGGGATTACAAAAAGGGTGGAGGAAACAACCTTTTCATGAGTCTAGAAATTTCTTTGATATTTTGTTTTATCCTAGGCTGGTCACAGCAGGGCTTCTGACAGAGCCTCAAACCATCCATTGTTTGTTGCAGTCATGTGGCGGTGCAAAGAGGGCTGCAGGATGATCGCTCCTCAACCTGAGTCATTGTGCAGTTTGGATGACTGGAATTGGCTAGCAAACACTTAACTAAAACCTAACTTGTCTGTTAATTATGCTACAAAATCCCGGCTCAATACGGTTTCAGGGGCTGCAGGCAGGCCCCGCAGGAGATGTGTTGGGTTCCAGGCAACTCGCTTATACGGTGTGATTTTCCCAAGTTTGTAAGTATTCTGACGTAAGTGCTAACGGTGTAATAGTGTATTCACCAGTGCTTTATGACGACATGGATTCAGGGTTACACATACTTAATTATTTGATCATGATCTTGTATGGGCCATCAAAACAGTGGGAGACAATTATTGATATACGGTGTAGGGCCTGCCTTACTGTGTATTCAGAATCACGAAAATATTTTGACTTTGGACGCTCTGTGGTGCATTCTGATCGCTTTATTAATAATTATATGGTGTTGCAAGAAAAAATGTTTATCTCCTCAGTAGCCAGGATAGGCTATTATATTTATTTTTTAAAGTTGTTATGAGCATCAACAAGTGTGGGGGATGTTGATATGCTGTTCCCCCACTCTAAAAAGGTCGGGTGATATGCGTTGGTACCAAAAGCAGTCTTTTAGTTTCATTTTCGATTTAAGTTTATTTCTAAAAAATAATAGTAGCTTAAGGCAGAATAATTTCACAAGACATTTTGACATGTATGATTTTGATTTTTTAAACACTTTTTTGGGTTGTTTTTGACATAGTGGCTTAATATTACGATTGCCAGTGGCGTAAATCCATTGTTAAAAATTGGAGATATTTGCACGTTGTTATAATTTACAACAAAGTATTGGATCTCGAACGTTGATCAACGGAGGGGGATAAAAATTTACAAAAATCGGCGAGCCCATGGGGGTTGAACTCCTGAACTCCCTGAACCCCCCGTCCCACCCCCCTTCCCCCACGGTTTCATGCACAACCACTCCAAGAATCCTACGGCCTCATAAAAGTGTACCCCAAACAGACAAAGCAACAAACAGACAATTTAATATTTAAACAAACAAAAATTTTTCCCATTTTTTTTTTTTTTACGAATTATTCGATTATTATTTTTATAGATAAAAAAATTTAACAAAATACAATAATAAAAGGGAACATGCAACTTTTCAGCTGAAGCATCAATCCAAAAAGCCAACTAAAGAACAATTGAAACGACGGAAAGAAAACCAAGAAATGTTCAGGTCGTTCCCCGTTACTTTTTGTTGCGTACCATGGACGCCCTACTTAAAAAGAAAAAAATTGCTCAACAGGGATGTCTATCATCATTGTATGGCTAATACATAGGACATTCCTCTGTATCCCTTGTTTTTAACTCAACATTTACAAATAGGGGCAGTTTTCTTCTTGTCAACTTTTGATCTGCTAACGTTAATTATTACAAAAGTTGAGTGCCGGGTAACCTTGCCCAAGCAGACATGTTTGGCATGAAATCTGTTATTCTGGGATATTACCCCAAATATCCAATAATTTTCTTTCCAGTCGACATTTAAAAGAGCCCTCAGTCGGCAAACGAAAATCAAAGGTACTAGCTAGGATGATCCCAATCGTTATGTTTCACATAAACGCTTCAGGATAAAGAGTGTACACAAAAACGTAGATTGCATGTTTTTATGCAAAATAAAACGTGCACTGTAATTACCTTAAATACTATGTATCTATACTGTATTGTTATTATGTGTATCCTTTGATGACAAAAAAAAATATTGTAAGTTACTGTTGGAACCTGCGAGGCGCATGTAGCTCTCACCAATTGAGGGCGCACTGGCACAACAAGGCTGGCGCTGTAAACATGCGGTTGTGTCCCACAATCGGTGCCATTTTCTGGGAGTTTGACAGTTTGTTTCGAGATAGTGTTGTTGTTTAACTGGGTTGATATAAGTTAAGTTCAGATCCAAGAAAATCATACTTACTCCAGATAAACATAATTTTTTCCCCTTTTTATGGGAAGCATGTTTTTTATCATGACACATGTGATTGTCAGTGTGAATTGTAATGTCTTGTATTTCCATTGGCCCGGTATTGAGGGTTCTCATTTACTCAATCGTTATACCTTTGATAATCAATACCAGAAGTTATTATCATCTGGGATGTGTATGGAAGTTATAAATAATTTGTAGCCTATATATCTGGTCTCTCAGCTTTACAATTTTCCTAAGTTTGTGATTAATCGTGCTCTTTTATTTCCTTATATTCAACGGTATAATAAACAAACGAAACAAAATAAAAGAAAGAAACAAACTGAAAAGGAAACCGATCAGAAACAATAACAAGAGAGAACGTCAAAGGGGAACCCATCAATCAGTATTCAATCAGAATAAACCAAAAGTATTTATCATCCAGTAAAAACCTTCTTCCCATTCCACATTTGTTCACTGACCACGGCATGCCAAAGCGCCTATGGGTTTGTGCAATTATTAATAAATCACAAACCTTGCTTTTATACCTTCAATAATCAAGTAAACAGATTGTGTAATTTCCACACATAATTGTTGAATTTAATTGTTTACTGTTTCAAATTGCAATAATGAAAACAACGTTTAACATTCAATAGTCTGTTCTCAGTAAGAGCTGAAAACCTCTCATATAATACGGAGCTGACAGCAGGCGGAAAAATGTAATGAAACACTTTTAAAATTGGCTTGTCATCAATAAGACTTCAAATTTATTGATTTCATATCTCATGGTTTAACAAATAGTTTATATATTCGGTAGTTTTTTATTGTCATTTTGTTTGAGATAATTACCATTACAAGCATAAAAATACCGACCAAAATAATAGTCTGTTCTCAGCAAGAGCTGAAACCTCTCAATTTACAAACGGAAAGCTGCGGGTGTTTTCCCATAATGAGCCATTTCAGTCTAATTTCGTAATTTAATGTTATTGAAATTCGGTAAATGAATGTTATTGGTGAAATTCAAACACACGATTGCGCTGTCGCACGCGAACACCTAAATAAACGAACAAAACAGGTGTTCGCGCTGTCACTAAACACCTAATTAATTCGGGTTTAAATTAGGTGTATCCCAGATAAATCATTTGTCAACATGAGATATGAAATCAATAAATTTGAAGTCTTATTGATGGCAGGCCCAAATTTAGTGTTTCATTACGTTTTCATATATTTGTCAGCTCGTATTATATGAGAGGGTTTCCGAAAGCTCTTACTGAAACAGACGTGAATGTTAAAACGTTGTTTGTGTGCCCAAATTTGAAACAGTAAACAATTAAACTCAACAAATTATGTGTGGAAATTATTAATAATCTGTTTTATATTTGGATTATTGAAGGTATAAAAGTAAAGGTTGTGAAATTCTTATTGGTCCAATTGTGCACTCTGTTGTCCAAAACAAAGTCAAAAACAAGACCAGGTGATAATTGATGAGTTCCCAAGCCTGTTAAAAGGAGATTCAATTCAAAATAATTGATCACAACTCCTCCATTTAAATTTTTTTAAATGTATTTCCTGTAATTTATACACCCAATGACCAAAATTTTAAAAACAATCCCATACTTTTGTTCAATAAATATTACTAAAATAAAATCGTAAAGATAAAAAATATATGAAACCTATGTTAAAGATTTTGATCAATCTCCTAATTTCAAACCTTAATGTTTTGATAATTTAAACGTACATTATGCTCATGAAGCCACACTGTTAATTCAATATTCGTTCTGGTCATTTTCTACAACATCAATTTTTGTGGTTTAGAAACCGAGAAACCATTTTTTCCCTTTATTTCCCCAAAAGTACAAAAATGGACTCAATAAAGGTACATTTTATAAAGATTCCTGGATACAAAAAAAATTCCCTGAGGTCCTTGCCCACAGGTGGACCTCAATCCACCTGAATTATGAAAAAAATAATTAACCCCGTGTCGTTATATTTTAATGTATGTGGAGCACATCTGTCTGCATTATTATTCTATCAATTTATATGTTGAATTTCTTCTGATCGTTTTGAACACAATATGCCTATAATTGACATCCACACCTGTCAAACCCATAAGGCTGTTCCTCATTATTTTAAAAAAACTGTGCAGTTGATCCGTATGGCCTTTAAAAAAAAAAAAATCTATAGCGACAGTGGATGAAAAACAAACAAATAACACATTGCCTTGGGTGATGATTCACATTCATTTTCATTTAAACGTCTATGAAAAAACATTAAAACATATTTTTCAAGAATCCATATTTCTGGAAAAACCAAACGAATATGAAAAGTGTATTATAACGTTTTTGGATACATGGGAAGCACTTGTTTGTGAGTGAAAATGAAAACCACCTCGCGCATGAGTTTCACTTACAGCGCCTGTACAAAACTATGCGGATTTATCGAAGTTTTTGCGTTTTCATGAAGAGACAATTGTGAGAGCTGTTATAGAATCATTAGTGGCGGGCGCTACGAAATTGTGGGGAAAATTGTGTTGGTTGGGCGACTTTTTCAGAAGAGATTGTGTTTAAAATTGATTAATTATGTTATGATTAACCAAATCCCTTGTTGAAAAGGGTTGACACATTTGGAGGAAGTTTGAAATCTGTTCTTTCACATAGGGCATTTACATTTTACATGTATCTTGCGTGTTTTGAATGTGACATGGTACGTTTAAAACATAGATATTGCTTTACTAATCTCGATGTTGTGTGGTCCCAATTGTCCCTTCATTGAAAACCTGCAAATTGCTCTGAGCACACATACATTTGTCCTTGGCCAATTAGTGTAATGGGCCCCTTTAGAAAATATATATAGCCACGCCCCATTTTCTCCCTTCCAAGTTGCTTTGGTGATTTTTTGGCATTTTTAGCAGGGCCTCTATCTCCCTTCTGAGTAGAAGTTAGGGTCACTGTGCCTTCAGAAACCCCTATGAGCCGACGTAAGTAGCTTTGCCATTTTTTGGGGCCCTCTGGTGACCACACGAGTGGTCAGATTAGCTTTATATTTTATATGCACATTTCAAACTAGGTACATATGTCTGACCCCCAAAACAGGATGGACTAATTATACCTTCATTGGAGGTTTGGCGGGAGTCTGAAGATAAGGGGTTCTGAATTAAAATTTCAAAATGCACCTTGTAAATGGATGTGGGTTGACCAGGTGGGCCACTACCCATGTAATTTGAAACTTTTACATCTTCAAATATTATATCCCTATCAAGTATGTAAGAAAATTCAGTTTTGGTATATTTTCTCCCTTCATCTGTCCGAACAATATTTTTCAAATAATTATTGTGTATATTTTTACTAATATAGCCACGGTATACAATGTACACTGTATATAGTGTGCTAGCATGGATGTGTACGAAATTATGCATGCCCCAAACATTTATGATTTTTTTTAAGTATGTACACCATCAAATCATCTTAATCAATGTATCAGGCCAAAAGGAGCCCATGGCCCCCATCAAACTTTTAAAAAAGGAGGAGGAGGGGAGACCGTGGACCCATTGCCCACACACACCTTAGTATGATTTG
Source organism: Zoroaster sp. YZ-2022 (assembly GCA_029582265.1). NCBI lineage: Eukaryota > Metazoa > Echinodermata > Asteroidea > Forcipulatida > Zoroasteridae > Zoroaster > Zoroaster sp. YZ-2022. The sequence goes on along the minus strand of CM055816.1, from coordinate 22,807,284 downwards.
TTGAAAGACTCTTATACATATCATTTTTTAAAATTGCTGGGAGGCTGCAATTAGGTCTTTCCATATCTAAAGAATTGTACTATCTATATTTGTACATTTTGTATATTTTTCTCCTTCATGGTCAGACGATATTTTCATATAATGGGTATTTTTAACTTTAAATATACAGTGCTACATGTATGTACTGTATAACATTCATGCCCTGAGAACACTGCTGTTCAGACCCCAACTAAACCTACAATGAAGGTATGATTAATAATAAGCTAATATCATAATAATGTAATAAGGATTTGTAGCGCACACACTATCCTTTACCCTGCTGGGCGCTCAAAGGCATGAAACAACATGAATACAAACAATATATACAATGATAGAATTGTGACATAAAGATGAGTTTTAAACATTGACTTAAAATCTAGTTAATACTATGACAAAGATTTGAGTTTAGTTGGAAAGGAATGATTCCAGTGTCTCGGAACCGCGACAGAAAAAGACCTATCACCCCAGTTCCGTTTTGAAGTTGGTTCCTCTAGGAAGGTGACATGTTGCTGGAGAACACGTGCATGATGGAGTGTAGACATTCAGCAGTTCAGAAAAATAAATTGGAGTTTAATGTTTATTAAAAAGGTTTTAACAAATCATAGCATAGGGTTTAAAAATAATTCTCTGTGAAACAAGGAAGCCAATTACAGTTCTTTCAAGATTGATGGGGCATGAATTTCCTGGACAAAGTTACAACACAGAAACTGCTGTGTTTTGTGGCTTGTGCTCGAAGACGAGATTATTTGACTCTACGGGATACCGTAGGGAGACATTCCGTTATCGAGCCGTGATGTGACAAACGCATGTCTCGTTTGTTCAACAACACTTTGATTCAAGTATTTCCTTATTCAGCCAATAATTTTCTGATATGAAATAATGGTAACGCGAAGACGATGTTGGAGATGTGAGGTTATAAAATCATTGTCGAGTCAAATATCACACCCAAATTTACGATGGCTTGTGACGAAGTGTTATCTGCGAGGCATAGGCATTGGTAATAAACGATAATTGCTAACTGGCGATCCAAATAGAAGGAAACTCTGTTTTTCATTGTTCAATTTTCAAAGTTTTTGTCATCATCCAACTAAATCGTCCCTCATGAATACATTTCTCCAGCGTTTTTAATTCACGAATCAACCGGGGTTCTTGGAAGGTTTGAAGTAATGTAAACTGCGTGTTGGCATCAGCATGACGCAAGGTAATTTCAATTATACTTCAAAATGATATCACGAACCGGGAAAGGTATTATAACATATTTCTATTACTGCTTTTATTTGTTTGACTTAACATTTTATTTGTAAGATTTGGGTTTTAACTTTTAATACATGGAGCCTCGAAGACGCAATTCTTTAACTGAGGAGTCCTACCCTGTTGAAAAAAAACGGCAAATAAATAAATGAAGGAATATATAAAAGTGCAGGACAAAATAAAATTATTTTCACCTAAAAGTGTCTAAATCTTTTTAAAGGTACAAAGACTTAGATACTAAAAATATGGCGAATGTTTTCATAGTGAAAATACAAATTTTACTAGGGGGGTTGGGTTGATGAATTCATCGCTCACCCCTTTTAAGATTATTTAGGTATAAAGCTCCTGCTTCCTATTTCTCCGAGATTTGAGATCCTGAACAAACTACAAAATCCAAAAACTAAATAAAAACCAATCAAAATCCAAATAGGAATTTCAAAGCAAAACCTTTTGCAGTAAATGTAGAACGGAAAAACAAATAATATAAACAATGGACCAGGTAAAATTCTATATGAACACAAACTGAATTGTTTTGCAACTTTTAAATGTTCAAGTGACTCTTAAAGACTTAATGTGCAAAAGCAAAACATAAAAACTGAATTATCTACATCAATTCCATCAAATATTTAACCGGATTTGGACTGGTGAATACAGCAGCTAACATCAGGCCCAAGTCTTGGTATATATTTGATTAAATCATCTTTGATGAATCTAATGTTCCCAAAGAGTTCAAACCTATGAGGTTTTCCCTTTCTACTCGTTCCAGATTGTTTTTTTAATTTGGATTAGATCGGGTCAACTACTAAGCGGAATGGACGACCTATTGATTATGGGTCTCTCAACAGAACTTAAGACACTTCAGTTACCGAACTCCTCTACGTTTCCCATTATTATGTTAATGTCATAAAAGACAAGACGTGATTTTACATGTTACATTAATGTATTGAAACAAATAATAAAAAATAAGACATAACAATTTCAAAGGGAAAATGCATACCATTCACCTTAGCTTACAAAAGCGGACAGTTTATGTGTGAAACAATTGGGTAAATTATTTCATTAACAAAATTGGTAATTGTTTTAATTTTGGATAATATACCTAAAGTGGTCTTAAAGAATTATACTGCATTAATTCACTTTTAAGAAATTCATGCTTGTTTCATTCCAGTCTGTCTACGTAACATCAAGGCTAAAACTATACGGCAATGCACACAATTTCATATATATTTAATAATCAATAAGAGAACCTCCGAAGCAAGGATCATTCAAAGTGGGAAATAAATCTTTCATAAGCTTCTGCTTATCGTTCTTTAACCATATGCCTTAATACGACAATTGATATTACGCATATTCTATTGTGTTTGTAGAAAGGTACGATGCTTGTGTAGTGTAAACACATGACTACTGTCGAAGAACTACTTTCTCTCCTATCTCCTTCTGTCTATATGGACTTCTATCTTGCCCGTATATCTTCGTGACTGTACATGTACTTGACTTTTAAGTTTAACAATGTAAACACTAAGTTATGAAACAAGTTTGAGAGGAATTCCCCCCTTTACACACTTTGTTGTCTTATTTGTAGTCTTCTATTGGTCAGATGTATCTTGTTGTTGATGGTAACAGGGACTTGGGCCCTTTTTACAGGCCCATTCTTCCCACCCCACCCCACTATTAACCTCTCCCATCAACCGCACATCAACCACAACAACACTAAAACTTATATTTGCAAATAATAAAAAAAGCTACCAAAATAATATATTTATCAATTTCCAGACGTTTTTGTATTTTTCAAATTCGGGTTCATTTCAGTGCTGACTCCACTGTAGTTGAAGACCTTCCTGAATACTATGGGAAAAGGAAGATTCATTAAAAATAAATAAATAAATAAATAAACAATGTCTAAAATACCGCTATTAAGTTGCCTTTTGGAAGAAATGGCATTTGAATGCTGAACTTATGGGAGATCCCAATAAAACCTGCTAGCTTTGCATGGTGAGGAGGATAAAGCAAAACTCAGATTGCTGTGACACCATGTGAAATTCTCAATTGAGTAGTAATTGGTTCTGAAAAAGAACTGGAGAGTACAACTCGACGTTTCGATCAGTGTGCTCTGATCGTCCTCAGAAGGAAACATTTATGGGGAATCTGAATAAGTTTGTTTGGGTGTCAAAGGTATTGGGTGACGTCCCGCCAACCGTCATAAATATTGGGATGTCCACCTTAGCCCCTGTCTCACCCCCTCCCCTGCTCGCGGAATCGCCGAGCCATGCAGTTGGCGGACTATTACTATACGAATACTGTGTGGTTGTGTTTTGTTTGCACACAAATATTCACCAGAAACAGTCGTTTGAAATAACTAACTTTTTGATGTATTGTTCTTCGTTTTGTTGGCAAACAATTATTAATGTAAAAATTAAAAAGCGTTGGAAATAAAACAAGAAATTTCTTTTCGGATGATTTTGTGATTTGTAAAACCATTTGAGTAATCATAATTATTTTGAATAATATGTGTCAAAAGTAGGACGAAAGGCAAATTATTTGGTTTCATGACTGTTTACCAATTTAGCTGTTGACTCTATTGTGTAGTAGCGGACAAAGGGAATGGCAAAGCGCAAACAAAGTGGAGAACACACACAAGATTTTGTGCCTCAAATGAAATGAGCATTTTTGAACAGCTTCTTTTACCCATAGATCACTGTACCGAAAATCTGCGTGTTATTCCAACGATGAGAGACGAAAGGTGCTTGATCTAATCTGCACCTAGTACCTTCCTAACTAACTAGATTCTGCTCTGATTGTCGGGTCGGAAAAGGAGCTTCGACCTCGAATCAGATCACCGAATGGTTGTCAGCTTCCAGAACACCTAAAAGAAAGAACCGGACTGGAGGTTTCCCAAAAGAAACCCCAAAATATCAAATATGACTACAAAGAGACCTTTCCGCCTGAACAAACTCTAAATTTTCAACGAGCGAAATCGAGCAAAGCCATCGTCCACCTTAAAGCAACCGAAAAGTTGCGAAGATTTCATTAATTTTAATGCTGCTACGAGAGAAATATGTGTTCCTGGGGAAAGGATAAGGGAAAGGGGAGGGCAGGCCGTGGACGTATGCTGAATTTAACGACCTCTAGCTAGCGGAGAGGAAAAGGCTGAGGGTAGAAAATAATGATAAAAGAAGTTTCAAAAGGCTGAGCTAAGATGATAAAGAATAGGAAAATGAGAATTACATTAGAGAAATCAGTTACATTCGGCAGAAACTAAGGAATTCAATGAGGGTAGTTGTTGGGCGAGATATGGAGAGGGAGCTTATAAAGTGGCAAAAAGCAAAAAGTCTTCACTGAGGAAGAAACCCCGATGCTATCGAATTACCGGGACTCGCTCGCCCACATTTCGAAAAACCACTTTAATCCACCACACTCAAAAGAACTCCCCGACGCCACTTCGCCGCTCCTCAACACCCACTCCGAAACCCTATACGTATCCCCACTCAACAATGTGCTCCAACAAAAACCGAAATTTCAAATGTAATTAAAAGTCCTAAAAACAACAAAGCCATGCTTGGATCTACCGGAGAGAGCAATAAAAATTAGCTTTTTGAGGCTCCCAAACCAAACATCTTCATCCAAATGAACGTAGCTCGCTTTTCTGAACAAATTTGGAAAAGAAAAAGCTGTGCCAGCATATTTTGAGTTTAGGAAAGATCAACGCAATTTTCCAAGAATAAAGGATCAATGCTAGATTGTACCAAATACCGAGGAATAACTTTATCGTCAAATCTAACAAAAATATTTGTGTCTATATGTGGTCAAAGGGTTAACCCCAACTTACGACAGCCCTATTTAAATGAGGGGCCATACGGTTTCCAGACCGAGATCAGGGGTACCATAGACGGAATTTATTGCCTGAAAGCAGACACAAAATGGGCTGAAAATATCAAAGGGAATTTGTTGTTGGGATGATCGATTTATCTGGCAGCTTGTTGATCATGACTTAGGAGAGATTTATTATTTAGGCGTGCTAGGTTGGCTTTCGAGGGGTTTGATTTTTTTGGTTGGTTTACTTAGTCAATGTATTCATACACAGACCAGATGTGCTATATGGCGAGTGATAGGCAGCAAGCGGATTTAAAACCACCAGTGGAGTACGGCAGGGGCGGTTCCCAGGAAAGTCCATGCTCCATATAATATCTATACCAACCACTGCCATGTGCACTTGTTCCAGCAGAATGCCAAGATCAGCAGGGTGACAGGGTTTTCAGATTATACTATGGAAATTCCCAAAAATTGCTCGTCCAAAAAAGTTCCAAGAAAAAACAACAAGGTTTTAGTCTTATACCCTACATGTGCCTGGGGTACGCTAATGAATCTGGTCATCTATGCTCAGTCAGCAGAAGACCTCCAGGAGATGCTAAAAATTATTGAGGCAATTTTTTTCACAGCCCATGGCCTGAAAATAAGTAAACTAAAACCGAAACCCTCATTTTAAACTAGGGAAACTACTTGGAACAAAAAGACCCCTGGGCGACAAATAGTATCCATCTTCAATAACATCACTAAATAGCGTGAAAATCAAGAGAGACTCAGCCGCCTTCAAATATCTAGGGTCTGACAATTATGTACAACGACTGTGCCACTTACCGGCGATGTTGAAATCGAGAAACGAATAACTGCAGGGCACGCTACCCAAGTTCTATGAGGTTAAAAATTCTACACCAATTACAAGATAAAACTGAAAACCCAGTTCCAGTTTTTCAATGCAATAATCTCGATCATTCGCAACATAAGGTTGTCAGGCATGGTGCTTACCCCACTCAAAACGGTTTGACAAGCTAGAGTCCGGGCATTTACATTGTTATTAGGATCATTGAGTGAAAGGGAAGGCCGCAGAGGGAGAAAAAGGGTAAATTCTTACAAAAGGGAAGATGGTTCTGAGGAATTGAGTTTTGTAAATACAGATAAAAAATGAAGATAATGAGAGAATCTGCGGGATCTCAGACGCAAAAAAGGCACTTTATCAGAGGCCAACAATACAACTGGGTCGCTCATGTATGTCAGCCAAAGAAGATGCTCGTTTCATTAAACAGCTCACTTACGAGCAAAGACAGCAGATATCCGCCGAAACAATCAGAGCATCACAGAAAATACCTACATGCAGGTAATAAATAAGCAAACGAATAAGCACAACTTGAAAGATGAGAACCAGGTTATTGAAAAAATGATGAAGCGAAAACAATTTTTAAAGTCACTGGCTTTTAAACCACTGTAATGGAGCAAGAATATGCTAATGTGGAACCCAAAATTAGTTGATTGATTGGGTAAGGATTAGCATGCATGGCCCCTTTGCGGTCGCGTAACCTTACGGTTGGTTTAATATAGCCATGGGCAGCTGGAAAAAGGGGAGACTGGGGATTTTCAAGTCCTTTTTGCCCATTGAATTTTTACCCGCATAGAAGTATTGCCATTCAACACAGTGATGACTTGGCTCAGACTAACTCAACACTGGTTTCTTCCCTAAACAGTCTAAATAGCATGACTATACACTCATTGAAAAGACATAACGTGGCAATCTCATAACAAATCAATTATAACAGTTTTACTTTAAAAACACGGGTGTAAAAAAGAAATTTTAGTAAAATTTTGATAAAATGTTTAGTAATAATTTGGTGAAATTATTACTATAATTAATGTGTCATACAAAGACAGAAATTCAATGAACGAATACGAACAACCTAGATACAGTAGATTAAAATTTCCTCACTGTATTCTCGACGATTAGTGTTGGGTGTTTGTCTGTTTGTCAGAATATAAGGGTCCGCAATAACTTCTACGGTGATCATATGAAGTATTACATTCAACACAGTGATGACTTACCTCAGAATAACTCACTCGATTTCTTCTAAAACCCAGTCCTAATTAGCAACTATACACTCCATTAAAAAAACTCATCAGCGGCGATCTCACTGTAACAAATCAATTATATTGATTTTACACGGTGTATAAATTCCCACAAGGAAAATATCTGTATCAGAGTGCTATCGTTTTAGTAAAATTTGAGTAAAATGTAGTAAATATATTTGTAAAATTTAGTAATATTTTAGGTAAATTGTATTGCAAAAAATATGAACTGAATTACGAACAACCTGAATGCATTCTCATTATTTTCTCGGGCAGACGAATAAGGTTAAATAAGCTGAAACATTAACAGATTGGTTTTTATACATAATTATATCTTGAAGTAAAGAATTAGATATAGATGCATTTACATACATTTTACAATCAGTGTATACTAGCTTTAATATAATTAATTATACCTTAGAACAAGTATAGTTATTAATGCTGCTATGTTGGGCTTTGCTATTTTTTTCTACTGAAGTTTATTAATGCTGCTATGTTGATTTTAACGTGACGGTGGTCCTCTGGGTAAACAATTGCCATGCGTATTATATGCCCATAGGAAGGGACTAATTATGGTGAAGCTATATGGACGTCATATTCCACATGCCGGCCTCTGATTGGATGCCTCATCTTGAAAATACCTGGTATCATCAAGCTTGTGGGTACGATTGTTTTAATGAGCGAGAGATGAGCGGTTTCAGTTAGATTGGACCAGCGCGGCACGGAAAAGGGAGACGCAAACCTGGAGTTCCAAAAGCTTTCTTTCATCGTGGATAGGTTGTTTTCCTTACATTTCCTGAGGGGATTGCATCTATATGTTTTCATCGGTTGACGGGACTACGCATCCTGACGATGAATGACCTGCTTACCCGTGGATGAGATTCTTGGTCGTTGTGCACCTGTGGGGTAAGTAACATTTTTGTGAACGGATCCCACAAAAAAGAGGTCTTTTGCAGTCTCCAGTAAAAACAAATACAATATATTGTAAAATTAAGATTGTTATTGGAAGAGATACATTGATTCGTTTTATGAAAGGCAGTTTGGCCACTTCAGACTCATTTTTGTAAGATTATATCCACATTTCCCGCATTTTCGGTCGTTTAATCGGTATACCAAAACAATAAAAAAATAAAACGACGTTTGACAGCAGCCGACAATAATTTTCACTGATCAGAACGACCGGAAATCTGTTATTGTTTCAACGGTATGCTCCATTTCACAATGCTACCTAATTTTTTAAGCAGTGTACCCGTTTTTTAACAAATTATCCGGTTTTTTGGGCGGTGTTTCCCTTCTTTTTTTTGCCAATATGCCTTTTTAAGAGTGTGCGCCCTTTTCACAATGTTCTCATTTGGCAGATTGTCCCCTCTTTAACAATGTACCTTTTTGCTTTGGTTACCTCTCCTAACAATAACCACTTTTTTTTAGCAAGTTAGCCCTCTTAACATCCTGTACCCCTTTTATCAGTTATTACCCCTATTTAACATGTACCCCTATTTACCGTGTACCCACATTTTGCAATATATATACCCTTATTATTGTGTTTTTGTAATATCCCGGCTGCTTTTAACAGCATGCCTCCATTTCACAATGGTATATGCTCCTTTTTATGATGTGACGCACCTTTTCACAAGTAACTTCCGCCATTTACCAGCGCACCCTCTTTTCATAATGTAGACCTTTTGCCACACTGGATATACAAAGAACCCAAAATAAGCAAACATATAGCATAATAAATGAAAGTTCACCTAACCTCTTCATTTTCAACTGCTTGCTTATGGCGATGTATAAACTATATAAATAATGTATATACTAGAAATTATTCGTTGGGTATTGTTTTTATCCCTCATATCATTGTACAATTATTAACAAATATAAAGGGGGAAAATGACTTTCAAAACAAATTTGTTTTATTAATTTCACAAAAATGTTTGATCAAAACATTGTTTAAACTGATGGTAATCAATCACGCGGTGATATACCATTCTTGTCTTCATAACTTCTCTTTACTTGTGTTCGAGTTTAATTATTTGGTATCGATTCAACAAATTCAACAAATGCCAAATGAAAAGAAATCTGCTATAATTACAACATAAAATAATAGACACATGATGAGATAGGAGGATTCACTCAAAATATATATCTTAAAGTAAGAAACTTCCGCCACTTTTATTCTCCAGTGAAATATAACATTTTATTGACTGTAATAAAGAGAACCCAATATCGTCACGATCAACAGGGCATGGGACAATCGGGGTCTTTAGAATTTAGATTTAACTATGTGACTGAAAATAAATAACCCCCCACGATAAGGTCATGTTACCATTGCTGCTGCCGATAAATGAGCCAGAAATGACATTCCAGTCACTGTGTGTTCATCTTAAACTGGGACTACCGATTCCTTGCCTTGTTGAATAGGTCTGTTCTGATCGTGACGATATGGCCTGCTAATAGACACTGGAAGGTAGACTTATGCAAATCAGACACAAACTCTACAAGAAATATAAAATAATTATCTCAATTTAGATTTTAGAATCTCTCTCTCATTCTACGTGTACCCATTCGCTTGGGTTAAATCCAACTCCCAACTGTGAGAAATAATATAGATTCTAAAACAAGAAGAGATTAAACAACGAAACCTAAAACCCCCTTGTACATGGTTTGCTATTTTACTGTCAATGTTAGATTTTAATCCAAAACACCTTTTTTACATTCAACTTGTAGTCCGTCAACAATGAGATAATTTTCAAAACGATTGACCTTGAAGCATGTTTAACAACCCTTGGGTAACATTATAGCACCATTTTTGAATTTATCACGCTACGTCATCAATTAATATATTCATTTAATGACGGTGACATGTAGCAGCCAGGATTTTCAGATTGAGGAAAAGCATTTTGAGGTGGAAATTTACCTGAAACATAACTCAAAATGAACGGACAAATAGTAGTCAAAAATACAGGCGTGCTAAATTGCCAACATGAAGATCAGAAATACAAAAGAAGATTGTGACTACAGCAAGGGGAAATTTAGCACACTAGTAATGTTGGAAAAACTACTTAAGCTACTAGACTGTCTTGAGAAAACAATTTTAAATCAAGATATACATTTAAAAATAAACAGTAAATACAAACAGAAAATAGTTTTAAAAAATACGTTCACATATTCACTATTCCTTCCTGCTTAACGCGGTATTCAATCCCTAGGGTGAATTTGAAATGAAATGATTTCACTTTTCTTAAAGATGACATCACCCCAGACAAATTATTATTTTTCTAGGAAGATTGATACCATCATCCTCTTTAAACCAACTAAGTTTCACATTTAATTCCCAAAATCTTGTTTTTTTTTAAAGGGAAAGGTACAATGCACTGGCAATGGCAAACCTACTTCTGTATACGGGTAATAGCAAACACTCTTTGAAACATGACGGCATACATTAGTAACCTGCTCGCAACAATTTCAGCTTATTATGTGTGTCATTAACCGTATTCTCCGGCTGCTAAGGATTCTATAGGGGACACATTATACACTTTTTGGTAAAAACGACATGATATACTACTCTGGACCTATCTTGGGTCCAACATTGAAGGAACGGAGCTTTGAAAAGTGGAAGAAGCCCCAAAACAGAGCCTTCCGACGTCTGCTGCACAGTTTAACTTTGCATCTTTTGATTGCCTGATTGAGATAATGGCATACATGTTCGGATGGAGATCAAACGTTTTGAAAAAGGTTGGAATGGGGAGCGTGCTTCGAAAATACCAAATCTGACCCTAGTAGTCTCAACTTTTATTGTAACTATTTATCGAAAATTAACAATTATAACCCGCGTTGTATATACAGACCAATATTGTTTTTTAAACACATATTTTAGGGGCGATACCGATACATTAAAAATCCTCGATATTTCTCCACATCTGCCAAACTTTCCCTCGTCCATAAGAATAATTTTGTATGTCTTGGGAATCAGGTAGCAATTATTACAGGTCTGGGAAATAACTTGGTATTAACAAATTTAATCTGAATATGCCTCGCTCGTGGAGAATTAAAAATGATCCATATGAAACAAGTTCTTTTCTGCTTAAATCCCCTTACTTTTATACACAATAGGATGACATTTTATACCAAAACCACTGTCATTTCCCAGTTTTATTGGGTAAATATTTTTTTTTATTGTGTAGTTTTAATGTATTTCAAAGTCACGACAACCCATCAGACTCTCTCACTGCCCTTCTCAATACGTTTAAAAGCTAGATTTAACTTTATAAAGAGTTGTTACTGACAGAAGTCCCTATAAATGTTTATTCAAAAACACTTTAATTTTAGAGGTTTGAGTGATTGATTACATATAATTATGAATATATTCCGCAATCCACCCCCTCTGACAAAACCCACTTCATCCTCCCCAGTCCTACCCTACAGCCTTCGCCTATAAGATGATTGCACCATAGCGTAAAAATTATGGACCAAAGTGATCATCCTAAATATTTAATTTGTTGGTTTCTGAAGCTTTTATTCAACAACAACATAAAGTTTACTTTAAACGTTCCCCACCACTAACCTTACCTTTATGATGATTTGTTCTAGAAATATGAACAACTGGTTCGTTCTAGAAACATAAACAGGTGATTCGTTCATAGAGAAATATAAACAATGATTCATTCCTAGAAATATAAACAGCTGATTCGTTCTGATTAAAAATAAACAGCTGATTCGTTCTAGAAATACGAACAGCTGATTCGTTCTAAATACAGGAACACCTGATTCGTTATGAAATATGAACAGCTGATTCGTTATAGAAATATGAACAGCTGTTTTGTTCACTGAAATATAAACAGTATAAACAGATGTTTCGTTCTAGAAATATAAACAGCTGATTAGTTCTAGAAATATAAACCCGGCTGAATTACGTTCTAGAAATATAAACAGACCGGTTCGTTCTAGAAATATAAACAACTGATTCGTTCTAGAAATACGAACAACTGATTCGTTCTAAAAATGAACAGCTGTTTCGTTCTAGAAGATATAGGAATAACTGATTCGTTATGGAAAATATAGAACAGCTGTTTCGTTCCTGAGAAGCCTGAACAGCTGATTCGTTATAGCAAAGCCTAACAGACAACTGTTTTGTTCTCAGAATATAAAACGATATAAACAAGATGTTTCGTTCAGAAATATAAACAGTTGGTTATCCTAAATGATTAAAGTTTGTGAGTGTATGCGGCTTTGATTCACTAGAACCAAAATTTTATATTGATAAATGGGCATTGACAAGGTTTAAATCATCGATGATTTTCACACGCAAAACATTCCCCGTCGATTAAATTATTATTATTATGCATCTTTATTTAATCTCGATAGCATCTGGGGTTATGACATAATAATAAAAATTTAAAATGACATATCCTCTTTACGTGATGGTCTAGGAGACCATAATAAAACAACCTGTGGATATATAATAGAACAGAATGAATGATTAAAACTTAGGGTTAAAGGGAACTGCTAAACCGGTTGACAGGTAAAGATTGATAATAATAACTATACACAATGAAGACTTAAAACTTACGAGTGATTTAGAATCTCTAATATGTAACGGAAAGGTTATTATATAATATGGACCATTAATTGTGCTAAAAGCACGTTCGCAGGCCAATTTTGATGATTTAGTAAAAGGAACAGGGCGAAGAACTTTATTTTTAACGAGATCTTAAAGTCATCATGTCATGGCCGGATTATACAAATTCACAAGATTCAATGAGCATAACTCAGGAGTTAGATTGATTAAAAACTTTCCATACACTAAAATACACGATTTTCAACTTATGCCTGTATGATAATGGAAACCATTTTCAGTTCACGGTACATTGATTCTGGTTCTGTCAATGAGGTCGATTTAAAATGATTCTCATGAGACTTTCTTATAAGTCTGGCTCAAAGCGTTTTTGAATTATTAACACCACAAGTTACCCCAAATGGACAAACAGTAATCAAGAAGTTAGGTAGAACAAACAATTGAAAAACTGCTTTCTACCAAATTGCGGTAGGAGAAGCAGCGGATCCGCGAAAGAATATATATTTTGCTTTAATTTTTTGAACAAATTCGATCGACATGCTTAGTCACACGACAGATCGTTTTGTATGATGACACCGAAGCAGACTTTTCCAGGTCCCACATTATCAAGCCTAGTATTGTCTAGAAACACATCGAGATCTTTCTTAACTAATCTAAGTCGTTTCTGGGATGTTGTCCTGCCCTTTACTTCCATGGATTTTCCCCAGAATTCCAGGGCATTCTGTTCTGTTTTGCACCAATCACTGATTATGTCATCTCCAGGAGTTCCAAACGGTTTCTAGAGCACCAGTGGACTTAGCTGTAGTGTGAAATGTAGAGTCATCAGCAAACATATTGGCCTGTACAATTACAGTGGCGAGTGGTAAATCGTTTATATACAACAAAAATAATATGGGGGCCTAGAATCTGACCCCTGTGGGTGTGCCGCTATTACACATCGGTTTTTTTTTTTACCTGATAGAGAAAATTAAATTTACAATTTGACTGCATCCATTCAAATAGATCACAGAAAAAATCGAGGGCATTTGCCACATACACCATATATCTTGAGTTTTCAATGTGGGTAATTTATGATTAACAAATTCAAACGCCTTTTCTCTCAGGATCTGCGGGATGACATAATAAGGTGCTCGATCAGACTATATGACTGCTCCAACAGTCAATTAGCTGATGTAAAAACTTGGTTTAGCATGAATGAAAAACGAAAATCCAGACTGCTTACCACAAATTAAATCATATGGAGTTTAAAAAATTCAGTGAAAGATGATTATGTACGTGTACTTTCTAAGAGTTTAAGATAAAGTTGGTAAAGACACTTATTGGACGGCAAAGTTACCAAGTTACACACAAGGGGCCCGTACTGACCTTGTGTAGTGGTATCATGGCCACTTTCAATTTGATAGGAAACGATTAAAACAGACAAATTTGTTCAAGACACCAGTAGGAGAGATATAGCTGCAATTGTCACCGCCGATGCCAGTCAAAAAAGTAGGTATGTATTCCCATCAAGGCCAACAGATTTTTAGCATCGAGACCCTCCAGGTGTTTTGAACAAATTCGACTGTCATACATAGCAGGCAGGATAAATTTTAAGGTCTTTAGCACCTTTACTTTTGCCACCAAATGATTTCCAAATTTTCTATGCTGTTAGAATTATCAACATACTATCATTGTACATTATTTTGAAACAATTGGAGGTGAAACCAATGATTAAAATCCATCAGCAATACAGCTTTTGGATCCTCAACTAGAATATTATTAAACAGTACATGAGTTGGACTAATAGAAACATCATTTCGGTACTAATTCACGAAGATGTTTCCAAAAGTTACTGATAGATGTAACCTTTTGATACAAGAACGAAAATGAATCCCTTTTGTGTATGGTTGATGAGTTTCTGCACCTTGTTGCCAGCAACTCTCTACTACTTTAAGGTTTTCAGCTTTCTTATCAATACTGTCTCTAAATTGGTTGCACCTAGTGATCTCATCGGACCCACCAGTCTGGTCGTTTCAGATGCTTTACATTTCTCTCTCATGGAGCATATCTATCAACACAGGGTTGAGAATAAGCTTCAGCCATAATGTGTCATAGCAGTCCTCAGGGTCATCAAAACTATCACAAATCGACCATGGCTGATTAGAAAGATCTGCATTAAACATCTTTTTAGACTCTTTCATGTATCTGCCAATGTGAATAGTACCACTTCCACTTCTGTGAGCTTGTAAACGTAAAGTAACATATGTGGGAAAGTGGTCACTAATCGAATAGTTGATAACTGATGAATGTGAAAAAACTTGATCACGATTTGAAACATATGCATGGTCGATGAGCAGTCAGCATTCCCAACATGTGTTGGTTGTTTAATCAATTGAACCTAAATCACATTCGTCTTCAAAGGAATTCTAGACATTCATGAATTCATTGTCCAGAATGTCAATATGAAGTCACCCTGGAGCACAATGGGTTTCTTCTCTCGACATATAAGGCTTGATGAATAGATGATGATAGTTCAGTTATGCCATCCCTCGATGGATCGTGGATCATCAGGAGGACGGTAAATAAAGATGACGATGATTGGTTTCGTTTACTTCGGACTAACTTCTAAGCAATCATCTCCATGGTGGGCACAGGTCCGATCTCTAATGAAGGCACATTGTCACGAATAAATGCAACAATGCCACCTCCTCTGGACTTTGAACTATTGGCATTGTTACCGGTCATTTCGAGTTGCAAACAGATGTAGACAGTAGATTGTCTGTGAATTCACTATTGAGCCACGACTCAGTGAGTCCCAGAACTCCAATCCGCTGTGAATTTGACTGAAGAGACTTGTTATGAATTTCATCAACTTTATTTCCCACTGACCGAATATTTGGGTGTATAAAGTCAAACCTTTCTTTGGCAGAGCACTTGAATGCATCATCAGGTCTCCCGCACTGGTTGTACTAGGCTGATACGCAGGCCAGGGTTTAGTTCTAGATCGCCACACAATAAAATAGCCAGAACAAAGTAAAGCTTTGTTTGGTGCACAGTCGCCGCCATGTTGATTTACACTTCGGGTTACGTCCAATCGGCCAAAATTTTTTCAAAATAATATCCGATTTCTGCCAACTTAATAACGCAGGTTGGCCATGTTGAACTAAAACAGGAGCACTGGATAATAACATATGATGTGACACTGGTTGGGCGATAAACGAGACGTAAAACTATGTAAAAAGGCGAATAAAAGGAGAGCAAAACAAACACCAGACCAGCCGGGTGCCGCCATTGTATTAAATTGTATTCGTCTACAATAGAAAAATGAAAATTTAGTTATCCTAAATATTAAAGTTTGTGAGTTTCTGTAGCTTTGATTCACAAAACTTCATATATTGATAAATATCGATAAATCATCTTTATTTCAAAATTTCGTATGGAATCTGCAAAAAGATGTTGTGTTATCCCCAAAAACATGGTCCATCTAACTTCTGCTGGATTAATATATTATTTTTTGAAACAAAATACAAACAAGTTATAAACTGTGCTCTTCTTGGCATCATCACTTAACTTCTACAATATCCTAATTGTATAGTTTAACATGGTATATCAATAATCAGTGATTTTCTAAAACTATTTAAAATTATTCCCAAATGTGGTTTATGCGATTTGAAATTTGCGTTTTATCATTTTATTTTATTAAAGGTTTCCTAGGCCAATTTCAAAACTTTGTTAATTTTCGTTAAGCAACATTCAAATGCACATCGTTTTCAATGCTCCGATTAATTTTTTAATTTTTATATTAACGCGTTCAAATTTGTTTCAGGCAGTCAGTAATTCGTTCCTGTCATTCACCAGCTGCGTTTAGTTAGTTCTATTTCATTTTTTAGGCATACACGACTTTAATTAACTCATCCTGAGAATTAAATGTTTCGTATCTTTTTCGCGATTGATGCAGTCAAATTAACAATCGTTGATGCTGGCTAGTTCGAATAAGGCTTTTCGCTTTCGTTTGTGGGCAATCAAGTTCATCTTAAGGTATTCAAATACGCCCTTGGCAAGTTTGGCAGCAAAGTCACTAAGGCCTATCTTTTACGACTTCTTTTGTATCGCTGCTCACTGCCATATCTGAAATATAAACCAGCTGGTTTCGTTCTAGAAATATAAACAGCTGTTTCGTTCTATAAATATGAACAGCTGGTTCGTTCTAGAAATATGAACAACTGATTCGTTCTAGAAATATGAACAGCTGATTCCGTTCTAGAAATATAAACAGCTGATTCGTTCTAGAAAT
This sequence comes from Zoroaster sp. YZ-2022, assembly GCA_029582265.1. NCBI lineage: Eukaryota > Metazoa > Echinodermata > Asteroidea > Forcipulatida > Zoroasteridae > Zoroaster > Zoroaster sp. YZ-2022. The sequence goes on along the minus strand of CM055816.1, from coordinate 22,790,257 downwards.
ATAAACAGCTGATTCGTTTCTGCGACCGAACAGCTGATTCGTTCTAAATACGAACAGCTGATTCGTTCACAAAATACGAACAACTGGTTCGTTCTAGAAATACGAACCAGCGGTTGAATTATGAAAATACGAACAACTGATTCGTTATAGAAATATGAACAGCTTCATTCGTTATAGAAATATGAACAGCTGTTTTGTTCTAGAAATATAAACAGTATAAACAGATGTTTTCGTTCTAGAAATATAAACAGTTGGTTATCCTAAATAACCAAAGTTTGTGAGTGTATGCGGCTTTGATTCACTGAACAAAAATATTGATAATAAAGTAAATCATCGTGGATGATTCTCACACACAAAACATTCCCCGTCATTAAGAATAGAAAATTGATAATGTATTTATCCTAAATATTAAAGTTTGTGAGAGTTTCTGTGGCTTTGATTCACAAAACTTCATATGAAGCCTATTGATAAATATCGATAAATCATCTTTATTTCAAAATTTCGTATGGAATCTGCAAAAAAAGATGTTGTTCATCCCCAAAACATAGTCCATCTAACTTCTGCTGGATTAATATATTATTTTGAAACAAAATACAAGCAAGTTATAAACTGTGCTCTTCTTGGCATCATCCTTAACTTCCTACAATATCCCTAATTGTATAGTTTAGCATGGTATATCAATAATGAGTGATTTTCTAAAAATATTTATTCCCAAATGTGGTTTATGCGAATAGAAATTTGCGTGTTATCATTTTATTTTATTAAAAGGTTTTCTCAGCCAATTTCAAAACTTTGTTAATTTTCGTTAAGCAACATTCAGATGCACATCGTTTTCATATTAACGCGTTCAAATTTATTTCCGAGCAGTCAGTAATTCGTTCCTGTCATTCTGTGCGTTTAGTTGGTTCTATTTTCATTTTTGAGGCATACACGACTTTAACTAACTCATCCGGAAATTATATGTTCGCATCTTTTCGCGATTGATGCAGTCAAATTAACAATCGTTGATGCGCAAAGGATTTCAAATAAGTTTTTTCGCTTTCGTTTATGGGCAATCAAGTTCATCTTAGGTATTCAAATACGCCCTTGGCAAGTTGGCTTAAAGTCACTAAGGCCTATCTTGTTTAAACATCTTTTGTATCGGTATCAGGTTCTCGATTTTTATTACACAATGTAGTCCACACATTCCCCGTGACCCTAAATTAAATTTTAAGATGAAACCAACAACAAACAAACGCAAATAATAAGAGAATAAAGGGCAGTCTTTACTAAGTACGACTAAGTACGACTTTACTAAGTACGACTTGAAATAGAACTAACTAAGTACGACTTGAAATGCATGAAAAAATCAGTCGGTTAGCCATTTTGGTATTTTTTTTTTTTAACAGAAAAGTTTGAAATATTCTCCTTTTAGTTCTGAATATTTCAGAAATAAATTCAATTTCAAAAATCATGAAAACCACATTTTCTTTCGGGCAATGAGTTCATAAATCTGTATATAAAAATGTAAGTTTATATGAAGTTTATATGACAGTGTATAGTAACCAGTCTTTTTGATACACTGTAACTACTTCGCATAGGAATGTAGGAATGACTTGTGTTTGGTATCATTTTAAACCTTATGATATACTCTTTCCACAAATGTAAGCCTATGAACCTCCAAATGTGAAATTTTCGACTTTACAGCCCTTTGCGGTGGATGGTCACAAATAGCTGTATCGATTTGGTTTTCAAAATGTAAAACAAATTTGTAATTTATGTTGAATATAGCCCAATACAAATGGGCAATTCAGGCAAGTTCTTAGTGATTACGTTTTGTCCAATCGGGTTGTCACAAACTTTCCATCAATCTACAGATTGTCTTGATCTTGAGCATTTATGAATAAGGTTTAATTCCATTGGAGTGTTGTTGAAGAGCACCTCTTAAGCATGGCGTATATCCATGTGAGCAATGGGGTATGAGCACCACACACACACACGCTGTCCATGGTGATGGTCAATATGATTATACAACCTCCCTATACCCGTCGGGTTCTGTAAAAACATTGATTGAATTCAGTAATACACTATGAATGTGAACCATAAAGCTTTCCATTGCAATTGGATCAGGTATTTGCATTGCCAAGAAGTAGAGCAATACGTTTTGAAAAAAGATAAATAATGTTTTCCTGACTCTAAATCTGTATGCCGAGCATGAACAAAAAACACCAATGATATTTACTGTCATTTGTGAACATAATAATGGTACAGAATGACAAATAGACATTGGACACTAATACATCTTGCACAAATTACCACTGTGTTGTGCGTTTCTCAGTTTGGAAGGCAAGTTTAGTAGTATCCTGATATTTGCACATAATATGCTAATCTTATGGAAGCAAAGAACTATTGTTAACTGTATCCAGAATGTTGTGGAACATGCAAACAAGTCTTTAGAGTTAGTACCATTTGCTTAAGTCCCTTTGGTGCGTTCAAATGCTCCAGTGTGGCACCAAGGGCCATAGTTATCCAGTTAGTATCCAGTAACCACAGTGTGTGAGCCATAGAACATGTCTTTACAGTTAATTGTCACTGTCCAGTCACTGCTTTCACTGCTTTCAAATACTGCAGTGTACTGAACACGACTGCACGCGGTTGCGGGTCCCTGGCAGCGACATCCAATGGTAACCAGGCAACACCCTTCTTTACACAGGAACAGTTTCTGTTGCCCACTCTGGTGCAGCCACACGCGATAGCCTTTGTCATTGTCTGCAGCCAGGTTGGTTGAGTTGAAGGGATTGGGACAAGTTTCCCATCCTGCAGAGCCCAGCCATACTCCGCAAATGGAAGCTCTGGCCTGCCAGTGTGTGCACTCTTGTCTATGATAGTTGCTAGAGCACGTCGTAGGTGTTTGGAAAATGCATCTTCTGTTGGTGGTAGCAGCTTCCAGGGTTGACCTGTTATTCAGGGACAGGCCTCAGCTTTCAAGATCACACTCCTCGAAGTCATCAGCTCTGTTAGTGTACACAGTGATGACAAGCTTGCGTATCTGGTCGATGAGTTCCAATGTGATGTCTTACTGACCTTGCTCGCCGAGTCTTTTCAAGTTTAGATATGTCATGGTCTTGCTACTGCTCATCCAGGTCTTCTTACCAGTGAAGAAAGGATAGCTTGTTGTGTCCCTTCCACTCAGGCTGTGGATAAATGGTAGTGCACGACACTGCGAAGGTCCCAGTGCCACAGCCATTTTGATGTATACAATGGGTGATCTCCGTGGTAGTTCTCACCACAGTTCAGAAGATCTTTCAGAATAGTGGTGGCATAGTGAACACAGATAATGATGATATCCGTGTCATTACCGTGGATGATCCTCTCAACATCTCTTCATTCTGGACTTGCTGTAACATAGCATGAAGCAGACTCTTGGATCAGCCTCCTGCTGTGTAGACTCCAAACGGCAGTGACGTCAGTGGCGGACCCTTCGGTGAGCAACACACTCTGGGTTTCTTCCTTGAATCCTCCGCCTAGGGTAAGGCAGAGTTGAACCCAGTGCTGGATCTGGCTGTTCACTCTCGGTCCACGTCTCACACAGGAAACTCAGAAGTCCAGCTTTGTTGGCTTTGTTAGAATAATTCTTGTGGGTCTGGGGCTCAGGCCTGCTCACTGACACCAAAACACCTTAGCTGGTCTGGATCAGCCATTTGTACTGCTGTTCTTCTGATTTGAGGCTTTGTTCACTGTATCGGTGCAACGAAATGTGATCCCTGTGGCAGGAACATCTTTCAGCAGCTGGTGCCTTAGCGATTAAGTAATGACTCCAAATGTTTCATCTTTCTTGAATGACCAGTGGCGTATATGGCATGCATTGCATCAGCTGCCACTCAATGGTTGAGCGCCCTTTTCACCAGGAGGTCAAATCGGTCATGCTGACGTTAAAAATGGCACCTGTTGTCGTCTCGCTTGGCATTCAGCGCATAAGAGATTTGGGCCTGTGTTTACAATGCCGTACCAGTTATTAGATTACTCCTAAAACATCAAATAGAAGGTTTGATAGATCACAGGTTAGGGTTTAAATAATTCTTTTGAAATATTGGTGCTATGTTTTAGATGATATTTGTAATCATAAATGAACAAAACTTAATCATGGTTTTGAGCGTGGTTTTCCCGCACTTCCATGTATGCATTTTGTAAGCACGAGCCGAGATTTGGAACAGAAACTAATCCAGTGAGTCTGAACTGGAAAAAGGCCGTGGACACTTCCAGTTTAGTCTCACGGACTGCTATAGTATAGGAAGTTACACAGTACTAGCTGTACTACAAGTGCTAAGACCTAGCCCTGAGCTGCAGCTGCGTACAAACAACACAAACAACTTTATTAGGCCTAGCCTAGGTTGACTTAAAAGCAGACGCAAATTTCGCAGATCTGGTACAATAGGATTTCTGTGTGAGAGAAATAGCCATGGAGACCCGACGTCCCGGTATACAGAGGGACACTGCTATTCTCGGATCTATAATTTCTGCATTAGCTTGAGATTTCAGAATGCTTGTTTGGAAATAAAATCTTTAATTAGTTGACAATATCTTGGCTATAGCAGCCATTATCCACATGAATTATCATCACTTACCAGGGCGTTTGTCAAGACCACAGATGGTTGTTCACTGCATCCGCCATTTTGTGACTGCACTATTAGCTTAAGCTGGCTGTAATCACCACTAAGTGGGATTGAGGGCACTATACACTATTAATAATACAGAAGAGATGAATTGACAATTTTAACAAAGAGTGGATGTTGCTTGAATGAAACAAAATGTCCCCGTGCGAGAGGACATAGATCTCAGAGTCATGTTACTAAAGATTGTGCTACAGATTTCAGTATCTCGTTTGCAAGGTTGTTCACCTGAGGTTGTGGTCCCTGACCTATATAGTTATCATTTCTGGTGCACAACCTTTTATAGCATTCCATGTCTGTTTTCACAAAAAGTGACAGGTTTCGATTATAATATGAATTCAAGTTTTAGCTGGAGTTTGGGGTGGTTTTCTGATATGTTACACGGCAAATAGGATTTTTAAGCTATAATCTATGATGACATCGTTTATTTTGCATATGCTATCAAATTTTGCATATTCACGAGCGAAACAGTGATGTCACAAGATTGGATCAGATGCAATGTCCTGTTTGGTTTGTTCAATAAAGGTGAGAGCTAATCTTTTCAAGAACAATTCTCCTAATTGTTAACAAAATACTGTTTCAGTGCTTACATTGAGATCCCATTAGGCTCCCACAAAACAGCGCCCTCGTGTGACATGGATACAAAATCTTCATAACGTAAAAAAAAAAATACACTTATTTAAAGCTGCCCAGAAGCATGGATGTTGCTAAACTATGTATATAAAATTGCGTATCATAGGCCTTTAAGATCGATCACAAGTTAAAGCACCTGCCATAATTCGCCACTTCCCACCACCAGCATCATGTTCTATTTATTACGACGAATTTCTGTGAAATCATGCAGGATCTGTGAGTCTGTGAAATCAGATCTGTGAATCATGGGAAACCGAATGTCAGGAACAAAGACAAAATAAAACAGAATTATTTGATTTGATTTCTTGGTTACTTAATTGTAAACCCCAAGATCATCCTCGATCAAGCGTGAAACACTCTACATTGTGCATTACGTTTGGATGAGTGTTGTTATTATAAAACATTGGAGTGCGGAACAGAGTATTGACTGAAGTGAGACTCATTACAAACTTCTGCTTACCGTACCGATACGCTCTCTCTAATGATTATAAAATATGGATTAGCATCAAGTGTTAAACAAGGTTCACCCAGTAACAAAATTCGATAAACATATAATTAACTTGCCACACCCTAGTGACTATTGACCTTGTTTGGGGTGACTGACAGTAAATAAAAAATAAAATAAAATAAATCACAGTCTGAAAGCACAGCAATCTGGATTTATATTACTGGAAATGGGAGTAGTGCATAATCTCAAATCTTGCAGACACTATAGGCTTCTAATGCATTTTACCAACTAAAGATGATTTGTTTTATATTTTGACACATGCTTTCAATGCGTTACGCGACGTCCCTCATTCTTGTTATTAATGAACTCTCATTTTTAATTTTATAAAGTATTCAATTGACAAATTGACATTCTTGAGTCAAGTATTTTCTAATATATGCGAAATACTTGCGATAATGAATACGCATGCACATTTACTGGGATATAAAAGCACCCTCAGCAACTTTCCCCATCCTCATTGCTATACAATATAATACAATACTTCGTGTAAACCTGGTTTGGTATCAATCTTCTCTACAAATAATTCAATCTGGAAGTGTTATCAGTTAAACAAAGTGAGTTGATAATAATGCAATACGTGTCAGAATACTTCTATAATTCCTCAATAGAATAGATACAACCGAATCTCAATGCATTTTCAATTGTTTTGTTATAGACACAACGTAATAATGTGGAAACTATAGTTGTTAAATGTGTATCTTAATTCATAGCATGTCAGTTTACTCGCTGAAATAGTTTTGCCAACATTACCAATGGTGTACCTTCCATGCAATATATACCTTGATTCAAAGAGTAAGCATACTCATATGAGCAGTTTTGCCAACATTACAATGTTGTACCTTCCTTCAATATACCTTGATTCAAAGAGAGTAAGCATACGCATAGAAGTAGTTTGGCCAACATTAGCAATGTTGTACCTTCCCATAATGGATGGGCTTAAGCGAGGGGTGTAGCTGGGAGATTAAAGGTGTAACTTACCCCTTCTAAAGTATTCAGTCGGCAAATAAAACACCAAATCAAACCATTGAAGCAGCACGTATGTTCGCAATAACGCGGATCGCAGCTCTAGATGTCATGATTGCACAATACATTTACACTACTAACGTTTGCCATAGCAAACGTTAACTATGAGCAAGGACTAAAATCAAACATCGTTTACACACGTTTGACATGTGGAAATATTTTTTAAATTCTGTTTATATAAAAACAAAAACAAGGAACAGAAGCATTGAAGTGAACAAAAAGTTTTCTATTCACATAATTAATTACTATTTTGAATTATCTAAATAAAACAGGCATACTGTCGTACAAATCAGCACAGCATGAATAGCATTTTAGTGTTTTTAGGTGAACAAAGATTGTACAGTTTTAAAACGAATACACGAATACGAATACACGATAGTATATTTCGTCACTTTCTGCCTGATGAATTAGCACCCTAACAATGTCAAAACGGCGTTGTCAAAATATGAAATAAAATATGTTTTGGTTTTAACGATATCATTATCAATATTGTCGATTACATGTGGTAAGTCAATGACGAAACGAAATCCTACAAACATGCATGTACGACAGTAAGACCATAGATGGTAAGGCGTTACATTGTGCTATGCAATTCTACAGGTCGCACTCAAGGTATACTGCGGTGGAGCATGAGTGCGACGAATGCGTGCACGGCGAGAGGTCGTCTGCCGACGCGGTCGATACTGCATAGCGTGAAAATGGCAAAGCACCATTCTCCACATGTACAATCTTTGTTCGTATGAAAAATAATGTATGACTTTGATTGAATTCGTCTTAACAGCGCTAACATATATAAAGAACAAATGTAAAAATGCATAAGAATAATGTTCATTTACCCAATATTTTGGAAAACAATTTGAAAAGGTTTACAAAATACTTCTCTGTGAACTATAAAAATAAAATTATTAATTTTCAAAAGAAACATTTCACTGAACTTAAACGTAAATGTAATTTAATTTTCAAGACAAAAATTCACCAAACTAAAAAATTCAGATATATTTTCTTCAAAACTGCATAAATAAGGATGATGATGTTTTGATGAAAATCGAAATGTGATTGACACATCACGCAGCAAGGACGTAGTCGAAGGAATTGTGCGCAATCACGACAAGGCGGCAGATGCGACTGTTGTTTGTACTTTGCAAGGTGAATTAATTTCTGGGGAAAAAACCTTGTCCCGTAATTAAATAAATATATTTTTTACAGAAAATCGCGAACGAGTTGCGTGTGAATTCGATTCTTAGAACGCTCTCATAACCTTTTATACAAATAAAAGTATCTAGAAACGTGAAAATGCACAGTATAGTAACCGATAGTAATTTAAATTTATATTAATTAATGTGGAGATCTGTAATTGTAATGATTACATCTATATTAGAATTAGCGAGGTGCGTACGCTGACAACACTTATGCTAGACATACACTGGATCCAAAAAGCCAGTCCTTCATAACCTTCTAAATATTTTCTAAAGATTGTACTGAATTATAGCTTCAATACTATTAATTTCCTGAATCCTGGTGAACATGTTTTCATTGAGCAATATGGCTCGTAATAGGTTTGATTGACATATGAACGACAACTGAAACAGCCGTGACATTGGCTTTACACGCATGTTGATGTTGTCTACAGTTTCCTCATTGCTCTAGTAGCTATGACGTATGAACGACAACAGAAACAGCTGTGACATTGGCTTTACACCCATGTTGATGTTGTCTACAGTTTCCTTATTGCTCTAGTAGCTATGACGTATGAACGACAACAGAAACAGCTGTGACATTGGCTTTACACCCATGTTGATGTTGTCTACAGTTTCCTTATTGCTCTAGTAGCTATGACGTATGAACGACCACTGAAACAGCTGTGACATTGGCTTTACACCCATGTTGATATTGTCTACAGTTTCCTTATATTGCTCTAGTAGCTATGACGTATGAACGACAACAGAAACAGCTGTGACATTGGCTTTACACCCATGTTGATGTTGTCTACAGTTTCCTTATTGCTCTAGTAGCTATGACGTATGAACGACAACAGAAACAGCTGTGACATTGGCTTTACACGCATGTTGATATTGTCTACAGTTTCCTCATTGCTCTAGTAGCTATTTCTGGGTCAAGGTTTTCTTTGCACCTATATACACCTGCTTATATGTTTAATATGTTTTTGTTACAATCAATTGTAATGCAAACATAATAAGCTTGTCCTGAGCGAGTTTTGCCTGAACGTTCATATTTCATATTTGTAATAAAATATTATTTAATTTAAAAGGAATGGATAAATACAAACATTTGAAAATAAAAAGCTCCAAAATGATTTTCATTACGGATAAAATTATTTTACATCGACATTTGTTAATCACACAACATGCCTGAATGAGCAATCCAGGGTGAAAATGGATCGACAGAAAAATACAAAGAAATACTTATACATTTATAATATTCTAGAAAGTACTTGATACAGAGATAATGATAGTCAGGGTTGGAAAGATAACAGAAAGAAAACAACAACAACAAATATTTAAGCACGAAACAAAAATGAATACAAAATAGACAGACAACAAGCAGTGAGTTTTACAGTTGGCCAAACATTCCTACTTTTCTAATCAATTAATCTCCCATCTTCAAAGTAAACCTGGAATTGACGGAGAGTAAGATGATGGTTCGTCACTTTGGTCCCCCGCCGGATATGGGTCCTGGACCACACGATAAATACGACTGGGTGATAAAAGTCATGCAAAGCATACCGAACAGATGCCCCAATGCCCGAAGAGGTGAGAAATCCTAAACGACAGATATAAAGTGATCGTTTACTCGTACTAACCTCGGGTCCATTATTATCAGTGGCAACGCCTCCATGGGGATTTATCCAGCAGTAAAGACCAAGCAACAATTCCTTATTGAAACAGTTTGATTTTATTTTAAGGGGAACTTTTCATGAAAGTAAATTTGGTCATGACACAATACGTACTGTGATTTAGTGAAGTAAATCAGAAGGTTGCCGCATTTTCGTTTTCGACCAGGTCATGTGTTTGTAATATCTATAATTGATTTCTACACACATTTCATGATCCGCATAAAGTATGATTAGTAATAATATGAAGAAATCTCAAATAATTCATAAAATGAATCATGTTGGATCAAATATCATTAGGCCGCTCGCCAAATATAAACACCATAGAAGAATCACGCTGACATCCCTGGTGTTATATTCTAACAAACCAGTTTTTTACTGGGTGCATGTGCACAAACATGTTTCCATCAACATTTGGTAATTCTTGTAACGTTACAACTATTACCAAATTATTAACTAAAAATCAACCAGATAAATTACTCCTCCGGAAGTGCTTTCATTTTACAGAACTGAAAAAATGTGTATAGCCGAACAGTTCCAAAAGTCACCTGTTTCAGAAACGTGTCATCCAATTGAGAAGATCTTCATGAAGTACATGTATGATTGCCTAATAATCACAAGACAATTTTATGTCATTCTAAGTTTAAATTCTTTAAATACTTTTTAACCATGACAAAAAACCTTAACTTTAAACTAGTAATGAAATGGAGTGACATGACATGTTTTGTAAAGATTGTTTTGGGTAAAAAGCGCTTAACTGAAACAATTACAGTAGCCTGACGTGCCAAAATAAATACTACATTTGACTTGACCTTTTGACTATTTATCTTTTCAGAGTGTACACTGACCTGTGTGAATAGTGGTACGCTGGATAATGGCACCTGTCAATGTGATTGTGATCCAAATCAAAACTGGAGTGGTAAAAACTGTAGTCGTAAGTAAAATAATACGGATTATTGTGTAACTGTTCCCTGAAAATAAACCAACAAATTCCAAACAAACGAACAAATATTTGACGCGTATATGTGGCAGCTGTTCGCCAGCTGTTCTATTTAGCCGGCGGTATCCCCCAATGAGCGACGTTCGATATCCAGTACTTCATTGACTCAAGATCACTGTAAAAGGGATCACTGTAAGATGTGCTCTAAGCAAATATCAACCTTTCACCATTTTAGAGAGGTTATATCATAAGGAAACTAAACCACATCAATTATATTATCACAAAACAGTCATTTTTATCGATTTCAGACAGCCTGACAGAGGTCCACTGAAGGAAACTAATGGGCCTCTTGCATTTAAACGAACAACAACGCACATATTTCTGGTTTTAATTACACAACTTTTGGACAATACTTGGGTGATTTTGTTTACTAATGGCATGACTTTGCAAGGGAAACATCTGAGAAATGAGGCGATTTTTTTTTTAACATAAGAGGATCATTTGTTTTCCTCCAGCGTGTACACCAGACTGCATTATATCCTGTGAGAATGGAGGTACACTGGATAATGGCATTTGTGTTTGATAAGAATATCCTGACTTGCCATTTGTTTTTAAAGAGTAAAACAAATAATACATTTGACTTTGACATTTGGACTACGCAGGTCTAGTATTAGGTTACATCCATTGTCATTGGATAGTGGACAGTGTGTATCATACAGTATAGGAGCTACGCAGGTTCTAGTATTAGGCTGCATCCATAGTGGGCAATGTGTATAATACAGTATAGGACCTATGCAGGTCTAGTATTAGGCTGCATCCATTGTCATTGGATAGTGGGCAATGTGTATAATACAGTATAGGACCTACGTAGGTCTAGTATTAGGCTGCATCCATTGTCATTGGATAGTGGGCAGTGTGTATCATACAGTATAGGAGCTACGCAGGTTCTAGTATTAGGCTGCATCCATTGTCATTGGATAGTGGGCAATGTGTATAATACAGTATAGGACCTACGTAGGTATTGGAAGGCTGCATCCATTGTCATTGGATAGTGGGCGGTGTGTATCATACAGTATAGGACTACGCAGGTTCTAGTATTAGGCTGCATCCATTGTCATTGGATGATTGGGCAATATGTATAATACAGTATAGGACCTACGCAGGTCTAGTATTAGGCTGTATCCATTGTCATTGGATAGTGGGCAGTGTGTATAATACAGTATAGGACCTACGCAGGTCTAGTATTAGACTGTATCCATTGTCATTGGATAGTGGGCAGTGTGTATAATACAGTATAGGACCTACGCAGGTCTAGTATTAGGCTGTATCCATTGTCATTGGATAGTGGGCAGTGTGTATAATACAGTATAGGACCTACGCAAGTCCAGTATTAGGCTGCATCCATTGTCATTGGATAGTGGGCAATGTGTATAATACAGTATAGGAGTTACGCAGGTTCTAGTATTAGGCTGCATCCATTGTCATTGGATAGTGGGCAGTGTGTATAATACAGTATAGGAGCTACGCAGGTCTAGTATTAGGCTGCATCCATTGTCATTGGATAGTGGCCAATGTGTATAATACAGTATAGGACCTATGCAGGTCTAGTATTAGGCTGCATCCATTGTCATTGGATAGTGGGCAGTGTGTATAATACAGTATAGGACCTACGCAGGTCTAGTGATTGAGGCTGCATCCATTGTCATTGGATAGTGGGCAATGTGTATAATACAGTATAGGACCTACGCAGGTCTAGTATTAGGCTGCATCCATTGTCATTGGATAGTGGGCAGTGTGTATAATACAGTATAGGAGCTACGCAGGTCTAGTATTAGGCTGCATCCATTGTCATTGGATAGTGGGCAATGTGTATAATACAGTATATGGGACCTACGCAGGTCCTGGTATTAGAGCTGCATCCATTGTCATTGGATAGTGGGCAGTGTGTATAATACAGTATAGGAGCTAAGCAGGTCTAGTATTAGGCTGCATCCATCGTCATTGGATAGTGGGCAATGTGTATAATACAGTATAGGAGCTACGCAGGTTCTAGTATTAGGCTGCATCCATTGTCATTGGATAGTGGGCAGTGTGTATCATACAGTATAGGAGCTACGCAGGTTCTAGTATTAGGCTGCATCCATTGTCATTGGATAGTGGGCAATGTGTATAATACAGTATAGGACCTACGTAGGTCTAGTATTAGGCTGCATCCATTGTCATTGGATAGTGGGTAGTGTGTATAATACAGTATAGGAGCTACGCAGGTCTAGTATTAGGCTGCATCCATTGTCATTGGATAGTGGGCAGTGTGTATCATACAGTATAGGAGCTACGCAGGTTCTAGTATTAGGCTGCATCCATTGTCATTGGATAGTGGGCAATGTGTATAATACAGTATAGGACCTACGCAGGTCTAGTATTAGGCTGTATCCATTGTCATTGGATAGTGGGCAGTGTGTATAATACAGTATAGGACCTACGCAGGTCTAGTATTAGACTGTATCCATTGTCATTGGATAGTGGGCAGTGTGTATAATACAGTATAGGACCTACGCAGGTCTAGTATTAGGCTGTATCCATTGTCATTGGATAGTGGGCAGTGTGTATAATACAGTATAGGACCTACGCAAGTCCAGTATTAGGCTGCATCCATTGTCATTGGATAGTGGGCAGTGTGTATAATACAGTATAGGAGCTACGCAGGTCTAGTATTAGGCTGCATCCATTGTCATTGGATAGTGGGCAATGTGTATAATACAGTATAGGAGTTACGCAGGTTCTAGTATTAGGCTGCATCCATTGTCATTGGATAGTGGGCAATGTGTATAATACAGTATAGGACCTACGCAGGTCTAGTATTAGGCTGCATCCATTGTCATTGGATAGTGGGCAATGTGTATAATACAGTATAGGAGTTACGCAGGTTCTAGTATTAGGCTGCATCCATTGTCATTGGATGATGGGCAATGTATAATACAGTATAGGACCTACGCAGGTCTAGTATTAGGCTGCATCCATTGTCATTGGATAGTGGGCAATGTATAATACAGTATAGGACCTACGCAGGTCTAGTATTAGGCTGCATCCATTGTCATTGGATAGTGGGCAGTGTGTATAATACAGTATAGGACCTACGCAGGTCTAGTATTAGGCTGCATCCATTGTCATTGGATAGTGGGCAATGTGTATAATACAGTATAGGAGCTACGCAGGTCGAGTATTAGGCTACATCCATTGTCATTGGATGATGGGCAGTGTGTATAATACAGTATGGGAGCTACGCAGGTCTAGTATTAGGCTGCATCCATTGTCATTGGATAGTGGGCAATGTATAATACAGCATAGGACCTACGCAGGTCTAGTATTGAGCTGCATCCATTGTCATTGGATAGTGGGCAATGTGTATAATACAGTATAGAGTTACGCAGGTTCTAGTATTAGGCTGCATCCATTGTCATTGGATAGTGGGCAATGTGTATAATACAACGCATAGGACCTACACGGAGGTCTAGTATTAGGCATCCATTGTCATTGGATAGTGGGCATGTGTAATACAGTATAGGAGTTACGCAGGTTCTAGTATTAGGCTGCATCCATTGTCATTGGATAGTGGGCAATGTGTATAATACAGTATAGGAGCTACGCAGGTTAGTATTAGGCTGCATCCATTGTCATTGGATAGTGGGCAATGTGTATAATACAGTATAGGACCTACGCAGGTCTAGTATTAGGCTGTATCCATCGTCATTGGATAGTGGGCAATGTGTATAATACAGTATAGGAGCTACGCAGGTCTAGTATTAGGCTGCATCCATCGTCATTGGATAGTGGGCAATGTGTATAATACAGTATAGGAGCTACGCAGGTCTAGTATTAGGCTGCATCCATCGTCATTGGATAGTGGGCAGTGTGTATAATACAGTATAGGAGCTACGCAGGTTCTAGTATTAGGCTGCATCCATGACGCAAAAACTGAACACTTTTTAGTTAAAATATCAACTTTGTACCATCTTCAATGGAACAATGCGCTTCGAGTTATTAATATTTCCGCAGATGATAAGCGTGTCAATGCAATTGATAATAATCTTATATATTATTTAAACAAATAATATTTTACAACCACTGCCTTTATTTTCCAGAGTGTACGCTGTCCTGTGATCATGGTCAACTCAATGATCAGACATGTCAGTGTGAATGTTACGAAGGCTGGACTGGCAATTTATGCTCTATAGGTTCGCTCAATATGAACACTATGGAAGAATAAAGTTGACATCACTGGTGTTATTTGAATAAGGGACATTTAAATTATGTCACATTTACATTTCACATTAAACCCAAAGTACACCATTTGCTTTACATAATTACCAAATTATTGTCTATTGCCTTGACAAATTATTCCTAATTTTAAAATCTATATCAAATTATTTGAAACAATTAATAGTCGATTTCTGCACATATGTCATGATCTCATAAAGAATATTGATTGCATAAAAATGTGAAAAAATCTCTGGAAAAAATATTTAACTAATTATGTTGTAAAAATGTTTGGTGAACGGAAAAATACTAATATTTTGAATGTGGCAACGATTTTGTGGAAAAGACGTGGCCAAAATAAAATACAATAATTATGATATTGGTCTTTATGGTAAGAGGTTCAGCCTAATACTTGACATGCAGGGTTGGCCCTATATGCTACAAAATGCATAATACTAGATTATCTCATGATGTAAACTTTGTGATGAGACATAGTGATTTACCGAACGAAATCACCTCATCCATATTTGTGATGAAATCGTATCCTGTCCTACTGATCCCTGGACTGCCACTTCTCTTCAGGTTTAGCATCTTAATATGGGGTGTAATCTATGGTGGCCCTGAAGGAACATCGCATTCGCGAATATTTGCGCAAATATTCGCGATGTCGTGAATTTTGTCGCTAATATTTGCGCAAATATTCGCGATGTCGTGAACTTTTTCGCGAATATTTGCGCAGATATTCGCGATGTCGTGAATTTTATTGCATACCTTGTCGCATACCTTTGCAGTAAGTCATATCTGTACACGGACAATATTCTTTAACAATCTAGGGAGTAGGGAGGACAATAGTCAGGCCCCTTTATTCTCGTGGATCTTGGTCTCGTTGCTACTTGAACGAACTTGGTAGATTGTTTGGTGCCGTCAAGTTCCCTATACTCACGCAATCATAAAAATAATGATACAAGGGGCCTGACTACTCCCTAGACTGTTAAAGAATATTGTCCGCGTACAGATATGACTCACTGCAAAGGTATGCAATAAACTTCACGACATCGCAAACAGACGCAAATATATTCGCGAAACAATTCACGAAAAAATTCGCGAAAAAATTCACGACATCGCAAATATTTGCACAAATATTCGCGAATACATTCACGACATCGCAAATATTTGCGCAAATATTCGCGAAAAATTTCACGACATCGCGAATGCGATGTCCCTTCGGGGCCACCATAGTAATCCCTGGCTACACGAAATGGGATAAATGTATGAGTGAGTGAGTGAGTGAGTGAGTCATGCGAATTAAACAAAATAGCCATCCAATTTAACAATCCACTCGTACATCATTCAATTTCGCAGGAGCTTTTCGCGGCGCGTATTTGGTCATTCAAATTCATTATTGGGCATGCATTTGTGAAATTTGTGCAACTTAATTGACACTTTGTTTAACTTCGTTTAACTGTAGTTTCTAAAGGTTTTTAAAGCCATAAAAACGGTTCACTAATAAATGAATGAACAATAAAAAACCAGAATAAAACATGATTGGCCCTATATACAGTGTACGAAAAACGCACATGAATAAAGAAAGCAAAATTAAGTTTAAATTAAAGTAAACATATGAAACGTATTCTGTTGTCTTTTTTTGCATTTGTTTGTCGTATTTTTTTTTGAACATTTTAGTGAAAATCTCCAGTCGAACTAACTCTGAAGAATGTGCATTACTAAAAAAAAGAAAAGAATGACGTATATGCTGATTTGAATATAATGCCACATGAATTCGCATAGCCTGAAAATAAAATTTAATTTAATGCTTGAATTGTTAATTCGAAACAGAGTAACAACTGGAGAGGCAAAATCTCTTTAATATGAACGTATGAAAGTGAAATTGGCTGCTTATTTGCCAAAATTTACCGGGAAAACCTATAAAGTTTCAGTTTCAGAAACGTGCCATCCAATTGAGATGATCCTCAGAAGTATGATTGCCTAATAATCAGAAGAAAATGTTATGTAATTTTAAGGTTAAATACTTATTTACTGACTTAACGAAGTTGTTATAAAACGGTTTTTAAACCATGACAAAAACTTTTAAATAGGCAGCAACGAAATGGAATAGCATAACATGTTTTGTAAAGATACATTAGATAAATGATTCGTATCCATTTTCTTTGGGTACAAAACGCTTACAGACTAAAGTAAATACATTTGACTTGACCCTTCTGACTATTTATCTTTTCAGAGTGTGCACTGACCTGTGAGAATGGAGGTACACTGGATAATGTCACCTGTCAATGTGATTGTGATCGTAATCAAAACTGGAGTGGCAAAAACTGTGGTCGTAAGTAAAAACAGATTCTTGTGTAACTGTTCCCCGAAAATAAACCAACAATCTATGACATAAACAAAAATAATTATTTGAGTTTGACGCGTATATGTGCCAGCTGTTCGCCAGGTGTTCGCCACCTGTTCGATTTAGCTGGGGGTATCCCCCAATGAGCGAAGTTCGATATCCAGTACTTCGTTGACTCAAGGTCACTGTAAAATGGATCACTGTAAGATGTGCTCTAAGCAAATATCAAGATTTGACCTTTTACCATTTTTAGAGAGGTTATGTCACACGGAAACTAAACATAAATTTTATTATCACAACCCAAGGCAAAATGTTGTAAACAGTAATTTCAAGTGACAGAACTCGATTTCAGAAAGCGTGAGGTCCACTGAAGGAAAACAAATGGCCCTCTTACATTTACACGTGCAACAACGCACATATCTGTGGTGTAAATTAAGCAACTTTTGGACAATGATTTTGTTTACTATTGGCATGACTTTGCAAGGGAGACATCAGAGAAGGCGATTTTTAAACATAAGAGGATCATTTGTTTTCCTCCAGTAGACCAGATTGCATTATATCCTGTGAGAATGGAGGTGCACTGGATAATGGCATTTGTGTTTGATAAAAAATACCCCTACGTGCCATTTGTTTTTAAAGAGTAAAATAAATAATTTGACTTGACATTTTTAAATATTTATCTTTTCAGAGTGTGCACTGTCCTGTGATAATGAAGGTATACTGGATAAAAGCACCTGTCAGTGTGAATGTGATCAAAACTGGAGTGGAAAAAACTGTTCCCGTAAGTAAAATAGCAAAGAAAATTGTGTTGTCCCTCGAAAATAAAACAAACAAACAATCGAACAAATAAGCAAACGAACGAACGAAAACTAATGTGAAAATATTTCAGGAGAAGGACATGCTTAAACTACAATAAATGTAGTGAGACATTGCTCTGAATGTAATCATCAAAATCATATAAAGATGTGCAGCCTAATACTTGACATGTGTAGTACTACTGTATTATACACATATACACGTTGCACATTATACACATTGCCCATTAACCAATGACAATGGAGATGCGTTAGATGGTGACACTATAATTATGGTCATTGATCATCTGACAAATACTAGAAACGCATGACCTGTTTCAATTAGTGAAACAAAATAATAAATAATTAAACATTTATTTCGGACTTTACGAAGTTCTTATAAAACTTTAATGTGAGCTATGTAAAAACAACTGAACTTTAAGCTGGTGGTGAAATGGAATAACATTATGAAAACGAAACAGCGCAGCCGCCATGACACCGCTGCTAGATACGTATCAATCTCCTTTGGCTCAAATTATTCAGATTGTTGGAAAATCCACAATAACCCCGCCCTCTAAAATTGATAATATTTGGATGAACAAATAACCATATAAATAATCTACCTTTGGATAAAAATCTACCTTTTGATAATAGAACAATACTTTATAGTATACACCATTCCAAGAAGTTACTGCCGTGATTCATTTCAAATGTGTAACACATTTTTTTCATTTTCTTCAAAAATGGCAGCATGTCAGACGGAATAATTTCTCAGTTTGTTTGGTACATCACTAAACTTCCCAGTAAGTTTTTATATAATAATTCAGTGATTTTGTAATTAGATGATTACCAAAGGTGTACAGTCCCTTTACAAAACTTCACTTCATTAAAAGTGAGTCACTCGTGTCAGCAAAGAAATAATCATATATTGTTCAGAACATTAATCAATCATTTAAAAAATCATGGTTATTGGAATCTACAGCATTGGTATTTGGAATCATACAACTATCTGTGCAAGTTTCATCACAATTTTTTGTAAAGAAACGACGGAAATCTGTTGCATGCTCTTAATTTGTTACGGAACCTTTTTGAAATTCGACATAACAACTCTTATTTCTCTAAGAAATAAAATCAATTTTAGTACGACCCGTGTTTATGTTTTTCCTATGGTTTCCCTCCTCATGAGACCTGCACTGGTTATGTACAATTGTGAGATATGTATGTGTGCAAACAATTCACCTTGATTAAATGCGGGCGATTCAAATTATGAAGTCACATCGACATTGCATTACTGAATTACTAATATATTCATAAATACAATTCATCATTCATTTTAGAAATTCATCATGCATTTTAGAAAAGAATGTAAAAAGGTATTGTGTCGAATATTTTCCGCTGTTAATAAATCCACAATAAAATTATCTCGAGTGAACTATACGTACAAAATAACTAATATGTTAAATGCAGCAACGATTTTGCTGAAAAGACGAGCTGAAAATACAAACGATTACAATAAGACATTGGTCTTTATGGGAAGAGATACAGCCTAATACATAACAAACAGCGTTGGCCCTATAGACACTACAAAATGCATTACTAGATTATCTCATGATGTAAACTTTGTGATGAGACTTTGTGATTTACCGAACTAAATGATGTCAACCATACTTGTGATGAAATCGCATCCTGTCCTTGTAATCACACGGACCGACTTCTGACAAGCACCCCGTGAACAAAGATATTGACCAAATCGGAGACTACCTATATATGGGACTAGATTGCTCAGCTGGTAGAGCAATGTTACGGTAATCCATAGAATTGCTGATGTCAAATTTCGTTGTTCACTCTATAAATAAATGGTTGAGACATTCAACATGTTCTAGATTTTCATCAATATCGGTTTTCGTACGTTAATATAAGGATCGTATTATTAAACCAAAGTCATCGGCTTCAAAGACATGATACGTAGTTTCCATAATGTCATCTGATCGGAACAATAATTTGTGTCATAAGCTTTTTGAAAACGATAAACAAAAACACTAAAGGAGGCAAACTGGACAATATAAACAAGTGGGCAAATTACGTATCTCTTCAAATTACATATTGACATTTATTCAGAGACATCTGTTTGCAATAATAATAACAACTGTCATTTCAATGACAAAACCACAACATTGTCTTTAGCCAAACGGAGTATAAAGGACACAGCTTTTACAGTTCGTCAGTATTTAAGGGAACAATGCGCTTTGAGCTAAAATTGTTTTTGAATGTTTTCGGAGATGATAAACCTGTCAATGCAAGTGAATAGAATCCCATCAATAATATTGTACAATACTGACTTTATTTCCAGAGTGTGCGCTATCCTGTGAGAATGGTGACCTCAATGATCAGACATGTCTGTGTGAATGTCGTGGAGGCTGGAGCGGCGATTCATGCGCAGGTATGTACAAACTATGGGATATGCACTGCACAAACTAGGGAGTTACAAACTACATCAGTGATATGAAGCAGTTCGCTCAATATGAACACCATGGAAGAATAAACGTTGACATAACTGGTGTTATTTGAACATGGGACATTTAAATTATGTCATATTGTTACATTTCACATTGAAGCCACAGTACACCTGTTGCTTTACATAATTTGTCTAAAAGTAATCCCAGGAGAATTATTACTTCTGTGGTGCTTTCATTTTGAGACCAACAGGAAAAATGCATGCCAAAAATAGCCAGTTTGTCAAAACAATTCCCGTATTAATAAAATTCCCAATTTCAGAAACGTGACAATCAAAAGATTTGAAACAATTAATAAGTGATTTCTTAGCGACATTTATGATCCTCAATAAAGTATGACTGCATAACAATCAGAATCATATCAGACAAATCAAAAAATTATAATTGAATTATTATTGTGGCATAGGATCAAAATGTTTGATAGCTTTTGGGAGAATGTACAGGGGCAAACTTCCAAAACCAAAAAGAAGACAAAATAATTTTGCTTCTGAGGGCGACGCGCGAGACCCAGAAACCAGAGACTTTGTTTTGGCCTAATACTGGTCAAGTCCAGAATAGAATATTATTGAATAATATTCATTTGTGAATATATAATTATATATATCACATATTAATAAACATTATAGTATTCTCCAATATTGTCCGATAGTTTATTATTATCTCATGAATAATAGATTTGACTACTCTTGGGTCAAAAAATAAATTCTCAATTCAATTGATGGCAAGAGCTCTTCAAATTTAGTTACAACATTCATAACTACAACACCAGACTTCAACCAAAACATATTCATCTTCCAAAACACAGGACACAAATATTTCAACACACAATTCGATATACTGGTGCAATCCAACTAGAACAAGCTTCCAGTGATATTACAAACTCGTCTACACTTAATGCATTTAAATATAAAATTCTAAAATGTACCTATAAAATTGTTCTATATAAACTACTTATGTGTAATTATCTTTGTTAATTGTTATCATAGGCTAGTACCATGACTCGTAAAATTTGCAGTTTATTCATGATTAGTGTTATGCTGTTTTTGTATTTCCATCTGACCGTTCGTGGTCTTGTCTTGTATTTTATGGCATATCCCCAACTCAAACAACGACATTATATGGTACACCATTAGGTTTTTTTCCGTCATGACATAAGGTTCACCATTGGGCCCATCCTAATTGCTGGGTCTCCTAAGTCATTGTACCATGGTACAACACTGTACTCCATAAGGTCAAACTTCTTGATCCCAGTATCAGTCTGGTAGAGCCAATTATCACCTTTGTTTATATCTTGGTTTACTAATGAGGCTTAAACAACAGGAAGCTTGCTGGCTCTACAGTTCACTTCATCCATATTCATAATTATGTTGGTGTTGGTGGTGGAGTGCAGCCTGATTGGTTAATCTTTTATCTCTTCACTGCTTCTTTCAGTACATATGACAATGGTAGGCAAACTGTGCACAATACTTAATGACACTTTTTATCGTATCTGTCCGACTGATGCTGCTGTGATTAATTTAAAATGTGTAACAAATTTTTTTCAAAATATTATCAAAAATGGCATCATGTCAAACGGAATAATTTCTCAGATTGTTTGGTACATCACTTAACTTCCCAGTAAGTTTTTATATAATAATTCAGTGATTTTTTAATCAGATGATTACCAAAGGTGTACAGTCCTTTACAAAACTTCACTTCATTAAAGTAGGTCACTCGTATCGGCAACCGAAATAATCATAATTATATTGTTCAGGAACATTAATCAATCATTTAAAACATCCATGGTTATTGGAATCTACAGCATTGGTATTTGGAATCATACAACTATCTGTGCAAGTTTCATCTGGTTGTTAAGAAACGACGGAAATCTGTTGCATGCTCTTAATTTGTTACGGAACTTTTGAAATTCGACATAACAATTCTTATTTCTCTAAGAAATAAAATCAATTTTAGTACGATCCGTGTTTATGTTTTTCTTATGGTTTCCCTGCTCATGAGACCTGCACTGGTTATGTACAATTATAGAGATATGTATGTGTTGCAAACAATTCACCTCAATTAAATGCGGGTGATTCAAATTATGTAAGTCACATCGACATTGCATTACTGAATTACTAATATATTCATAAATACAATTCATCATTCATTTTAGACATTCATCATGCATTTTAGAAAATAATGTAAAAAAGTATTGTGTCGAATATTCCGCTCTTAATAAATCCACAATAAAATTATCTCGAGTGAACTATACGTACAAAATAACTAATATGTTAAATGCAGCAACGATTTTGCTGAAAAGACGAGCTCAAAATACAAACGATTACACTAATACATTGGTCAGTAGTATGTGAGGGGCTTAATGCACCAGGTTTGCTCCCTCTGCTCCCTCAATTCCCTCAATTGCTCCCTCTGCTCCCTCAATTCCCTCAATTGCTCCCTCTCAATTCCCTCAATTACTCCCTCTCAATTCCCTCAATTGCGCCCTCTACATTTTCCCTCGAAGGAGCACGCCCTCAAACGGACAATATGGATGTGTGTGTGGCGTAACATATAATTATGCTGTCTGCCAATTACGATTTCTGCAATATGAAATCTGCTCTTGCTACAACCCCGACCAATTATGATTTCTGCTCACTGAAGGTGTATGTTTTATGAGTAGTACGATTTAAAGCATGTTGATAATAAAATAATTTCAAGTTAAAACAAGTGGTTTAGTAACAAAAACTGGAGAGGAAGCCGTTATTGCTGACTACAGTTTTCTAAGAACAATCAGTTAACACCGTGACAGAATGCATTATCACGCAACGGTGCGAGCTGCTGTCGTGAAAAAACAACATATTTATATAGTTTTAATCATTTATATTTATGATTATATTCTAATTAATCATTAATAAAGTCTGGTGTATGATAAGTGTGTTTGAGTGAACTGGGTCCTAGATTTCACGTATTAGTGTTTCGTCACCGAGCAGGTAAGGGCGAGCTAAGACGTGTTGACATCGTGATGAATAGGGTTGTCTGTGTGACGTCACGGACAAGTCTGGACAAGTAGTACTCTTGCGATTTAAAGCATATTGATAATAAAATAATTTCAAGTTAAAACAAGTGGTTTAGTAACAAAACTGGAGGAAGCCGATATTGCTGACTACAGTTTACTCTGGAACAGGTCTGTACTGGTCAACGTACGATGAATAGAAATGGAAACACAAAGGGAGCAGGCCTGCACGCGTGAACGTACGATGAATAGAAATACACGAAAGGGTATGGGAGTAACAGTGGTCAATACGTTGATTTTAAAATAAGTTAAAAACAAGTGATTTACTTATCGCGAAAGTAACAATAACTGGATGAAGCCGTATAGAAATACAAACACTCAAGGGTATGGGAGTAACAGTGGTCATCATGTTGATACTAATTTCAGAAGTTAAAACAAGTTTCACCCTCCGCACCTACTCCCTCCCAAATATTGTTGCAACTTCCCAGACCCTCCCTCTCCGGCTGTGAGAGGTGAAATTAAGCCCACCGTCTCTTAGCTTAGCTTTGCACTTACTTTAATTCGCAATTAACTTTAGAAAGTATATATTTCTTAAGGGTGGGCTGGGCCCGCCGTCTCTGAGCTTAGCTTTGCATTTACCTTAATTCGTAATTAACTTTAGAAAGTATATATTTCTTAGGGGGTAGACCCGTCGTATGTCCCCCTAGATATTGCTCTGTGATTTGATTGCATCCACAAATTCAGCCAGCATGTCCAAATTTGGATAAACCATTCACTGCGTAGACTACCCCTCAATATTTAAGGCGATAGCATTTTCAAGAAATTGGTCATAATTCTCTGGGAGAGTCGAACAAACACGATGGAGGAATTTCTTGAATTAGAAATCATGATTCAATCAGCTAAAACCAGACGGAGAAGCGCAGCCGATGTATTCTTTACACTTCTTGGGCAAAAAGCATGTACCGTTAACCGTCCTAGAATATTTCAGGCAACAATGTAACAACGCACACCTAGACTATGAACACCTCATGGGAGACGGGAGCAAGGAAGAATGTCTTCCTTCGTGCAAGGCTATGCGGGCGGCCCAGAGGCTAATAACCCGGAGTACTGGGTTTATCTGGAGCCTATCACGAGAGCACATCAACACGGAAGCTAGAGCGCAGTGAACAACAAATTGAGCATTACTACATTCAAGAGCTCCCCATATTCAAAGAAGTGTTCAAGATTCTGGGGATGTAGGAGAAAGTAAAACAACCGGCTCTTTTCAGAGCCAACACATATTCAAAGAGATAATTAGCAAGTCTGTTATGAATATTAACTGTTCGATTTAATCATTAAAATAAATTATATTCGTGTATGTCTGTGTTTTAACGCTAGCTTTGTATCGACAAGTGTGATGCATAATGCCGCTGACGCTATATACCGGGCCTACTAATAACACGTTAATTTTTAATTGCAAACTTTCATATTTCATTTGAAGTAAAAACTATTACATGGTCGAATTCGTTATTTATGGAAGAATTGCAATAAATTGCATTTATAGCAAACTATTACCGTTTTATATATTTGTCGAGTAACGGGTCCATGCATATATCTAGGACCTTTCCTATAGTATTAAACATTGCGCCTATTCATTCCCACGTTGTTGCAGCCCAAGTTATCAAAATTTTCAGGTTTTATTTTACATGTATTCTGGTTTTGTTTTGTTTTGCTTCGGTTTTGTTAATTTATAGAAAGTTTCATTTTACAATTACTCGCGTAATTGAACGGAAATGTGTTTCATGTCGCGTTGCATGCATCAGGGGCCTATAGGTGTAAAAAAAACATGCAAATGACACAAAAATATAAACACAAGAACACATTCAACTCCGAATAATTTTTTTAATTTTTTTTAATTCACGTAACAATGAATGGATTACCGATACAAATCACTATATAAAAGAAACTCAAAATTTTTATAACTCAAAGTATTAATAATTACCAAGAAAAATTCACATTAAACAAGAATCCCTATATAAAAACAATCTAAATCAAATATCTATTGGACTTAGCTTGTCAATTTTGTACACGTTATATGGTGATTTTGGGGAGAGGAAATGATGAGGGATGTATAGGACTAGGGTAATCAGTAGATAGTCAAGTGAATTATAAGGAATATAACAGAATTAAAAGAAAGTCAACTCACACTGAATTTTACAGGGATTAGAGTCTACACTCCTTGCAATAAATGTAATACGATAGATTTACACATCTCACTCGTTCATACCGAGCACATGGGACGAAGTGTTTTGGATTATATTTCGCTTTAATGAACTGCTCAGGAACTTGGAATTTCGTTGCGTGTACTGTCAACGAAACCGTAAATGAAGTCGGATATTAGGGCTCATAATACAGTTGTCTATCTTACATGAAACAACGGCCCGCTTTAGAATGTCAGGCCTGTAGTTCACAATACACTGTCTATTTAAAGATGAATAGAAAGTCACCCAGAAGTTTAGAACCCATGCAGAGGCACTCATTTTCTTCGAAATTAAGTTGTCACTGCTCTTGATGTAACGTAATAGTGTAAAATAACCATAAAGGATTACTGTAAGACTAACAGAGGTGGCTATTTTATAGATTTTTTTTAAAAAATTGTTCTACCAAAAAACACTATTATACATGTTTTTTTAATTATTTTAAATTACAATAGTCTTTCTGAAACATCTGGTCTTTCATCATCACTCTTCCTCATTATCTTCATCCTCATTTAGTTGAAGTAGTCCGTCAAATTTGGTATGGAGTTTAGGCATTACTCTGTTCAGAGCTTTGTTTACTTCCATGCCTTTATTTACTTTTTCTTCGAGATCTTCCGCAATATCCTGATGAGTGCCATTATCTTTCAGATGTAGGTAACTTGACAAAAAATCCTTGTATTTGTTGAAAAAGATTCGCTTGACTCCCCAAAAGGTTTTCCTATTGGCTTTTCCTTGGCTTGATCTTCCTCATACCCCGTTGACGTACTTTTCATATTTTTCACACCACATCTCTTCAGTAGCCTCTTTAGCCTCTTCCAACCAGTCTCGAAAAGTGGCATTGTCTTCCAATTCAGAACTAGACTCATCCTCTTCCGATGATTCGTCATATTCCACCTCCGTATCGGATTCTGAATCATCTTCCTCGAAATCTTCGTCTTCATCCTGCGTAGATTCAGTTTCACAAGTTTCTATTTCCGAATCTTCAAATCTACGCTTTTTAAAATCGGGTTCAGAATTATCGACGTCAGAATTGTCAGATTGGATAGCTTTAAATTCAGAATCATCGTCAACTTCATCCATTTTAGATTTCTCTTTATTATGTACATGTTCTGCATGCCTGCGTAGGTTATATCTCCGTCCAAAGCTTTTGCCGCACTGGTGACAAGCATGGGGTTTGACAGCAGAAATAACATTCATGTTGAATCTATGATGCCTTATCTCCGATTGCCAAGACACGGAAGAAATAGTTTATATATAGGCCTATAACTACTCATTTCGCTGCTCATTTTGCTGCTCATTTGCTCATTTTGCTGCTCATTTGCTCATTTCGCTGCTCTATAACTGCTCATTTCGCTGCTCTATAACTGCTCTTTTCGCTGCTCTATAACTGCTCATTTCGCTGCTCTATAACTGCTCTTTTCGCTGCTCGTTTGCTCTTTTCACTGAAATACAAACACGAAAGGGTATCGCATAAGGGTATCATACATCCCCAGAATCTTGAACACTTCTTGAATATGGGGGGCCTTGGTCTTAATGTGTATGCTCAATTTGTTGTTCACTGGGTGCCTCTAGCTTCCCGTGTTGATGTGCCTCGTGATAGGCTCCCCAGATAAACCCAGTACTCGGGTTATTAGCTCTCTGGGGCCCCGCCCACGCATAGCACTTGCACAGAAGGGAAGACATTCTTCCTTGCTCCCACCGTCTCCCACCAGAGGTGTTCATAGTCTGGGGTGTGCGTTGTTACATTGTTGCACTGAAATATTCTAGGACGGTTAACGGTACATGCTTTTTGCCAAAAGTGTAAAAGAATACATCGGCTGCGCTTCTCCGTCTGGTTTTAGCTGATTGAATCATGATTTCTAATTCAAGAAATTCCTCCATCGTGTTTGTTCGACTCTCCCAGAAATTATGACCAATTTCTTGAAAATGCTATCGCCTTAAATATTGAGGGGTAGTCTACGCAGTGAATGGTTTATCAAATTTGGACATGCTGGCTGAATTTGTGGATGCAATCAAAATCACAGAGCAATATCTAGGGGGACATACGACAGGTCTACCCCTAAAGAAATATATACTTTCTAAAGTTAATTACGAATTAAGGTAAGCTAAGCTAAACAAGGACAGCAGGCCCACCCTTAAAAATATATACTTTCTAAAGTTAATTGCGAATTAAAGTAAGTGCAAAGCTAGAAAGCTAAGAGACGGTGGGCTTAATTTCACCTCTCACAGCCGGAGAGGGAGGTCTGGGAAGTTGCACAATGTTGGGAGGAGTAGGTGCAGAGGGTGAAACTTGTTTTTGAACTTGAAATTATTATCAACATGATGACCACTGTTACTCCCATACCCTTTGGGCACAGCCATTTCCTATACGGCTTCATCAAGTTTTTGTTACATTCGCGATAAGTAAATCACCTGTTTTAACTTATTTTAAAATCAGCAATATTGACCACTGTTACTCCCATACCACTGCCCTTTCGTGTATTTCTATTCATCGTACGTTCATGCGTGCAGGCCTGCTCCCTTTGTGTTTCCATTTCTATTCATCGTACGTTGACCAGTACAGACCTGTCCGTAGGTAAACTGTAGTGATCCCAGCAATAACGGCTTCCTCCAGTTTTGTTACTAAACCACTTGTTTTAACTTGAAATTATTTTATTATCAATATGCTTTAAATCGCAAAGAGTGCTACTTGTCGAGACTTGTCCGTGACGTCACTGAGACAACCCTATTCATCACGATGTCAACACGTCTTAGCTCGCCCTTACCTGCTCGGTGACGAAACACTAATACGTGAAATCTAGGACCAGTTCACTCAAACACACTTATCATACACCAGACTTTATTAATTATTAATTAGAATATAATCAAAATATAAATGATTAAAACTATATAAATATGTTGTTTTTTACGACAGCAGCTCGCACCGTTGCGTGATAATGCATTCTGTCACTTGGTGTAACTGATCGTTCTTAGAAACTGTAGTCAGCAATAACGGCTTCCTCCAGTTTTTGTTACTAAACCACTTGTTTAACTTGAAATTATTTTATTATCAGCTGCTTTAAATCGTACTCTACTCATAAAAGCATACACCTTCAGTGAGCAGAAATCATAATTGTCAGGTTGTAGGAAGAGCAGATCTCATATTTGTCCTGTGCGACATCGTAATTGGCAGACAGCATAATTGTTAAGTTACGCACACACACATCCATATTGTCCGTTTGAGGGCGTGCTCCTTCGAGGAAATTAGAGGCGCAATGGAGGAATTGAGAGGGAGTAATTGAGGAATTGAGGGAGTAATTGAGGGAATTGAGGGAGCGAGGGGTAATTGAGGGAATTGAGGAGCAGAGGGCAAACCTGTGCATTAAGCCCCTCACATACTACTTTGGTCTTTATGGGAAGAATACAGCTAATACATAACAAACAGCGTTAGCCTAGACACTACAAATGCATTACTAGATTATCTCATGATGTAAACTTTGTGATGAGACTTTGTGATTTACCGAACTAAATGATGTCAACCATACTTGTGATGAAATCGCATCCTGTCCTTGTAATCACCCGGGCTGACTTCTGACAAACACCCG
>CM055816.1:22733739-22760426 GCA_029582265.1 Zoroaster sp. YZ-2022 | reverse complement strand
CCCTTTTTATTTTTCCCCAAAATAATTTCCTTTCAAACATTGTGCAATTGCGACCATCTCGACCTGCGATTTTCAAGCTTTTGTAAACCCATCCCAGCATTTTTGAACCTTTTTGTAACTCGACTGCAAGCAGCGCGCCACACAGCGAAAAATGACATGACTTAATTATTCCCTTTGCGTGTTCCGTCATAAACAAAGGCAAGTCTTCTATGAAATGATAGCTATGATAAAACAAATGTGCAAAGCAAAATTGTTATCAGTGTCTTGATAGTAGAAAGCAAGTGACATTTCAAAAAAGTAATATTCAGTCAGTTTAGGCTGTTCACTTTATCCATTTTATTATAGGTTTTTCAGATGAATTTAAAAAAACATTAAATTTAATACGCGACTCATTCACTTTGATATGAAAATGAATGCTCCTTTACATCATCATTCAATCAGCAAAAGACACATTCAAATTCACAAGTTCAGCATTCTATCGTCATTTTAACCCAACTCATTGATAAAATAAGTACATTCTAATTGAATTTGTCGTTAAGTTCATTCAATTTCAAAAGAACCAATCGTAAGCGATTGATCAAGAATTCAATTTTATCAATTGGCATTCATTTGTCACATGTTTACTTCCCAATTCTCAGGCCTGGGTATGAAAGTTTAGGACAGATTCATTATGCAATGTTGAAGGGGATGGAACATCACTATTTATAAAATGTTGGCAAAACTGCGTTTCTTTTGAATCATTTCGATTTTAATTTTGTTTAATACATTCATAGTTACCCAAAATGCTAGGGGAAAAACATTTTGGAAATAATATCTTTCTAAAAAATGGCAGTTCCTCAGACTAAATAGTTTATTGTGAAGATTGATTCCATCATCAGCTTTTATACCAACTAAGTTGTACATTACACTTTAACCATTTGGGTATTTTGAATTTTTTTAAAATATCAGTTCAATAACCTACCTTTAAGACAAAAATATTTAATCCATCAAGAATTTACATTCACAACTCTAAGCGCAGTGTGTTCCATTATAATTTTCATTATAATTTACTTGTATATTAAATAACATATATCTTCTTCAACGTTATACAAATAAATTGCCCGGTTATATTTTCTTCCATGTTCAATACTGTTGTAGCCAAGTGTATATGACTATTTACCAGGCAATTTGATGACAAAGAAATGGAATATATGAAGGTCCTCAAGTTGTGCAATTCTCTGAAATTACCTTAAAAAAATTCAATAATATTTTAATTGAAACATAAATTAAAGACTCAAATACTAAAAAGTATTTATAATATGAATAAGATTCTTTGTTAATATGGGTTAACATTGTCTGCATTTATCTTGTGTAAAATGTCCTGCTGGGAGTGTAACGCTTACTGTGCCTATATAGGGTCTCTGCTCGACAAGCTTCATGCATATTCATAATTATATTAATTTAATATTAAATATTTTACATGTGTACGATTTTATAAAATTCTTAAGTGTGGACAAATTAAAGAAATCATTTAAAATGCATATTAAATTAATCTTAATATATATTAGTTGGAATCAAAACTGCAAAATAACGAACTATCATTTAAAACATGATTTACACAACCACAATAATACATGAAAACAACAAATAATTATTATTTTATGGACTACATATGTCAGAATAACTTTGGATATGATGTGGGCCTTATCACTCAACCATTCTCAAAGATCTCTTGTCAACCAAATCCTTTCATCCTATAGGTGTAATATACCTTTAATTAATAAAACCGCAGCCATCTTTGCTTTCCTGCACACAAGTCTATAGAATCAGAATGAGGCACAAGTACAACTGAACTAGCAGATAGGTCTCCCTTACAATGATGACTTCAATCATAACGATATTTCTACTGCTTAGATAGCGAACGCATCTATGGTAGATGTGTGGAGGAACAAATAAATACACAATGGGTGGTTGTTATTCCATTGGTGTAAAACAATAATGTAATACAGGGTGGATCCAGGGTGTCGATTTATGGGGCAATAATGCCAAACAAGGGGAGCAAACAACAACACTGATAAATGGCGTGGAAAGAGTGCAATTCACCATTTTCATTGTCATGGAAGCAAATTTATACTCTAATTACGTGTTCTCTTTATTCCCACCCCATGAATTTCTGTTACTCGAAATGAATAAAACTGATGAAAACAACAGCAATAAAGAGTGGGCTGTATACCTGTCCACGTCATCGTATTTTGTCAGTGAGATAGTATAGGTTTTCCCAGCCACTCAAGAAGAGCCGTTTAGTGATCCAATCAACTAGTGTTTTTTTTCTCTTTTGTTGCAAGTTAATATTAATTTAATAAGCAATCATTATTTGTCCATATTATATTCAAATTCGTTTATTGAATTCTATTTTGTTTCTTTTGGCATTGATGACTTCAATTGTGTCATCCTGAAATTTGATGTTTGGAATCTTTTGCGATTGATATAAATCAAATTAACAGTTATCTATGAGCAAAGGATTTGTGAAATTTATTATCAGCTCGTTTAATGGCCAATCAATTTCAAATCTTAAGAGTATTCAAATTTCAGTTAGTTTTTCGATGATTTCTTTTCACAGATGTGAGTTATGAATATCACTAAGGTCTATCTTTCGAAACTTCTTCTGTGTCGCTATCCATTTTTTTTTATTTTTTATTCCAATATAAAAACAATCAACTGGTACCGAAACAAGAATCTGGAGTGTCCTACAGGGTCATCCTGCATAACATATTTGTTCCACTTTATTTCCACGTCAATCTCCCGTCTCCCCGAAGTTTAACTTTCTTTCCTTTATTTTCCCCTTTCTTTTGCTTTCTTTTGTCTGTAATTCTACTGTCGAGCTAGACAGTAGATTAAAATCTCACACCCAGGCCGTATAATTAAAAAATAATAATAAATAATAACTGGATTTATAGAGCGCCAAATTACTAAAGGATACAAGGCGCTATAACAAAGAAAGGAAAAAGAACCAAGACAAAAGAAAGAATGACAACCAGCTACGATTTGGGGAAAAGATAGGTCTTCAGAGCCTTTTTGAAGGACAGAACACTGTTCGAATTTCTGATTTGGGGATGGGTAGGTTATTCCATAAACGAGGAGGGTGGAAAAAGGCTCTGTCACCAGCCTGTTTACATGATTTGCTTGCCTAACAACAAGGGTTTCACCATCAGAAGAACAGAAGGGAGTATGAATAGTTATTGGTTATGAGCAGAGAAGAGAGATAACCTGGTGCAGGAGTGTTTCAGTGATTTTTTAAGTGTAGAACCAATGTGCGCAGAACTGAATACGTTGTGCGACCTGTAAGCGTTAAGCCAGTGTAATATTGTTTGAGCAGATGAGAGGTGTAGGTGTGTTTATGTTTCTGGAAAGACAAGCCTTGGCACATATGTTTTGAAGTCTTTGGAGACGAGATATATCTTTCTCAAGAAACACCGTACAACAGACAGCAGCAATAGTCCAGATTGGACAGAATCAGGAGCACGGACTGCATTGTGACAAGCATTACAGTCAAGAAATTTCCTGATCCGAATATAAGAATTAAAAGTAAAAATGTGACAAATGAATGTGCAATTGATGACATTTTGATCAACCACTTGTGGCTGGTTCTAATGGAATTAGCAATGACACTTAGTGAAGCACTTTCTATTTTATTTTATTTTTATTTATTGGTTTATTGCTTCACTTATCGCAAGTCTTGAAATATACCAAATAGGAATTAAAATATTAAATATCACAACAATGCATACCTATATAAACTTATTTTCTTTGTATTAAATATTAAGATTGAAAAAGACACACACCAAAAATAGAGACAGAAATGACGGAATTTAATTAACATTTCAAAAACTTGTACACATAATTAATTTTTCTCTGTGTGACGTCTGGCGACAGATTGAATCCAAATTTAAGCAACCATTCACATGGTTTAGAAACAACCCACAGGAAACCTGCAAAAACTTCTAAATCTAGACTGGGACCGTTTTTATGTCCCTATTAACTTAATGTCGTCTGTGATCTCTTGTGATATTAAACCTTGTGCTCTTTCGGACCACAAAAGTGCCGTTATTCTCAAAGTCAAAACTTCCAACCTCAAAACAAAAGGAAGTGCGTATTGGCATTCAGTAAATTCCTTGCTCGAAGATGAAACGTCATAAAGACATTATTTATAATTTGGAAAATTGGCAGACCAGAAATCTGAATACCAGTATTTGTAACTGGTGGGACTTGGGAAAGTCTCACATTAAGTCAATAACCAAATGTATGGTTGCAAAGCTGCCAAAGAAAAAAGAGCTATGATTAATAAACTAATGGTGTGTCGTGGCCGAGCAGTAACGTTGAGCTCCATTCTAAAACGTGAGGCTCAGGGTGCACTTAATTAGATCACGTTTTCAATATATTAACGAAGTAGATACTTGTTCAAGTTTTTTTTTCAACCTTGAAAAATCAACTTCCATGTCAAAAAATATTACGAAAATGCGTCTATCTAACGGAAACATAACAGAAAATACGTCTGAAATTAAATCTTTTGTCCACCAGTTCTATAAAAATGTGTACAGTAAAACCTCCACTGATGTGCAGGCTCGTGAAACCATACTCGAAGGTTTACCAACTCTTGATCCTAGTGACACTGAAGATTGTGACAAACCGCTAACACCCGAAGAAATTGAAAACGCAGTTAAACAACTCAACCAAAACAAATCTCCAGGCCTTGATGGACTTTCCACCGAATTTTTTCAATTTTTTCTGGCCTTTGATTAAAGAAGATTTACTCGTTGTCCTAAATGAATCCATTAAATTACAAAAAATGCCGAGGTCTAGCCGGAGAGCAGTTATTTCCCTGCTCCCTAAGAAAGGAGATCTCCTTGATAGTAAAAATTGGCGTCCTGTCTCGCTTTTAAATACCGATTACAAAATTTTTGCAAAAGTTCTAGCCAATAGACTTAAAAATGTCATTGGTAGCATTGTTCACCATGATCAAAGCTATTCTATTCCTGATCGTTCAATTTATGATAATATCAATCTCATCAGAGACAGCATTTTGCATTCCAACATTCAAAATTCTCCGTTGGCTGTTTTGAACCTAGACCAAAGGAAAGCTTTTGACAATGTAGATCACACATATTTGTTTAAAACATTAGAAACAATGGGTTTTGGAAACCGTTTTATATCCTACATCCGTATTTTGTACAGCGATGCCGAGAGTCTGGTTAAAGTCTGTGGCTCTCTCACATCCCCTTTCCCTTTCGAGAAAGGCATTAGACAGGGATGCACACTCTCGGGGTTGCTATACTCTATCTCTATTGAACCCTTTTTACACACTAAGACTGCAGGTAAATCAAAATGGCCTCCTTACCCAACAGCGACAAATTCAGCGTAGTCACTGCTTATGCAGATGACGTCACTATATTCATCACCTCCGATTATGGTTTCAACGTTGTAAATCATGTTTATGATATGTTTAGTAGGGCCTCTGCTGCATCTCTTAATTACCAGAAATCCCAACGGTTATGGGCAGGATCATGGGTTACAAGAAGTGATAAACCTCTAAACTTCAATTGGAATAACCAGGGTCTCACCTTCCTAGGAGTTCATTTAGGAAATACAAATAAAGAACTTCAAAAGAATTGGCAAATCTGCCGTGAAAACTACATAAAAGCTCTTTTCACGGTGGAAAGGCTTGTCAAAATGTATCTCCTACAAAGGTAAGTTTTTAATCACCAATCAATTGGCGGCTTCCAAACTATTCCACTATCTTGCTGTGCTCTCGCCACCCAAATATATCCTAAATGAACTCCAACAGAAACTTATTGACTTTGTCTGGACAGGTGGAAGACACTGGCTGAGCAAACAAATTTTGTTTCAAATTCAGAAAAAGGAGAGTTTGGTCTTGCCTGTCTCCAAGCACGTATGTTGACCTATAGGTTCACTTTGATACAAAACTTTTTGAAGGAAAACACCCACCCATCATTTATATTCCTTAGTCATCATCTCCGTCAATACCGTAATCTCAACTTAGATTTTAGACTCTTTTATATTAGCTTTAGAACCTAAGTTTTTGTCTCATTTACCACCTTCCATAGTGAAATCATACGTGCTTGGATAACATCGAGAGCTCGAATAGTCACACCACCTATCTCAGTTTCTTCTGTTCTTAACTTACCTTTAAATAGCACTTATATCAACCAATTTAGAGTTCAACAGGTTCTCTCACCCAGACTGCTGGCGTGTGGAATGAGACTAGTGGGCGATGTCATAGACCCAAGAACAAGACAGTGGAGACAAGCGAAACATCTTAAGGTTACTTGAGAAAGAGCTTCAAATTCAACAAAAACTCATCATAGAAATATTCCCTAATGTGTTCAACAACCATGGATACCGTCTAGCATCCCATCACCTGGCGAACTTCCCAGCATTTCCAGTACCTCCCCCGGAAATCAACCTACCCCCAGACGTTAATGGAACAAATGCTGCTACAAAAGTCATATACAACAAATTAAATGTAGAAATTAATTCCCTTGAAGAACAGACTCTGACGCACTGGCATAACAATTCCGTCATTCCAGTGAATATGAAAATACCATGGAAAGAAATTTACCACCTCCCTACATCAAAACGGGAAGGCGACATCCAGTACCGACTTCTTCACAATTGGCTACCAACCTAACAATTTACACCACATCCACCCAAACATACCCCCTCGTTATTGGTTGGTGTGGAGAAAAGGAACAACCATTCATCTGTTCATCAAGTGCCCAGCAATTCAACCAGCTCTCAACCTTTCTACATACTCTATTAAACCGGATCTTTCCAGATATGGACTTAAACTTCGACATACTGGACTCTCATTCCACACGCCAAGGGTCGCCCAAAGGAGAGTGTTCATCTCGCCAATTATCTAATCATCAGCCTTAAAGCTACAATATATTGGTTATATTTACGTCTTCATTACAATGACCCACTCATTGTCTGGAAACATCGCCTGCAGAGCAAAATTCTCCTTGAATCACACTATTATAAATCTTGTAATAACACGGCTTACTTTTAACAATAAAATGGAACTGCAACAATACCCTGTTCACCCTGGTTAACGATAAATTATATTGGTTGATATAAGTGCCTTCTTTTCTTTTATCAATTTCAATTTGACTCGCATTGTTGTTATTTTTTTTTATTATACACATTTTATTTTATGGAAGGACGATGTGTCCTTTACCATACGTTTTCTCATTAATTTTGTTTTTGATTATGATATATAGGTCAAGGTGAAATCATCAGTGGTCATTTACCCATCTAGATGGGTGTACCACTGGTGTTTTTCCTCCTTGGACTATTGTTCTTTGACTAATTTTTTAAACATTTAATATACATGTTTAGAGTTCGCAATACTCAACGGCAATCTTTTTTTTCCGATGCGTATTGCGCACTTTAATCATTTAATGTAAATGAATTCCTTTGTAAATCTGTATCTTTATTTGGTTCTTTCATATATTATTCAGCTGTGACCTGTATTCTTGTATTTGTCACCTGTATTGTTTTTGAAATAAAGTTCCAGTGCTGAAAAGTCTTCTTCTTCTTCTTCTTCTGCTGCTGCTGCTGCTGCTGCTGCTGCTGCTGCTACTCCTCCTCCTCCTCCTCCTCCTCCTCCGGATCGATTGTCTACAAAAACACATACTTGCAAACTTCACATGAACTTCAAACTTGGCATATACTTAGAACTTAACACGTAGATGAAATCTTGAGTTGTGACGTCATAATTGACGCTCATGATGAGGTCATCAGATATCAAATAATAATAAATAAAATTTTAATATTAAACAAAAATCATATCTCAAATTCACAATTTTTGTACCATTGTACAGATCGTTAATTGTCAAAATATTTACAAAAGGTGACCCTAATTTGACCTTACTTCCTGTCCAAACCGGAAGTCAAAGTTTAATATTTAACAAAAATCATATCTCAACAACCATAAGATGTAAATTGACATTTTTGCACCATTGTATAGATTGTTAATTGTTGAAAAATATATTACACAAAGGTGACCCCAATTTGACCTTACTTCCTGTCCAAACCGGAAGTCAAAATTTAATATTTAAAAAAATCATATCACAACAACCACAAGAGGTAAATTCACAATGTTTGTACCATTGTACAGATTGTTAATTGTCAAAAATATTTACAAAAACATGACCCCAATTTGACCTTCCTTCCTGTCCATACCGGAAGTCAAAGTTTAATATTTTTGCACCATTGTATATATTGTTAATTGTCGAAAAATATTTACACAAAGGTGACCCCAATTTGACCTTACTTCCTGTCCAAACCGGAAGTCAAATTTTAATATTAAAAAAAATCATATCACAACAACCACAAGAGGTAAATTCACAATTTTTGTACCATTGTACAGATCGTTAATTGTCAAAAAATATTTAAACAAAGTTGACCCAAATTTGACCTTTACCTCGTCGCGAACACCTAGTGTTTGTCAATACAAACACCAATCTCTATTTTTTATTTTTTTTTTTTTTGGGGGGGGTTGGTTTTTGCCAACCAGCGAAACACGTAATACATGTATTCACGGTAATTGGAACCAGACCAAATTTCCCATACTCAAAATATAGCAGCTAAGAGAGTCCTCACAAATCGGGCCAATGTATGGTTACATATCGTTTCAATTTAAACACCAGCGTTTTTTCAGCCTGCCAGCGCGGCAAGTGTCAGTCCGGGCACCGGGGAACCCGAAGCAGTTTACGTACACTGGCTACAGTGTGTTAAACTACCACACTGTGTACAGATGCAGGTGTGATGAATGGTTTGGAAAGCCCCCTTTTAATTATTGAACCACCCAAACGTCTCCCCTGTGAAAATGTATTAAATTTGTTGATTTGATGAAGACGTTTTTTCTGCAAAATTTATTTCTTGATCTAGTGCCGATGGCTAGCATACATATAGTTAACAAGTAACTTGTTATTTGTTTCAAATTGAACACCAGCGATTTCTCACCCTGCTAGCGCGGCAAGATCCAGTCTGGACACTGGGACGGAAACCCAGGAGACCTTGCTCACTACTCACATGTGTATGCACGTGTATTACACACACCTGTACATGTACAGTGTACACGAAGAAACACGTACATGCCTCAGAATTGTCTGTTTCACATACGAATAGCTCTGAAATATCATGCTTTGATATATCAATTGAATGGGCAGATATTGCAGTCCTTGCCAACAAGTCTACAAACATTACATTAAGTCTACAAACATTACATTGGGACAAGGTAACACATAAAACTAGAGATGTTTCTCTTTTTGAACAGACCTCAGAGCTAAGTTCTTTTTTGGACGAAAAATGAATTTTTTGAGAAGTATGAGTGTAAATGACATGTTCGTGTGACTTCAGAATTAGCTGTACGTCAACCCGGAGGTCCCAGGTTCAAGTCCAGCTCATTTGGTATTTTGTTCATTCCAGACAAATTTATTATAGGTAACATTACTTTCACTGTTACGTACATTTGTAAAACAATTACAAATATCTTCAAGGTTTTTGATGGTGCTTAATGCTGACTCATTGGAACAGTTGTAGCAAGCTAAGTCAGATTTCCAAGTTGATAACGAAAGCGAGGTTTATCAACTTAACAAATATTTTTATGTGAAAATATCTTGAATTAAAAAGATTGAAATGTAAATTACTAAAGTGATGGTACCCTTATACAGTGTACGATTTACAGACTATAGTTGAGTATTCTTCTACATTACATCAAAGAAAACAAATTGATTTGGCATTTACACTGGTGTTGATTAGTTCACACCTCAACAGACTACAGTGACCAATAAATGATGCGGAAAGCTGGAAACGGAACTACGTGCAGTGTGTTAGTTATGCTTGGCTAAAATATTGACTTTGCTGTCAGTAACTCTACGTAACAAAAGACTGTCGTAGCAGCTGTAAAATATCAAGGTTGTTTAGTATTACAATTCAACAAGTGAGACGAAGAAAAATACTGTTTTACAAACCACGTCTTGTTGCCTTTCCTTTCCTCCATTAGGCCAAACAGAAATAAGCTGTGTTTATCCAGCACTGTACCTCCACCACACTTATGCAATAATGAGTTTTTTACGGGACCAAAAACACTCACATGTGTTTAAACAACCTCAAAAAGGGTACTGCTTTAGCTAGAAACCTGTTTTCTGTCATTATACATCTTTATTGTACATCAAATTGAAACTACAGCTGAGATTTACAGTATTTGCTCATTACTGTCAGCGAAAATCATAGATAATAACGTCTGTCAGTGTCACTGCCCAATAAGCAGGCGATAACACGATAATATCGAATATCGCGATACCTTTTTTATTCGATTACGATATCGAGAACCTTTTCGTATTATCGAGATATCGGTAAATCGCGATTAAAATATATATCGCGATTAAAAAAATCGCCATTGTGACTCAAGTCAGAAATTCCATGGAAACAACAAATAGAACAGTCTTTTCAGCTTTTGGAAGTGAGAAACAAAAGTGAACTACTTCAGAAGAACATACATGCTCTGCAAATGAATTTGCGATTTATTGTGATGCTTGTAGAGGGGTACATACCTGTGGTTATCGGCTCTAATGCAAATAGAATGAAAATATAATTGCGATTATATCGAAAATCGCGATATTTGTTTGCCGATATATTGTGGATGTAAACAAATCGATATCCCCCAAGCTTACTGCCCAACTTTGCCAGCAAACAATCCTTTTAGATGATATGATGTATTTACATTTACCAACCTAAATATATAATTGTCTTAGATAAAACCCATCAACCATGTCAACAAACCAACAACAGTGTTTGCAGTTTTGGTCTGCAACACTGTAACAATACACACACTGCAGTTGGGCCCGTCCCATCTATATAGTGTTGCAGGTGGGTCTACAGCACTGTAACAATATCGCACTGAAGTTGAGCCCGTCCCATCTATATAGTGTACAGTGCTGTATAGACCCAACTGCAACACTATATAGATGGGACGGGCCCAACTGCAGTGCGATATTATTACAGTGCTGTAGACCCAACTGCAACACTATTATAGATGGGACGGGCCCAACTTCAGTGTGGTATTGTTACAGTGCTGTAGACCCAACTGCAACACTATATAGATGGGACGGGCCCAACTGCAGTGCGATATTATTACAGTGCTCTAGACCCAACTGCAACACTATATAGATGGGACGGGCCCAACTGCAGTGCGATATTATTACAGTGCTCTAGACCCAACTGCAACACTATATAGATGGGACGGGCCCAACTGCAGTGCGATATTGTTACAGTGCTGTAGACCCAACTGCAACACTATTTCTTTGATGTAATGTAGAAGAATACTCAACTATAGTCTGTAAATCGTACACTGTATAAGGGTACCATCTTGCTAACTATTCCAATGAGTCAGCATTTAACACCCATCAAAAACCCCTGAGACTATTTTTTGTGTGTGTACTTTTACCAATAATTTATCAAGTACTGGTCTCATTTATATGTTAAGCTGTTGTAACTGAATTAGCTATTTGTCTAATTAATTGTA
The DNA here is from genome assembly GCA_029582265.1 of Zoroaster sp. YZ-2022. Lineage (NCBI taxonomy): Eukaryota > Metazoa > Echinodermata > Asteroidea > Forcipulatida > Zoroasteridae > Zoroaster > Zoroaster sp. YZ-2022. The sequence goes on along the minus strand of CM055816.1, from coordinate 22,748,839 downwards.
TTTTAGTCGTATTTGTTTATATTCTGTTTAATATTTATTTCATTCACAGGGCCATGAGGGAGACCACATGTAATGTGAACAGGTTACAATGTGAATGGGACGGGCCCAACTGCAGTGCGGTAATGACTATTGTTACAGTGCTGTAGACCAAACTGCAACACTATATAGATGGGACGGGCCCAACTGCAGTACGGTATTGTTGCAGTTGGGTCTACAGCACTGTAACAATATCGCACTGTAGTTGGGCCTGTCCCATCTATAACAAATTGATTTGGCCTTTACACTTGTGCTGATTAGTTCACACCTCAACTGTCTGCAGTGACCAACAAATGATGCGGAAAGCTGGAAACGGAACTACGTGCAGCGCGTTAGTTATGCTTGGCTAAAATATTGACTTTGCTGTCAGTAACTGTACGTAACAAAAGACTGTCGTAGCTGCTGTAAAATATCAAGGTTATTTTACAAGTCAACAAGTGAGATGGAGAAAATTATTGATTTACACAATCATATCTTTCTTGCCTCTTCTTTTTTCAATTAGGTCAAAACACTGTATCTCTACCATACCTATGCAATATTAAGTATTTTCAGAGACCAAAACACAGAGGTTAGCAACAACAACAAATCTAAAAGCTCTTTTCTAGCATTATACAACTTTGTTGTACACCAAATTGAAACTACACCTGAAATTTACAAATTATTTGCTCATTACCATCAGGGAAAATCATATTTAATTGTAAATGTATTGTAATGTGCTGTCACCCCCCGATCCACCCTTGACTGAAGTAAATATCCCACCACTGCCTGGGGTGTGGGGTAGCACAATTATATAAATTATTTCCTGCTGACATCTCATTACAATTTGACTAGATATGGAATTATAATTCGTCGTTGTCTTGTAATGTTAATAATAATAATAATAATAATAATAATAATAATAATAATAATAATAATAATAATAATAATAATAATAATAATAATAATAATAATAATAATAATAATAATAATAATAATAATAATAATAATAATAATAATAATAATAATAATAATAATAATAATAATAATAATAATAATAATAATAATAATAATAATAATAATAATAATAATAATAATAATAATAATAATAATAATAATAATAATAATAATAATAATAATAATAATAATAATAATAATAATAATAATAATAATAATAATAATAATAATAATAATAATAATAATAATAATAATAATAATAATAATAATAATAATAATAATAATAATAATAATAATAATAATAATATAATAATAACTAGAGATTCGAGTTTGTTTTGACACAAACTCTAGGTGTTCGGGAAATGTAAAGGTCAAATTAGGGTCACTTTTTGTAATTTTTTTTGACAATTAACGATCAGTACAATGGTACAAAAATTGTGAAGTTACCTGTTGTGGTTGTTGAAATATGATATTTTTAAATATTAAACTTTGACTTCCGGTTTGGACAGGAAGTAAGGTCAAATCGGGGTCACCTTCGTGTAAATATTTTTCGACAATTAACAATCTGTACAATGGTGCAAAAAATGTCAATTTACATCTTGTGGTTGTTGAGATATGATTTTTGTTAAATATTAAACTTTGACTTCCGGTTTGGACAGGAAGTAAGGTCAAATGGGGGTCACCTTTTGTAAATATTTTGACAATTAACGATCTGTACAATGGTACAAAAATTGTGAATTTACCTCTTGTGGTTGTTGAGATATTATTTTTTTAAATATTAAACTTTGACTTCCGGTTTGGACAGGAAGGAAGGTCAAATTGGGGTCACCTTTTTGTAAAATTGTTTTGACAAATAACGATCTGTACAATGGTGCAAAGATTGTGAATTACCTCTTGTGGAAGATTTTGTTTTAAATATTAAACTTTGACTTCCGGTTTAGACAGGAAGTAAAGGTCAAATTGGGGTCACCTTTGTGTAAATATTTTTTGACAATTTACAATCTATACAATGGTGCAAAAAATGTCAATTTACCTCTTGTGGTTGTTGAGATATGATTTTTTTAAATATTAAACTTTGACTTCCGGTTTGGACAGGAAGTAAGGTCAAGTGGGGTCACTTTTGTAAATATTTTTTGACAATTAACGATCTGTACAATGGTACAAAAATTGTGAATTTACTTCTTGTGGTTGTTGAGATATAATTTTTTTAAATATTAAACTTTGACTTCCGGTTTGGACAGGAAGTAAGGTCAAATTGGGGTCACCTTTTTGTAAATATTTTTTGACAATTAACGGTCTGTACAATGGTACAAACATTTTGAATTTACCTCTTGTGGTTGTTGAGATATAATTTTTTTAAATATTAAACTTTGACTTCCGGTTTGGACAGGAAGTAAGGTCAAATTGGGGTCACCTTTTTGTAAATATTCTTTGACAATTAACGATCTGTACAATGGTACAAAAATTGTGAAGTTACCTCTTGTGGTTGTTGAGATATGATTTTTTTTAAATATTAAATTCTGACTTCCGGTTTGGACAGGAAGTAAGGTCAAATTGGGGTCATCTATTTGTAAATATTTTTTGACAATTTACAATCTATACAATGGTGCAAAAAATGTCAATTTACCTCTTGTGGTTGTTGAGATATGATTTTTTTAAATATTAAACTTTGACTTCCGGTTTGGACAGGAAGTAAGGTCAAATTGGGGTCACTTTTTGTAAATATTTTTTGACAATTAACGATCTGTACAATGGTACAAAAATTGTGAATTTACTTCTTGTGGTTGTTGAGATATAATTTGTTTAAATATTAAACTTTGACTTCCGGTTTGGACAGGAAGTAAGGTCAAATTGGGGTCACCTTTTTGTAAATATTTTTTGACAATTAACGGTCTGTACAATGGTACAAACATTTTGAATTTACCTCTTGTGGTTGTTGAGATATAATTTTTTTAAATATTAAACTTTGACATCCGGTTTGGACAGGAAGTAAGGTCAAATTGGGGTCACCTTTTTGTAAATATTCTTTGACAATTAACGATCTGTACAATGGTACAAAAATTGTGAATTTACCTGTTGTGGTTGTTGAGATATGATTTTTTTAATTATTAAATTCTGACTTCCGGTTTGGACAGGAAGTAAGGTCAAATTGGGGTCATCTATTTGTAAATATCTTTTGACAATTAATGGTCTGTACAATAGTACAAAAATTGTGAATTTACCTCTTGTGGTTGTTGAGATATGATTTTTTTTAAATGTTAAACTTTGACTTCCGGTTTGGACAGGAAGTAAGGTCAAATTGGGGTCACCTTTTTGTAAATAATATCTTTTGACAATTAACGATCTGTACAATGGTACAAAAATTGTAAATTTACCTCTTGTGGTTGTTGAGATATGATTTTTGTTAAATATTAAACTTTGACTTGCGGTTTGGACAGGAAGTAAGGTCAAATTGGGGTCACCTTTTTGTAAATATTTTTTGACAATTAACGATCTATACAATGGTACAAAAATTGTGAATTTACCTCTTGTGGTTATTGAGATATGATTTTTTTAAATATTAAACTTTGACTTCCGGTTTGGACAGGAAGTAAGGTCAAATTGGGGCCACTCACAACTCGTGTTTCATCTACGTGTTAAGTTCTAAGTATATGCCAAGTTTGAAGTTCATGTGAAGTTTGCAAGTATGTGTTTTTTTGTAGACAATCGATCCGGAGAAGAAGAAGAAGAAGAAGAAGAAGAAGAAGAAGAAGAAGAAGAAGAAGAAGAAGAAGAAGAAGAAGAAGAAGAAGAAGAAGAAGAAGAAGAAGAAGAAGAAGAAGAAGAAGAAGAAGAAGAAGAAGAAGAAGAAGAAGAAGAAGAAGAAGAAGAAGAAGAAGAAGAAGAAGAAGAAGAAGAAGAAGGAGAAGAAGAAGAAGAAGAAGAAGAAGAAGAAGAAGAAGAAGAAGAAGAAGAAGAAGAAGAAGAAGAAGAAGAAGAAGAAGAAGAAGAAGGAGGAGAAGAAGAAGAAGAAGAAGAAGAAGAAGAAGAAGAAGAAGAAGAAGAAGAAGAAGAAGAAGAAGAAGAAGAAGAAGAATATAAAAAACCGAACAAAAACAAGAGGTGTTTCGGGCACAAACCCGAACACCTAATAATAATAATAATAATAATAACTAGAGCTTAAGTGTTTGTTTGAACAAACACTAGGTGTTCGGGAGGGTAAAGGTAATCAAGCATCTCCTTATTGTGACATGCTTATAAACTGTCTTTGTTTTCACCTATACTGCAAATAATTAAAAAATAATTTATAAAATTTGAAAACAAATTCTACATTGATTTTTACATTTTCAAGGTTGTACACATGATTGGCAAAATGTCTGTAGCTGCATCCATATTACAGAATTACAACCTAAATATCAGATGCCATTTTGTACATAAATTGTTAGACATTGAAATAATCAAAGAGTTGTATGGGTGCTTGTAAATTTTAACTGTCTGTTGGGTTTCATGACTTGACTTTTGTGGTTACACACTCCCACACCCCCACAATCGATTGAAACCACTTTGTTGACCTGTTTAACCTACTTGTAACCAATCTAGAAATTAGTGTACATGGTCTTACACATGTAACAAGTGAAATGACTTCAGTGTAAATGAACCCAACCATGATCCTTTGTTGACAACAAAACAGAATCAATCTGCATTTATAATAAATGTACGCTCTGTATGTACGATTTAGTGACAGTTCAGAATGGGTGACATTCAGAGGTTGTCATTGGAATCGGTAATTTTTGAATAAAATGTCTGCCTCCCCCAAGTTCTTGGTGAGGGCAGACTGCCACTGGTGATGAACGAACACATTTTTTTTCTAAAATTATTTGCTCTATCATTTCAGCACTATATAATCAAAGAACTAGGAAGGGAGGGGCAAACAAGCAATAAAAGTATAAGGGCCCAAATTACCAATTCCATTGACTGACGACTGGTGCTTCATTATGTCAAAAATCACACCCAGCATCAATTCTGCATATCTGAAGTTGCAAGAGGTTGAAAATAGGGGTAAGGCTTAGATTTAAATAAATGTTTAACTAACATGGATTAGAAAGGTACACCTTCTCTTGGACTGAAATGCCAGTACTGCTATAGCAAAAATAATAACAAATTACTAGTATACTAAACCTTAATTTTTTTTCTTTTTTATAGATTGGAATTTTTTAATTGGAAAATGAAGACGCATTCATTTAAAAACTACATATTTCATATCTTTTAGCTTGTTTGATTCGTGGGCAATGACAGAAATTTTCAATATAAACGACTTTTTCAGTCCTAAAATACGGGTCGTGTGCTTACGTGAATCTACACAGTGCGCGACTAGTCTGCATCATGTGTGTGCATAGTCGTATTATAGCGCGCGTGTACGTATGTACCGTACACACACATACATACAAATCGCGCCAATATTGAGCACAGTAACAATCACAGTACATATACATGTACAACACACACGTTGAGTACAAGTATTTTACATACAATACATTCACTATAATGAACAGTTCTTCATTGTTCCACGAAATATCTAGAAAATCTTTCATTGGTCAAGTAGCAGGGCCTATTTACTTACACTTTGGGGTCCATGATTGATTTATAGGTTTTTAGATTGACCATTGTTGTAACTTCCCTTTACAGCAATTTCATGGTACAGTTTTACACATACAATAAATAAGTCATGGGAGTACTTTGGATTCATGCATCTTCTTACATTTATTTCAATTTTCTTTTCCTAGCTTTCAGTTGTTTTGTTTTGACTATCACAAAAATAGTAATTTTTAAAAAGGAATCACAGCCCTATAATAATTTCTCTGGCAATATTGTCACATGTTAATTTTGAAATGTTTGGTAGAGATGGGTACAATCTTTATATTCACATGTCATATCTGTCTTTGTTTACCTCAGTCTAGTCTGCAGTCTTTATGCGAACATAACTTTCAGGTACTGAACAGTGCATAAAACCCTTTATTTTCAAATAATACATCATAAATTAACCTGGCTATGCAAGTTTAATCACATTAAGTGCTTACGTTTTGATACCACAAAAGTTGTTTCACCCAGCCCACACAAAACAAGTTCATGGGTATAACTATATACTAAGCAGCACTGATATTAGGCCTAGGTGAGTACAGAAAAATATTTTCAAGAATATTTTGAATCATAACAATGATGTACTGATGAACAGTGTTTAGCTCCAAAAGGACGATTAACTTGAACGTCATAGTGCACTGATTTAGGACAGGTTTAGTTCAAATGTTTGCAGATGTACGCGACATCAGATTTATCATTCACATCCTCTTTTTACAGAAATCCCGCGCAATAGTACGGATATTGTTCAGTTTTTCCTACACTCAAGATATTACAATTGTTCAACTCCTTGACTCCATGCTGTTTTGACACAGACATTGTACTCCTGATTTACTGAATTTACTGAAGTTTCTCTGGAATCAACATTGGCCCAAAGCTACATTTACATGTATGTATAAAGTAGAAATTGGTCTACTGGAGGTGCCATAAGGTGGCAAGCTGGTACATACTGAATTCAACATGGCAGGACGTGAAGTTCACGGAATGAAAGATCCTCTGCAAAAGTTGTTAAGCATCATGCAGTGCCATCACACCACCACAATACCAGGAATAAGGGCATGCATAAAGATCTGTCAAAAATAAGAAAAAACATTGTTTTACACATATGTACATGTATGTATACATACACATCTCTAGAAAATCTTTCATCGGTCAAATAGTTCAGGGCCTTATTTACTTACATTTTGGGGTCCATGTATCTAAAAATGCAATATAAAAATAAAGGGAATGTACAACATTGGTATATGGTAGTTAACACATCCTTGTAAAAAATATAAACAAAAACTGTTACATGTTTTTTCCGTTTTTGACAACGATTCCTCTTTTCTCTAACATGAAAACCAAATCATTTCTCAGGATGATTGATTTATAGGTTTTAGATTTACCGTTGTTGTAACTTCCCTTTACAGCAATTTCATGGTACGGTTTTACACATACACAAAGTGTTTGCTACTTAAAACAATAAAAGTATCTGTAAAGTCTGTTCATTTCTAACCCATTGCCGGACTGTTTCTAAATATGACATAACTCTTACCTTTGCAGCTAATCCTACTGTTTGCAATGTTTATACAGTGATCAAACCATCGCCACACCAAAATTGAGGGAGTTCCATCTAGGAAGATTAGCTGTGAAAAGAAAATTAAACTCAAAATAAGCATGTTTTATTTTGTTGTATTCAAAACAATTTCATGATTTCATGTGATCACAAATTCTGAAAAGTATCATAAATGATACTTGTTAAATTTCATGATTAAGCAAGACTAATTACGGTGACACCATGTGAAATTCTCTATTGAGTAGTAAATCCTGAGGACGATCAGAGCATACTGATCAAAATGTCAAGTTGTAATCTCTACTTCTTTTCAGAACTAATTACTACTCACTAGCGTATTCCACATGGTGTCACTGCAATTAGTCTTACTTATCTTCTTCACCATGCAAAGCTACAAGTTTTCCCTAAATGTCATGATTGTTGTAAATATTATGTGTCAACCAAAATTATTTAAAATGTACCTTTGCTAATAAACTCTGACTTGTCTGAGAATATTGCGACATACATAATTTACAAAATACCTGCATGTATTAATACATGCATGACATTGGTAGACATGTCCAGCTGTACTAATGTTTTTAATGTTTTCAGCCCTTAAACATTGTTGTTCACTGTTCAGTTCAGACTATTTTATATTTATTTGTTTGTTTAAATTAATCAATTATTTAATTTCACAGAGCTAACATTAGATATTACAATGAGTAGGCTACATCCTATTGATAACACATCTAACGTTAGCATCATTTTTTAAAATTCAACTAATTGTCATGCCTAGGCTTCACTCTCCTAACGTTACAGACTATTTACCACCATTAAGCACTAGTCTAAGTATTTCAAAAGAGTCATGGAGGAAAACCCACGTAATAATTTTAAGCATACTTTCTTTACATAAAACCGGGTACCCGCTAAATTAGTCCCAACGTTTAAAGTACTAGTACCATTCACTGGCGCCCATACCGTACACATTACTGACTGCACTGTCATCAACCTATGCATGCTGTACGCATCAACCAACGCGTTACAACACATCTGACATGTCTGAAGCCGGTTAAAATGCTTATTTTTAAATCAAAGATTCTCGTAAATTTGTCATTGCCCAGACTTACCTCCAATTAAGTGTGCATAATAATGTCTGTTTTCAACGATGAAACATCCACTGGTGATAGGAAAAATTCAGAAAATAGTGAAAAACTCGCTTTTTGTGGAAGGTTTTCCGCACCTCCATGATGCACCCAACTGTTGAAACATGTGGCAGTTAATCGATTCAACGACCTCGAAAAGAGCTATTAATAAAGTGACCTTTTTCAGAATAAATAGATTATGCTGACATAAAAAAAACCTAAAAGGATTTTTAGTCAATCACATAATACATTATGCGAAACGAATTAATCAGAAACACAATTTTTCAGGGGTCACGATAGCCGAGTCAATTGCATTTCCGAAGCGTAAATGCTCAATTCCTTAAACATGCATACATAATGAGCACGACCAGAGCTGATTTAGATTCACCAACAGAGGTGAAACGTAAGTGAAACGTTTTAGATATTAGTTTGATCCATCGAAAATCGATATCTGATGACCTAATCATGACGTTACAACTCTAGTTTCATCTACGTGTTATGTTCTAAGTATATGCCAAGTTTGAAGTTCATGTGAAGTTTGCAAGTATGTATTTTTTGTAGACAATCTATCCGGAAAAGAAGGAGAAGAAAAAAAGAAAAGAAAAAAAAACCCGAACAAAAACAATAGGTGTTTCGGGTACATACCCGAACACCTAATAATAATGAGGATTTATAACGTGCACGTCTCCACCAGAAAGGTGCTCTAGGCGCCGTACAAGAGAACACAATTTTTGTTTTAAATATTGTGTTACACATGTATTTGACTATGTTTGTATGGAAATGTACGATTAAATTATTACATTATTGTTTTACCCAATTGAACCATTATTGGCCACTGTGTATTGTTTTCCCCCTCAAACACATCAGCGATAGTCACGTTCCCTATCTACAGGCGGTATCGTTATGATTGGAACCATCACATGGTAAGAAACCTGTCTACTGGTTCAGTTGTACATGAGCCTCATTCTGATTCTCATAGACTTGTGTACAGGAAAGCAATTATGGCTGCGGTTCATTAAATTAAAAGTATATTACACCTGTAGGATGGAAGGATTCGGTTCATTGACAAGAGATTTTGTTGAATTTGAGAATGGCTAGTGATAAGGCCCATCATATCAGTTATTCTGACATAGTCCTTAAAATAATAAAGCTGGCGACTACTTGCCAATAACCTTAGTTTTAGGAACAGAGGCCTGACACATACATATGTAAATCTTTTGGTGTTTTACTGATCTAATTTAACAATGTCTGATCACCTCAGGCCATGAATTTCGTCTTTGTAGGGTAATTATCCCTCAAAGAACTGTTCCTTTACAAAACCATAATGGATAGTATGAGGATAGTATATTTGACATCGACCTCGTGCATTAGCAAACCAAAATTTACCATTATTGGATAAAGTTCTATTTGTCTATGAAAGGAAAAATCCACGAAGCAAGATTTTCACTGACATGCAGTGTTTTTAAGTATCTGTTCTGCCCTTTTAAATTAGTTTTATTTTCTGTAAATGAAATTTTATTTGTTGCCTTATTGTGATTTGTGTAAATCATGTTTTAAATGTAGTTCGTTATTTTGCAGTTTTGATTCCAACTAATATATAATTTAGTTTTATATGCATTTTAAATCATTCCTTTATTTTTCTCTACACTTAAGGGGGCAACAAAATCGTACATGTATGAAATATTTAATATTAAATTAATATAATTATGAATGTGCATGAATCTTGTTCGAGCAAGGGCCCTATATAGGCACAGTAAACGTTAAACTCACATAAGGACAGGATAAGTAAGACAATGTTAACCCATATTAACAAAGAATCTTATTCATATTATAAATACTTTCTTAGTAATTGATTCTTTAATTTATGTTTCAATTAAAATATTGAATATTTTTAAAAGATAATTTTACAGAATTCCACAACTTGGGGACCTTCATGTTCAATTTCTTTGAGTAAGAATGGTTGGAGGAAATGATTAATGTTAGTCATCAAAATGATTAATGTTAGTCATCATGTTATTTGATATACAAGTAAATTGTAATGAAAAATTATAATGAAAACACACAACACCGAGTAGGCCTAATGTAAATTCTTATTGAATTAAATATTTTGTCTTAAAGGTAGGTTTTAGAACTGATATTTAAAAAAATAATTCAGAAATACCAAATGGTTGAATGTTAATGTACAACTTAGTTGGTATAAAGCTGATGATGGAATCAATCTTCACAATATTTAAGAAAGATATTATTGCCCAAACGTTTATTTTCCCTAAAATTGATGATAAATATTAATATATTAAACAAAATTATATTAAAATTGTTATCTTTGCATTCCCCATTGATTTTTACATCCAAATGACTTCCACACATGCCCAGCTATTGTCAAGAATTATTTTAATCCCCAGATGACACACAACAGCCGCGGTTTATCTCTCTCCTGTAAGGCACTGTGTATTTTTAAATTGTACTTGCATCTCACTGTAAAGCGCTGTGATACCGTTTGTATAAGAGCGCTATATAAATGCCTTCATTGTATTGTATTGTATTGTAAGTCCTTGGCAAACATAAACAGCCGTACAGTTTATCTCTGTCTGGCACAAGCTGTCAGCAAGACATCAAAAAGCAAAGCCTGATACTGAACAGATGGTTCCACTTATCAGAGGGTTAGATCTGGGTAGGTCTTTATGTGTACACAATGAATGGTCGATTTTGTGCACAGATATATGGCAGATATATGGCAGCAGTTACTTTTCCCGCCCATCAAAACAAAGCTACACAGCTCTGGGAACCAACACCCCTTCTAAGATATGTGGAATGATCCACTATAGGATATCAAAGACTCCCAGGCATCTGTGGCTTTTTTTTAGGAAAAACAATGTAATAAATAACTTCTGCCTGTAGCAAGAGGAGGTCGTACTCGTCAAAGGGTTTTAATTAAATTTAAAAAAAATTAATGTTGTTTCACCATTGCATATTGTTGCACTGATTATGCAGTGCTATACACACGTCTGTGTAGGGCAAAAGTAAATCATTTATTTATCACCCGACGCAAAACTTTCATCAATCTATAAATATCGAGGAATTGTTTATTTATTAAACATATAAAATCTGAAATATCCGAATATATCCAAATAATCATCATAAAATATAACGTAATGTTAAAAAATGCGGTCAATACTCCTTGTTAATCGAGTACTCGCGAGTAATTGCTGTGCGATTACTCGATTAGTGAATTTTACTAATCACCCAGCACTAAAAAAAGAAGGTAAACCTACCCCCACTTTTTAAATTTTTGTTTGTATTTTTTTAGGTAATAATTGAAACTCATAAAAACACATAGTTTTCTCCCATTGATAGCCATTCTAAAAATTATGTAATTAATATACTTTTTCCTCCCATATTTCTCTACTTAGCCTCAACTTCCCATGCTGCTGATACGAGCAGTGATGATGATGAACCTCCATCAAAGAAGCAGCATTTACTGCGATCCAGGTCTGGTCTTCTGTCTCAAGAATAACGCTCAAAGTATATTCTTCCTGCCATGTGTATCATTTGTCATAAAGAGAAATAGACGAGTAGAAAACATCATTCTGGTCGTATACATAAAAGTGCTCTCGAGACATCTTGAGATATCTAGTACCATTTATCACAATGGTGGCTTGTTCTGTTGCTACCAAGGATGTACAAAACACACATAATAAAAAAAAGTTATATTAATTACGTTCAAATGCAAAGGTTTATTTTTATTGGCTAGATTATAAATTGCAAATTATATTACATAAAACAAAATGTGCCTTATCTCAGTAATGGGCATCCTTTGTAAATTCAGTCCAAAAATTTCTTAAAGGGAAAGTATTGTCACGATCAGAGCAGACTTTCAACAGGGCATGGAATCAGTGTCCTGGTTTAAGATGAACATGGTGACTGAAATTTACTGGCTCATTTATCCAGCAGCAACGGTAATGACCTTATCATGTCTGGTATTATTTTCAGTCGCTGAGTAAAACTAGCACGCCAATTCCATGCCCTGTTAGTGAAAATCATGTACCAGGGTATGATTTAGCATGTGTGTATTCATTGATGGTTTTGAAGGGTAAAATGCATATACACTGTAATTTGTATGCAGAGTTTGATTACAGAACTGACAACAATTTATGACAACAAAATTGCAAGATAACACTTAACTGTTTGTATCAAATATTAACAACTAGAGTAAACAATTATTTTATTTAGTTGGAGGTCACTTTTATTATTACGATTTATTTTAATACAAAGAAAATGTGTGCTGAACAAAAATAAAGGTATGGACATATATAAAATTTAATAGCAGTTTTCAGTATGAAGGCTTCCCAAGTTCCTACTGGTTTGATAAAATTGATATTTGATAATTCTGATGGATGGAGCGGCAGGTTAACTTAAATTAATTTAATTAACAGAATTTTAATGAAATATGGCAATGTCACCAATAACATTAAATACAATAAAATGGAATCATCTGATTGAACCAGAAGTTGCGGCTTGCGAGTTTGAAATTATCTTTTAATATTTATCAATTAGGCCTATCAAGAAAAATCATAACTCCTGAACAAAGAAAAGATACAACCTACATTTGTTCATGATTGTAATAACAATGAAATTTCTAACATTATTCTCAAAGAAATTAGTTTGCTTTCCGAGCCAAAACAGGACAATTAAATTTAACATTTAAAAAAATTTGAATCAGAAATTGATGTTATAGTATAAACGTTTGGATAATTTAAAAAATATAATTGTGACGTCATAAAGGAAAATTTCATTGAACAAGAAGCTCACGTAAAATACCTTGTGTTTGTTCCAACAAACACTTAAGCCATTTTCTGATGGGATGTTGTTTTCCCCAAAATGAATGATCTCAAACGTCGCTCAAAAGGGGAAGGGGGAGGGTTAGACGTGCCAATTATATGTGTGACCTCAATTATTGCACGCATGTCCGGTGGGGGTGATTTTCCCTTAAAATAACATTTCATGTACCATTTTCTCTTTCTCCTCTATTTTCTTCATTTGTTTACAAAAAAATTGAGTTATCTTAAAGCTCGAATCACATTTCAAATTGAGTCCGTAAGTGGTCGAGTCTCAACTCGAGCCATATCATTTACATTTTCAGCTGGAGAAATTGGTATTTTGACTAAATTGTAGCTGAAACTTACAGCTGTGGTTTTTAAAATGTGTTGTGATGATGGCAAATCATGATCAATTGAAACAATTGGATTAAATGTTTGTATACGAAATGACATATTTAATATTAGATGTTGTTGCATGTTGATTGGACATATTGCACATCAAGTATTTAACATTTTGTCGCATACATGTATTTACTGATCACTGGTCTTGTTTATGGAGGAGAAATGATGTTCTGATAACCTGCTCCGGAAACTTGGTTTTTGGAAGCAGTTATTGTTTTAATTATTGAATATGTTTAGCATCAGATTGTGAAAATTGCATAAAATATTAAATATTTATTGATTTTGAATGCTGACTTACTGAAACTTTCCATTCAATTCTATGGTAAATTTGGGAGACGCAATATGATAAACACAATTTTATTTATTTATTTTCTTATTATTGACCTAATTATTAAAAAAAAAACGATTATTTAACAAAACAATTCAGGACTATTTATTATTGAATAATTATTTTATAAACAATCTGACGAAATAAGAATAAAAAGAAGGGCTTAGGCCAAATAAATAAAGTCTCCGGTTTCTGGTCTCCACGCGCGTCGCCTAAGATCCACGCGTCCCGGCATTTTTATTTTTGTTTTTATTTATTTATTTTTTACTATGAAACGATGTCCAATTACAGCCACAATTGCTGGATTGATTGAGTTCTGCCGTGCTGTGTTTTAAACGACTTTTCGACATAGGGTATGAACATTTGCCTCATTTGTGAGGGCCTCTCTTAGCCACCATACTTTGTGTATGAGGAAATTTGGTCTGGTTCCAATAACCGCGGATATGTATCACGTATTTCACTGGTTGAAAAATGCGCGTCACCGCACCATTTCTTTGTCCTTATCAAGTCGGGGAATTTTGCTTCATAGGGTGACGTTTCTGTCAACCAATCAGGTGATACATGTAAATCACCATTCAGCAAATGACTTCACCTTGACCAATCGGTGCTTTACGCATGCAATCCTTTGGTTCACAAACGTTCAATAAAACACTCATCGGTCGAAGCTATGTTACATTTCTACATTGCGCTGTGTGCGGTATAGTCGTGTTTCAATCAAACAGTTGGTCGACCGATGATACCGAAACTCTTGATTGAATAAAACTGATAATTCTACTTATTTAATTTGATTTACCCTTGAAACGTTTTCACCCATACACAAACAATACATAATTAAGATGACGCAGCAAGTACTCTTGATGTGCGTACTCCATTTAAAAATGATGTTCGTGTTTATAATACCACTGATATCACAAGCGCTAGCTTGGGAAGTCAATGTTGGCTTGCCAACGAATATCTCCCCGCAGATAATCGGGCACTCAAAAACTTCACGTACGCCAAAAACTGCCCTATTACGTCATGTGCGGTGATTCGAGACTGTAACATGGATAAGCACTGTAAGTCATTTAACTTCTATAAATGCAATAAACTGTGAGTTAAACAACTCCACAAGGTTGATATCCTGAATCATTCGTTGAAGATCAAGAGGTGTGTACTTCGATGCAAATGAAAACACACCTCTCTTCTCATTGCCTGATACCTCCTTTGAACGCTACAGAAGTTGTAAAGGCTAATGGAGCAGGTTACGGCTGCACAAGTGGGGTCTAAAATCTCCCCAAAGATTCAGGGGGTCTAAGTT